>OZ018319.1:140177728-140335228 GCA_963969495.1 Ceratothoa steindachneri
GGTCATCTCGAAAAGGCATCCTTCTCCTTCATGCCACTGCATGGCCACACGCGACACGTTTGATCTAAGTATAATTGAATACGAACGCTTGGGAAGTTCTTCCTTATCCTCCATATTAAAAGTACCTTGCACCATCTATCATTTAGTTAAGTAATTGCAACATCGCCTAAATAGCAAAGTTTACTCCGCTATGGAGACCACCACTATTGAAATTATTGGCAATAACAAGCGCCACAACTACTGATAGCATTGCCAATAAGGAGTGCCACCACTACTGAGAGCCAGGCCACTAGGCGGGCTGAGTGGCCTTAAATGGTGGGAGCTTGTTTTGCCGGTCCCCTTACTCGCCCCTTGCAGAGCGGGCTACTTCGTGCGGTGATTAGCTTGTGCATACCGTAGAATAAATAGGGTCACCATGCCCAAAGATGAAGACAAATAAATTAATCTACCTCTACTTTCCCCTGTAAAATAGACGGAGCCGCCCTCTGGCAGCTCCACCGAAAAAATGGAGGTCTTCTTCCCTTTTTCAGGGAAGCCTCCAAAACTTTTTAACCCGAGAGGAGGCTTACTCCTCTCCTTTGCCTACGGGTGTAGGGGATTCCCCATCAACCCCTTCTCTGGAGTCCCCTTTGGGTGACTCCCTTTCAGCAGCGGCAGTCCCCAGTTTACTTTCTAAGGGGACCGCTAAGAAAGGCAGGCGGCCCATAGTTGACAGCTTCAAGTGTGTAAGTCACGATAGGGCCAACTCCCTTAGGAGGAGGAGGTAAGATAGGGCCAGTCGGACCCTTGCCTCTAAAGACCTGTGGGCTCTGATTTTGAGCTTAGAGGGGGTTACCATACGTGGCTTCCTCTCTTCCCCGAACACAGACAATATAAGCAATGGGACCGGTGATGGCCAAAGGGAGGGGGGGATATGGAGGCCCCCTCCGAGATACATAGTCCCTGAGGCAACCCAGAGTTCGCCCTTGTGTGAGGTCCAGCTCAGACGGCTCGGGTCTCCGAAACTTTATAAGGAGAGGAGGGATCTTTTCCTCCAGCCGATTCCCCTGTGGCAGCTAGGAGAAGGATCTTGCTGAGGCCGGTCCATATGGCTTGGTGGCTTCTGTCGGCGAAGGAGAGAAGCGGGTTCGTTTTGTCGCCCTCCTCACCTAAAAATAAGAAAAATAGAAAAAAGACAAAAAAAACTCCGGGCTCCTCTCCATCCGCGGGGACCGCGGGGACCGCCAGGAGGGATGGGTGTGCTGCGGTATCAGTAAGTGACCAGGTCAAAATTGGCATGTCCGGCCCTGTTGCCTCCCCGGGTGGGGAGCCCCAGACGAAGAAGAGAACTGCGCAGAGCGGAGCCTCGATTACGGTGAGGGCGCCTAATTCAGGGGCTATCTGGCTTTTTCGAGCCCTGGCTTCAAACGCCTCCTCGTCATACGTTCCACTGATGGCAGCATGTTGGCTAAGGGCAACATGATCCATCCGAGGAGCGCTTTAGCTAGTGTGATTGGTAGAGAGCCGAAGATGACCCGTTTCTCGGACGGGAGCCTTCTGGCGAATGCGTCGAATTCCTCCGAGGCGGTCATGATTAGTGCCCTTAGGACACTTGAGGGCACCGCCGGTGAGTGTGACGCCGCACTCTACCATGAACTTCGTGAAAGGAGTAGTTTATGCGAGGGAACACGTTGACTACTCCATAGAGGACATCACCTTAGAGCTGGACAACCATGTGGTGGTCAAGTTTGAGCGTGTGATGAGAAAACAGGGAGGGCCCTTGAGACCCACCCCTACACTCTTCGTCACATTCGACTGTGATAAGGTCCCTAGGTCGGTGCATGCCGTTTGGTATCGGTATCGCATTAAGGCATTCGTGCCACTGGCACGGAGGTAATATGACTGTCACCGCTTCGGCCATACGAATCGCTCTTGTAGGCGCGCAAAGTCGGGGTTACCCGAAGTCTGTGTAGGTTGCCCCAATGCGGCACACGATAAGTCAAAGTCGTGTGTGACCAGATGGGTCAATTGTAGAGAGACGCACCCCGCTTTCTGGAAGTAATCTGGTTCGTATCTCCTTGAGAAGGAAATCCTGGCCGTTCAGGCTCAGGATTTTCTCTCATTTCGCGAAGCTAAGGACTTGGTCCTGGCGCGCCGGGCGCTGCCCGGGACGTCCTATGCCTCAATAATGAGAAAGACACCCTCTGCTTCTGGCCCCTAGGCCTACGAGCACGGTCGTTTCCACGGCCATTCGGAACCCTTCTGCGGGTTCTACCCACACCGGGCGCTTCCTTAATAAAGCTGGCGGTACAAAGGGTTCACACCCAGCCTCGGCTAAAACTAGGGCTCCTCTTCCTTTCCCCAGAGTGACCGTTTCGCGTAAGGCGAAACGGCCGCGCGTCTCCATCGAGTCGTTAGTCACAGCAGGTAACGCCCCTGAAGAGGGCCACGAGGCCATCTTCCGGGGTACCTAAAGCTTACCCCCCCCCCCCGAAAGGAGGACTGCACTAAATGAGCTTCGGCTCCTTCGCCCACTCCCAGTGGTAGGCTGGGTGGCTCTGAGACGGTGGATACTCCAAAAGAGCCCCCCCCCCCGCCTCCGAAGCCGCCCCATTTGCCTAATGTTGTGAGGCGGAGGGAGGAAAAGACTCATGGCGATCCTAACCTCCCCCGTTAAGTCTTCGAAAGCGACAGCACCTTCAGTGCATTGTCCGGCCAACAGTGCCCGGGATTCTTCCTCCAGGAAGTATACGGCCATTCCCGTGAGGGTCTTTTCTTCGAAGAGGGGGCCCGCATCTCCTCCGAGCTAGGCCTGGAGGGCATATTCCTTTAATGGAATTGCCGTGGACTACGGACCAACTGGAAGGAATTGAGGAGGCTCGTATCGTCCCGTTCCTCGTTACCAATCTTTTTGCAGGAGACCATGCTGGGCGCGTGCCCCGGGGTATAAGTGTTTTGCGACCCCACTACCCCAGGATATGGGCCGGGCAGGGTGATGCACGATTTATATCCGGCATGATGTCTCCGTTCTTCTCTTTGCTTTAAATACCTTCTTTCAGTCAGTAGCTGTGCAGCTGTACCTGGATATGAGGTATACTGTTATTTCCGCGTATATTTCACCGTCAGCCGACTTCGACGCAGGAGACTTTCGCCGCGCCGTGTGGCACGGTTGCCGACGAACTTTCTCTTGGTCGGAGATCTGAAGGGTAGAAACTCCCTCTAGGGAGACTACTCGATTAATCCCTGGGGTGGAGTCCTTACCGACCTGATAGACAACATGACGATAGGTTTACTAAATGTTCCGGGTTTACGCATCACTGCACAAGAACCGCTTCATTTCCCTGCCTCGATTTATCTTTGTTCTCTCTGTATGCACAGCCTGATATATTTTTTTTTTGGGGGGGGGGCAAAGACCTCCATGGTAGTGATCACTTTCCCATTCAAATATCACTTTCTGTGCCGGTGCCACCCGAGAGCCCGCCCCAGGGGCGCTTGGCGCGGGCACGGCGGTCCGCATTTCAAGAAATGATTGATTTCTCTCTCAGTCGGGGAGGTTAGGTCGGTTAATGACGCCGTTGAGTTCTTCTCTCGCAACCTCATCGCCGTGGGCCTGACTACTATTCCTAGAGCGTCTGGCTGCTTTTCACGCCGACCACTCCCGTGTGGGTTAGCCGAGTGTGAGACGGCCATCAAACAGAATCGTTCTGTCTGCATGCGCTATAAGCGCCGCTCGAACGATTTCGCTGTTGGTGAATTTCGTCAGGCTAGGGCTAGGTTCCGATATATCTCGAAGAACACCCGCCTCTCTTCTTGCCAGGCATATGCGTCTTCACTTAACGGGAGGATCCGTCTAGCAGAGTTGTAGAAGCGAGTCAAAAGCATTCGGGGCAAGTCCTCACAGGACCCCCACCCGTTTTCTAGGAGAATGGGACCGTAATTTTGGACCCCACGTCCGTGGCGGAATTATTCGCAACCGCTTTCTCCGCATTCTCTAGCTGGGATGCTGGTCCACCAGCATTTAATGTGCGTCGTGATGTCGCGGAAGGCCGCCAACTGGCCTTTTCCCCAAGAGTCGGAGAACTCTTCCACGGCAGGTTTACTGTGAGTGAGTTGCGCTTCGCTCTCGCTTCATGCGAATCCACCGCCCGTGGTACATACGATGTCCCGTGCAGCATGCTTCGACATCTGGGTAAGCGAGGCATGGTCTTTCTGTTAGATTTGTTCAACAGGATCTGGGTAGAGGGTGTCCTGCCAGATTCCTGGCGAATCGCTACTGTATTCAGTTTTCGCAAAGCGAAAAGTGCAAATTAATGGAGAAATTGGTAAATGTTAGATTAGCCTTTTTTTCTGGACACGGAGGCCATCTATCTTCTGCACAGTGCAGATGCTCTGCTCCGACTGGAAAATGCCGTTTGCGAAGCCTTCCTTCGTATACAGCACTACGCCACGGTGTTTTTCGATCTGGAGAAGGCCTATGATACTGCATGACGATACGGTGTCATGAAGACTCTCCAGACGATGGGGGCGAGGGGACGCCTTCCTTCGTATACAGCACTACGCCACGGTGTTTTTCGATCTGGAGAAGGCCTATGATACTGCATGACGATACGATGGGGGCGAGGGGACGCCTCCCAATCCTTATAACAGAATTTTTGCGAGATCATCGATTCCCCGTACGGGTGGAGGGTGTCCCGCAAGGAAGTGTCCTCAGTGTTACACTCTTTGCTCTGTGCATCAACAGCATCTCCTCGGTGCTGCAGGAAGATGTTCTCGCTACGCTCTAGGTGGATGACCTTTCAATCTCTTTTGGCGCGGCCCAGATGCCACCTCTGGAGAGTTGACTCCAACATGCATTGAACTGCGTCTCTTGTTACGCTGAAGTTCACATGCTTCGACTTTCCTTGACCTAGACTAAGGTGGTGCACTTCTGCCCCCATTCACGGCTCCTTGGACTCTTATTTGACCGACGCCTCACCTGAGAGGCTCATATTAGCAGCCTTAGGGTCTCTTGCACCCGCCCCATGGATATTCATAATTCCGTAATGTTCAGCGCCTGGGGCGCTGATAGAGTCACTGCCTTACTTTTTTTCGATCCTTTGTTCGTTCGAATCTTGACTACGGATGCGAGTGTATTGCAGAAGGTGGACTCGATCCACCACACCTACTTTCGCCTTGCAACGGGTGCCTTCCGCACTTCCCACATTGAGAGCCTACTTGTCGATGATCGGGAGATGCCACTCGTTCTGCGTCGTGTAATGTGCTTTTCTCGCCTGCACGCGCGAGCCCGCCGCCTCCCTCAGTCTCCAACAGTTCTCACTGTATTCGCAGCTGAACTCAACGGTGCCTATGTCGCCGAGAGACACCAGTCATACCCTAAGCCCTTCGCCTTTAGGGCTAGGTACCATCGAGGGTACCACCCTTGACCACTTGTCGCCACTCCTCTGCTCCCAAAGCTTGTACAGCGCCGGGAGTTTTGCGTTCGGCCTTTTTTTTTAGAGCACTCTTCGTGTCACGCTGGAACCGTGCCAGTGTATACAGATAGCTCCAAGTCCCAAGAGGGGGTCGGTTTCCACGCCGTATCTCCCTTTGTTTAAAGTTAGCGGAGCTTGTTGCAATATACCGCTCGGTACGAGAGATTAGGCGACATGCCCGGTTCGGAGACCGGATTGTGATTTATAGCGACTCACAAAGCACCCTGAGTGCTCTCGGGGCATTGGAATCTCCGCATCCCCTGTTTTGCGATATCCGTGACGTCACGGTTTTGGCGAGTCGGGCGGATATCGAGATTATCTTCTGCTGGGTTCCCGGACATGTAGGAATTGCGGGAAATGAGAGCACCGATGAGGGTTGCGCTTCGCTCTTCCTCGACCCGGCCGAGGGGAACCTCGACTGTTCCCATGGACCCACGCCCCAATGCAGCGACGGCTTCAGGTTTATTTCTGTCGTCTCCGAATTGGACACACTCGCGGGACGCACTGCCCTTTGATGGAGCGCTCGCCTGCAACTTATTGTGACGACTGCGTTGTCCCCCAGACTGTTCGGCGCATTATCGTTGAATGTCCCAGTCTGTTGATCTTCGCGCACCTTAACTCTTTCGCTACTGGGATGACCGGGTCGCTACCGGTTGTCCCTTGTACTCGGGACTGGTTCTTGCACACTGACTTGTGGACTTTTGGGAAGAGGCTGGCTCCTCCACCTTATCTAACCTTTTTTTTATAAGGGCCTCCTCTCGAAGCCAGAGCGTGCTGCCTGCTTGCTGCCCTTTTCTTTTTTCCTTTTTTATTGTTATTGTTGTTTTTTTGCATAGTTATTTTAATTTAGCCTAGTACTAGGCTGTCGTGAGTACGGCGACTTATGTCCAAGTAGGCAGTTGCCAGATAGGCTCCTAAAATATAAATAAATTGAAGGTGCATAGACTTAGATTACTTGCATGGAATACCTATTTGATATTATAAGTACTAGTTTGAATTATCTCTCGAATATACCTAGGACATATTTTATGAACAATGCTTTTTAGGTGTATGGTAAATCAATCCTACGCTAAAAGAGGACGTGACCGTTTTTCGAGTGTATATGTAAGTTTTTCCTTTCTTTTTGCTTCCCAGAGACCTAAGATAATTCCTATGAAGTTCTTTTTCTTGTGTCATTCGAGAGTGTCCGAATATTGCCAGTCTTTAAACGTTGGTCTCTTCCCTAGCCCCTAGGATTCTTATCGCCTTCTGCTGCAGAGCTTTCATGCCTGCTGCCATGTGTAAGGGTTTTTTGGCCTCTGGGGTATGAGTGCCGTATTTTGATTTACAATATACGCTCGTTGCGAGGGACTGTCTTCCACCTACACACGTTATTACAAACAACGATCACAACATCGCTATCGCTTTTACGCACACAACACATCACTCGTCCGTCTATGGAGCCCACCGAAGATGTTTTTAATTCACACTTCCCTGAGGTAGTACTGGTGGGCTCTCGCTTGAGCTACGACGGCCTTCCTGATCACTGGTAGGTGGTCAAACATTGTATTCTCCCTCTTCCTGCTTAGTTCCTCCAACGAGGACCGCCCCTGGTGCCTATGGGCTTACCAAGGATATTCATCCTGGTCGTTATGTGAATTCCGCTATCATCCGGCCCGGAGACTTGGCCCCCAATTTAAAGGTAAATTACTTAATTAGTAATTTATGTTGTGGAAACGACGGTGGGAGATTGATTCTTGTTGAGGGGCGAGTTTGTTCTGGTACTGTTTCCTTTAGCAATTGGTCACTGTGTAATTCTAGAGCGATTATCATTACCCACTTGTAAAAGAATTCAAGAGAGGAGGAATCAAATAAACGCGACGTTGTGGAAATTGGATTGACCGGAAGGACTCAATATTGATTCGGGCTGACGCGATCATAAAACCTGGACGCAATTCTCCTTAATGGCTGTGGCCCGAATATTTGATTAGCCCGGATTAGGCCTCTTTTTTTTTTCTTTTTTCACGACAGCAATTACAGGCTTGTCTCCTGTCAGTCAGAAAATCTGATTGGTTTTCAGGCTGGCAATATTTTTTTTCCCCTCGTTTCAATTCAATTTTCTTCCCTTAATTTCATTTTTGTTGTTGTTATTTTTATCATACTGGTGAAATATGCATTTGAAAATTGCAGGTTGCGTAAATGAGTATTTTAAATTATTTAATTAAAACAGTTCTTTTAAGAAAATTAGATCTATCTACTTGATATTTTCGCTTGCTGTGGACGAAGAGCCTCCCGCAGGCATGTACATACATTGCAGGGGAAAGTTACTTGTGACTTCTCTCTCGCTCTTCTGTGAGGGGGGCGGACCCCAGCAATGTCGCCACATCCCTCTTGATACTTGGGCTTGATACTTCCCTATTAATATTTTGTTTGGTTGTTTATGAGATAATTATATTTTCTGGTTATGACTTCATTTATACTTAGCGTTCTCGAGGTTGGGACCCAACCTCTCAAATGCATTCTTCTTTCCTCAGAACCTTTTTTGCCACTGTTCTATGAAATGAAACTTGCATAATATCAGCGGCAATTTTCAGTCTCCTTTGAAAGTTACATGGAAATTAACCGAGTATTTTGAAGAAAATGTAGATTTAGAGGTTTTTTTTTCTCTAGTTTGAGATAGTACTGTATTCAAAGGTATTGGTTAACTCCTGGAGGAAGGTAATGGTTCTTCATTCAGTAACGCCATATTATATGCCTGGTTAAAGGATTTAACAAGTTTCAGGTAGAGATGGAAGTGATATTGTTGCTTTTTAAACCTAGCTGCAATTATATCAAGGCCTGTTCAGATCTTTTGATAAAGGCCTTAGATTTGCAAAAAGGAGCAGGCTTTGCTTAATATCGCCTATTTGCTCTGCAAAAGGAATTCTGTGTATCGAAAGATCTCAATTTTCCTTCGTCCATTTTGCACGCCACCGCTTAAGAAAGAATCAATATAGGTATAGAAATAAATATGTAAAGACAAAGAGGAGGCAGGTGTGTAGAGATAAGAGACTGTGATAAGAAAAGCGAAGGATATAGGAAAGGGGACGTATTAATTTAATGACATTTCAAAGGACCAGCAATCGTAGAGTGCAAAGAAAAAAAAGATAATTCTCTACGCAAAACTAACCCCCTTTCGTACTACTTTGTGATATCTTTCTTCTTTTTGTATGGTTAACGCAATGACCACGCAGTGAGCGCCAAGAGACTGGTGTGTAATCCATCCATCCATCTTTTTGTAAGATGTTAATTACCTCTTTCGTTGTTCCGTCTTTTCACGAGTATTCTGAAGGGAGGAAATAATTATAGTAGAAATACACCAAAATGATTATCTCGAGAAAGCTTCGGTTACAGGATCATCACGAAGATCGTATTGATGGAAAATTTGATTGGTCAACTTTTTCACTAAATTGTATAAAGCTGTTTTTCGTGGTGAGGAGGAAAATGAAATAAGAGTAGCGGGGTGAGAGTCAATCTCTTGGGTTGCAAAGGGACAAACTTTTACGATGATTCTACTTTAAAAAAGACCAGAGATTATCACCATTCGGCAACATTACCTATAATGTTGCCATGGCCTTCGCGGCATCAAAACACTCTAAGCAACATTAGAGGAGGTATGTCCAATTTTATTTTTTAATTTTGAGATGATAGAGGACTGATTTGTAATTAATCTTATTTTCCCAACAGTTCAGGACCAATTTGGGGACCAATCTGCGTGATACGGTCTCGTTGCTATTACATTTTAAATTCGAATGGGGAGGGAATTAATTGCATTTCATTCCAAGTAATGTGAACGACTGAGTAGCATGACAATTTTTGTGATGGAAAAAAAAGTCGGAAATATTTTATTCATTTAAGGCTTGTATAAAAAATAATATTAACACTTATTTTATATAGTATTTAAAAATATATCCTTTGATTTGTCACTCCCTTCGTTATGTCACTCCTTTCAAATCGTCTTAGTAGCTGTCCTTTCAGATTCAGGTCACTACTAAATACTAATTTCCTAGTTTTTAATTAATATATTTGCTCCCAAAATCCTAAATAAAAAAAACAACTTTGGCAAAACTTCCTAACCGATACTAGGAATCCATTATCTCCTTGCTAAGGGTCCAGACTTAACCAATCGATGTGCAATAACATTTTTTTTTTCTTTAGAGCTCATCTGGCGACTGCCTGTACAATAACAGGGCGTTGGCAAGCTTTAAGGCAGTTCTTCCTAGTTGATCCATTATCATTGGACACTTTTATAGGATTATAATGCAAGATAAAGAATCCCACACTAGCGTTTTAGCTCATTTAGCCCAAGGATGCGCAGCTCTCAGGTCACCATCACAGGTCTCCTTACGTCACCATCGTAGAGGTGTTTTAAAAGTATTGATAATCATGTTTATTGGGAGAAAATCCCATAAATATGAGGGTAATCTTTATTAAACTTCAATTTTATATATGGCAAAATATAATGAAACGCCGCTGTCCTGATAAGAACAGTCGCGTCTCAAGGATACAATCGATCGGGCGATAAATTGCACTCGGATCCGTGCGTGGGTTTCGCAATGACTTTATCTTTGGACGTCGCCTCCTTCGGTTTAGTCATCCGGCAAGTCGGGGTCTTTGTATGAGCGGAAATTCTTGAATTATCCTTAAAGGTGACTTGGCATAATACCCTCAAATGACTAGATGCGCCGCATGCTTGCCCATCTGCTAAACTCTCCAGTAACGAACTTGGCGTGCTTTTTTAAGGTAATTTCGAGCTCCCATAAAATAATGGATATTAACTCTCTCTAATACTTCGCCTTTGTCTTTTTTAATATCTGGTCTTATTTAGAACAAAGATGGGACAAATGGGATTTTTAGTCGCGTGCGAGTCTAATCGAGAGCGATTCTACATCTTACTATGTAGGTCGGTCGGTCCCCATTTTTTTTTTTTTTTTTTTTTTAATAACAACTATTCGGCCGATTTTAACGAAATTCAAAATCATCATGTTGTTTTAAATTCTCTTTCAAATGATATAATTGTCAAAGTCCCATGAAAGTTATCCCTGGAATCATTTTGTTTTGGCAATAACATCATAACTTTTCGACCAATACTCTGCTAGACTAGACTAGGCTATAATATGCTATACTCTGCTAGCATATTATAGGCTAGGCTATACTATGCTAAGCTAAGATATAATATACAAGGGTAAAATATACTATGCTAATTTAGGCTATAATATGCTATGATAGTATAGCATATAGTACATATGTTAGGATAGAAAATAATAAGCTATCCTTCACTAGGGCGTAATAGTATAGTATAGGCTATACATGTCTAGGATAGTTAATGCTAGGCTAGGTTATGCTATACTAGCTTAGGTTAAGCTATACTAGGCGAAGCAGGGCATGAAAGACTATACTAGGCTAGGCTACGCTATAGTATCCTAGGTTAGGCTATGATATACTAAGCTATGCTACACTAGGCTAGTCTTCGCTATACCAGGCTAGGATAAACGAGACTTTGCTAAGCTAGGCTATGTTATGCATGCTATGCAACCCTAGGGTAAGATCTAATAGTCTAGTCTAGGAAATACTATGATATACAATACTAACTATGGTAGGGTAAAGTAGGCTATGATATACTAGATTAAGCTATGCTAGTCCAGGCCAGAATATGCTAACTAGGCTAGGATCCTATATATGCTAGGCTGTACAAGGCTATGTTAGGCTAGGCTTTACTATGGCTTCTAAGCTAAGATAGGCCATACTATATATTCTCTGCTAGGCTAGATTAGTCTAAGCTAAGTCATATTATGTCAGGCTAAACTATACTATACTATGTAAGGCTAGTCTAGGCTATATTAGAGTATGGTATTGTAAGTTCTACTATTATAGGGAATCATAGTCTAGACTTGATTATACTAAGCTAGGCTAGGCCAGGCCAGGCCATACTATGGTACGCTATGCTATGAAATAATCTACTCTATTATACTAGGCTAGGCAGGATTTACGATGTTAGGCAATCTAGGCTAGTCTATACTATGCTAGGCTTTATTATGCTAGTTGAGGTAATACTATGGTAGGCTATCCTACGGTAGGCTAGGTTTTGCCAGGTTACTATTCGAGATTATACTAGGCTATAATATAAAATGTTATATTATTCTAGACAATACTAGGCTATACTAGGATATGCTATGTTAGGCTATACTATTCTAGGAGGTATTATACTATATTATACTTTACTATACTATGTTTTCTATGCTATACTATGTTATGCTATAATATACTATGCCATGTTATACTATGCAATAATATAAGCAGCACGGTAGCACCACTATGGAATAATATACTATAATGTGCTATGCTATATTATTCTAGTTTGGTTATGACTTATGTTTTTTATCAAAGTTATTTCTAATAATTCTTTTATAATATCAAAAAACAAAATGGTGAAGTTCAGAAATAAATATAAGTATCGAAATTTTGTAAATTTTTTAAAACCCAAAGAATTACAAATAATGAAATTCAGAAAATTTATTTTTATATATCTTCTTCTATAACTATATTTTAGCAACATGATATTTAGAAAGGGGGGAAATTTAGTTTAAGGTTCCTTTTTAAAATTATTATAATTGACGAAGTTAAGAAAATTTATAAAAATTTAACCATAATTTAACCATAGCTGCTTTTTTTTAGATTTTAAATTTTAATCTTAGTAGCGAAGCGCAAGCTCCCCCCGTAGGAGGGGTGGGGGGAGTGGCGAGCCTTTGCCTTGTTTTAATATAATTTAGTTCTGCATTTTAATAAACCTTTAGAAACTTATGACTTTGTAGTCGCGGGCGACTCTACATCTCACTATGTCGGTCGGTCGGTTGGTCGGTACACGTTTGCTTCTTTTTTTCATAACATTGTAACAATTCAGTCAATTCTAACGAAATTTGAAACTCTTATGTTGCTTCTTTTGTCAGTAACATAATTACTATTCTGACAATTCTAACGAAGTTTAAACCGAGTATGTTGTTTTACATTCTCTTTCGAATGATAGAATTGCCAAGGTCTTCCCAAGGTTAGTCCGGGAATTAGTGAGAGTTTTCAAAGTCGTAAGGACATAAATCAGAACAAGTGAGGGCACGCGACCTTTTGTTCAGCAGACCATGTTTCTATACACATCTCAAATAAAAGATTGAGTTGGGAAAGATGATAGAGACCCTGCAAGGAGAGACTCTTCCTTATTATACAGTATTATAAACACTAATAATAACATTAATAAACAATGGGCAGCAAAAATGTGAAAGAAATGATGATCACAAATGCTGATCAAGAGGGATAAAGAGTACAATCTCTATATGTCAATAATGTAAATAACAAGCCAGATGAGCCGAGCCTATAGTGCAAAACGGGCTATAAATCCTTAAAATTAAATTCATGTCGATAACAAATCAAAAACCTTCTGGACAATCACGAGATATCTCGTTTTCATAATAAAATAAACTCGAGATATCTCGGGAAGTTTTTGTGGTAGCCGAAGGCATCTGTAAAATAACTAAAGTCGACCGGTTAAGACCCTTTTTTTTTTAGAAAATGTATTCCTGGAAGGGATTGAGGTGATGATGAAAGTTAACTAAGTGAAGCGGGGGTAGATTTCTACATAATGGTAGATTGAGCGAGCAGGAAATAAGTATCTTATTTGTTTTTCGGAGAAGTCCCGGCAAAATGACCGAATCCTTGCTCAGATTTCGCTCAAACCCTTTTACCTATAAATAAGGGCGGCTTTTCTATTTGTTGTGGTAATCTGCTCTTTTCATTTTCCACAGTGTGGTTACTTCAAACGTCATCGTCCCCGTCACAAAGCGAGACTAACGGACGAGTGCCATCAGCCCCTAAACCCCCTGCCAACCAATGGCATCGCAGCTCAGGGCCTCAACGGACAGCAACGTGGGCGGCCCTTCTACCCTGGAGATGAGGCCCTGTAGCGTCCTTAACCACACTAAGATCCAGAATCTTTAAATTTCTTAGATTTAATAACATTTCTGTAGCTGATGTCCACATTTATGATTATTATTGTTTTATTATTATTATTTTTATTATTATTATTATTATTATTATTATTATTATTATTATTTTGATAGCAGGGCTAGTCGATAATTCCCTAACCATACTGTGCCAGCGTGAATTTTACTTCCTCATCTTCCCTGAATGACTTCTTATTTGAGCATAAGTCCCTCCCCTTGTTTCATTGTTGTAAAATGGGACGGATTAATTCCCTTATAGAATGTCTCCTTGCTGCTGAGCTTCTTACAATCGATGCGTCTTAGCACGAATGGCATACTTAGATTTCTAGTTTGAGCAATTATAAATAGTATTTATCGATAATTAGCAGCCAACTTCTAACTTTATTTATATATTTTTTAATGGCTGGAACAGGTGGGAGATGGTTTCGGTGGTGTTCGATTTTACCATCCATCCTTGAAGTTCATAGAAAGAATATTGAGGACTCAGAAGGATGGAATTGACCCGTCCCTTGTCTTTCATTGTCTGCATCAAATCTCTCCATTTCTAAAAAGGCCAAATAATCGGAGTCTTTAAAATCGATGGTTATTTCAAAAATACTTGTATCGGTTTTCAAGAGCCATTTATTTTTCATCAGCAAAACTTCTGCATTTTTCAGTCTTGTTATTGATTAAAATTATTTTTTTCCTTTTTTCGTCCTTATTTTGAAAACGCTCATCAATCCTAATAAATTTTTGGTTCAGATAATATTATTGAGCTGAGTTAAAAACATTTGTTTTACTCTAGCTAATAATTTACACGTTCGCAGTTGTTATAGATCCTTCCAAATACTGTATTTTTATCAATCTTTTTTTTGGCATCGCAATTAAGGTTTTCTTTTTCCATTTTTTGCATTTTTTTATGTATTCTTGTCTGTTTTTTGTTACTTCCCGCCACCATTATGCATTTAGAAATCCAATAGAATTAATTAAATACCTAGATTATGGATAAATAATAAATGTTGAATATCTCTTCGCATACGTCAAACTATCACATGAGTGTAGAGGTAGAATTTTTCGACTGAAAAATATTAGATATTGGATGAAGGAAAATTTAATTAATGTTCGAAGCAATTAAATATAATAAATTTAGTTTTATTTGAAAACTTGAACGATAAATAGAATTATTCTATTAGTATCCACATAATTATTCCTGCAATAATTTGCTCATACATACAAGGAAGAAAGCACAAATTAGTATTGCTTAACATAATTGATTCATCTTTCGCAAATGGCATGTTAGAGAAGCCATGAGACTATATGCAGATCTGCGATGCTCATTTGTCTCTCGAAAGAGCTATTTTTGAAGACTCTTGCAACGTTTATTAATTTGGCTCCTACACTCTTTCCAAGATGTTCATTTGTTTCTCTTGTCACAGTTTCCGAACTACTTGGTTGGTTTTTGTGTGAACTCGTCACTTGGAAGCTCTTCCTCATAATTCTTCGTTTCTGTCTTGAATCGAGGGTGTTTTTACTTCTCGAACAAGAGCAAATTGCCTGGGAAAGACCTAATTCACTTCCTCTGGGAGGGAAAACAGAGAATCATGCAGAAATTTGTTTCTGTATTAACTTTGTTTTAAATCTAGTGCATACAACGAAGCTCAACCAGAACAATCACATCTCTAGCATTCCGAAATTTTCCAGCTCGGGAAAGAGGGAATTTTACGATCGCGGAAATTCCAAAATCGAGTTAATTTTCTTCTTCAACGAGGCGAGTGCTGAGGTACAACTCTGAGTGCATTCACGATCGGTCTCGAACGAGTTTAGTTCACTCTCCAAACTCAGTTTGTTGCTCTGTTCTGCGGTTCGAAGGGAGTGCCATGATGATGCAATTATTTCCCATTGATGCTCCGGCACTGGGTGGTGCTTATAGTCATAGTTCGTAATAAAATTATCCTGTAAATATGTATATACTCTTTAGTGTTTTCTAAAATAAATATCGAAAGAATTTTTTCGAGTTCTTTTTTAACACTTTAATATTTTGAGTCTGTTGGCACAGGAAGCTAAGGCAAGACCATCACTTGATCTTGGTACTGCAAAGCCTGGGGATGTGTGGTTGTTTGAGAAAGCACAAGGTATTTTCTCTACTTGAGGCTATAATTTTGTTATTTTTTTAATTTACCATTTTGATTGTTATATTAACCACTTTGAATATATTAATTATAATTTATATTAATACTAATAGTCACATTGGTGTTGTGTAAATAATTTGGACTCACCAAGTGGAAAAAAAATTATGTTTACCCAAATTAACTGACAAAATTCTGACTCAGATATTCTTAATTGAGGTGTATATTTTGTAAAATGTTATTGTATTTATTATATGACTAAAACTTGCCATTGCTTTGTTAGTATTTCTCTTTCCTAGCTAGTTACCATAAAAAATGATGTGTTTTGGTTTTATTTGATGGTTAGGCTTTCGGAGAAAAGGGAACCTAACTCACGGGACAAAGTAAGTTGCAAAGAATTTTGATTTTGATCCATTAAACCGTCATCATAATCAATAACTGTTTTCCTATAAATGGAGGACGGCGCGCATCATCAAGTCTCTTTATAGTGACTCGTCCATTCTTGGGCGGAACACAAACTTCTATCGATCAAAGACCGCCTCAACGATGGGCACGCAGCCGAAGCTTTCGTTGGAGCGAACGCGTTCAAGTCAATTTCTATTCTTTCCTTTTGCATTTCCGAGCATTGTGGATTTGTTGGAAGCTCTCACAAACGCAACTTCCCCCTACTTGGTATTAGGGAAGGATGACGTCTATATATTCTTTTTAATTTTAAGAGACAATCTGGTCTGGGGCCTGCCTACTAGGGCAAGAATCTCATTATTCACCTCCGCAGCCTAATACTAGGTTAGATTTAAAAAATAGCTACCCAAATAACAAATAACAAAGATAAAAAATGGAAAAAAGGCTAAGAAAGGCTATAAAAAGGCAAAACAACAACAACTTAATACAAAAAAATAACGAAGCAACAAGACGGAAATGCGCTCCGGCGTCGAGGGTAGGCCCGTCTCACCCCCGGCGCAGGCAATTGCGACTTATAACATAGAGTCAAATAAAGTGGCCGAGGCCAGCCTCCTCCAAATGTCGTATAGTGTACAAGTCTGTGTGCACTAACCAGTCCTGAGTACAAGGGACAAGCGGTAGCTACCCAGCTCGTCCCCCAGACTGTTCGGCACATTCAAGAAGAATGTGCCAAACAGTCTGGGGGATAATGCATTCGTCACAATAAGGCGCAGGCGAGCACTCCATCAAATGGCAGAGCGTCCCCCGAGTGTGCTCAATTCGGAGTTCACATGAAGCAACCTAAAGCCGTCTCTGCATTGGTGGATAGGTTCAAGGGGACAGTCGCGGCGGAATAGCACGCAACTTTAAGTTCCCCCCGTCCCTCTCCCATCTTCTTTGCCAAGCAGCCTTTTCAGGCTTCCCGTACTCATGTCATGTATTCGGTGTGATGAAGTCGAAACGCAAGTCTGGTCGCCAAGTCCTCGCGGACTCTTTGACGCCCTTATCGGCGCGTGCATTCGCCGTAATTCCTACATGTCCATGAACCCAGCAGAATATAATTTCGATATCTGCCAGGCTTGCCAAAATCGTGTCATCACGGAAAGCGCGAACCAGAGGATGCAGATAATCCAATGCCCCGAGAGTACGCAGGGTGCTTTGTGAGTCGCTATAAATCATAATCTGGTCTCCGAAACGGGCAGGTCACGTTATCACCGGTACCGAGTGGTGTATTTCAAACAGCTCGGCCGTGAAGTCAGACACAGCGCTTGGCGGAGCCCCGCTGACTTAAAACAGAGGGAATACGTCGTGAAACCCGACCTCGTCTTGGGACTTGGAGCCATTCGTATATATTGGCACGGTTCCAGCGTGACACGGAGTATGATACAAAAAGGACGAACGCAATACTCCTGGTGATGTGGAAGCTTTGAGAGCAGAGGCATCGCGACAAATAGTCAAAAGTGGTACCCTCCAGGGTGGTGTCCTAGGCAGAACCCCATGGGCAACACCGGCCCGAGAGCTATACCGACCTCTCGAAGGAGATTCCTATCCCTAAACCCAAAGGACTTAGGGTATGACTGGTGTCTATCGGTGGCATAAGCACCGTCGAGATCAGCAACAGAGGGAGGCGACGAACTCGCACGTACAGGCAAATAATGCACCGTGCATGGCGCAAAACGAATGGCATCTTCCAAATTGCCCAGTAGGCTCGCAATGGGGGACATGCGGAAGGCAGTGGTCGCCAGGCGAAGGCGCGTGTGGTGGATCGAGTCCATCTTTCGCAATACACGCTCGGCTGTGGATGCATAAAACTCTCATTCGTAGTCGAGCTTCAAACTAAAATGAGGTCGATAAGAAACTAAGGCAGTAGCTCTATCAGCGCCCCAGCTGCTGAACGTCACGGAACGAAGAATATCAGTCAAGAACTTGGCCCTGGCACTAGAATTGCAACAGTAAAGTGCCTCGCAGGAATAGGAAGATTTTTGATTAACCAAACATCAAAAACTATTGTGTTGTAATTTCAGACTACTAAATTTATATTTTCAGGTTCCTCAATGCAATTGAAACTTTAAAAAAAAAGCAAAATGTCGGAAAATTCTATCTATTTGTTTTCAAACTTCAAGTTGTTACATCAACATTTACAGTATGTCCTATACGGGGTATATTATTCCTATAAAACTTTTAAAAGATATATTTCCATACAACTTTACAATCATTACTTCTACTTCTGTTTGTTTCCATGCAACCTGTAGATTTTTATCATCATCACTCTGAAATAGAAGAAATTGAACAATAGCAGTCGAATTTTTAAATTTTCACTATTATTCAATATCTATTTATTGAATGCAGTATGATTTTTGTAGTGTTATTACCTTTAATTACGAAGTCCTTCTTGGTATTAAATCAGGGAATTTTTCTCCTGGACTCAATTCTACTCCTTATAGGGCCGTCCCGTTTGTCTTCTCCACAAACTGCTAGTGACGCTTCTGTGACCAGTTTGATGCATCTCTCAGCCGCTTGTGTGTGACAAGGAAACTTCAGAATATCCAATTTAGGTTGTTGACCGATAAATTCTTGAAGTTGATCATCAAAGAGCGTCCTCGTCGAAAGAGGTTCGGTCACAACGGTCTGCTGCCAATTAATTAGGTGGATGTAGTCGTCAGCTTCAAAGTTTATGTCTGGGATCCTGAAAGTGCGTATTGATTTTCCTTTATAATCTTTTCGTCTTTTCATAATTCTTCTCCATGCGAGTTTCCGGATATGATTTCTTTCATCTTGCAGCATACAGAGAAGATTTTTTTCCGCATGTGCAAAATACGCATTCCTTTGAATCACTGGGGCAACTATATCTTTAATCTCTTTGTTCATCCCTTGCAGTGATTGCACCGTCTTGAAAAGGTTGAGTGTTCCATCTTGCGAAGAAGAGTTAACTTTTATTTCAAACCAACATGGTGCATACACCTTCATGATGAATAAGACAATAGATTTCAGCGTGTCAGAAGGGTTGGAAGTCGAAACATATAATCCAAGTATCCGATTTGCCGTTGTAAAACATCGTGCATGCGATATTTTTCCGGGACTCATACGAGCCACTTCAGCAGAACATTTGCCTTGTAAGATATGTAAAAGGATACCAAACATACTTTTGATCGGTGCTCAGATTTTCTCTGTCAACAGACGGCAAGTTTGGAATTGCCTTGAATTCAACATCACTTAAGAGTCTCACATTTATCCAGTTGTTTCCCTAAAGGTCCGACAAATCTACGAGTACCTTTTGTTTTCCCATCCAAATTGTTGATGAGATGGCGTAATGGGAGCCCATTTGCATGGAGCTGGCAAATAAACCAATGCAGTGGTCTATTAATTTATTCTTCTGACATTCCGATCACACCTCGTTTTGTTCCTGTATTCACTACCGTTCCATCGCATCCCACAGCAACGAGTTCATCAGTTGCGATGTTATTTGCTTTTAGATACGAGAATATTGCGTCGCATATAACTTTTGCAAAACCTTGTCTTCATTGTCAGGTGCTGTACAAGGTATTCTGAACCAGGTTCTTCTATCATAGAAATGTGCTCTTCCACTATCTTCTTTTTGTGATGAGTTCCCTTCATCGTCTCACCAACAAATGTGCTATCTTTTCTACCATCAAAATAAATAGAATATAATGGCTTATCCGATCTAATTTCTTGCTGTAGTGTAGTACGTTATTTGGCACGCTCTCTTCTAACCTTTGACCTGTAAAATACCACAGAAGTTTCTTTACCTTCAATTGACGATAAGTCCTTAAGGATTGAACTTGTTATTAAAGCTGCAGCTCGATAAGACACGCCAGTCACATGCCAACATAAATTCTGACAATTTTATTCGTTTAAATTCAGTCTTGGATGCAAATTTTTTGTTTACTTCTTTGGGTTTCACGGATGATGGAAGCTCATAGTCTCTACCATCGTCAGATTATATTTCTTTGCTGGATGAAGGAAAACTGACTTCGATATTATCTTTCGAAGTAGATGGTTGATTTAAGAGACAATACTCACGATTCTTCCTAACTGCACTCTGAATATTCTTCTTTGATTTTGGATGAATGAATTCAAAATTCGAATTTAATTTTCAAATATAATCCACGAAAGTAAAAATTTAGTTGAAAATCACATTATTTCAATTTTCAATGGCATTGAGGAACCTTTAAAAAATATGATAACCAAAAATCGTTTTAGGAAGTTTAATTTGACAGATAGCGCCATTAAAAAATCGTGGTGGGAAAATAAATTTCATAAAAAAGGTTTTTTGCTCCACCCTAATATATATATATATATATATATATATATATAAATATATATATATATATATATATATATATATATATATATATATATATATATATATATATATATATATATGCAAAAAAATCACACAGGAAAATGAAAGGCGGATTCCAAGTACTTGCGAACTTGTTTAGTTCATCACCTCACTCGCGGGATTTGAGGGACCTCTCCAAAATATCCGTGACATTAATTCCCTTTCCTTTATAATCCAGGTGACTGTCATTAATAATATACATCATCCAGTCTCACCTTTCCCCTATAAACAGAGGACCTACAACAAACGTAACCGCCATATATCCATGGCCCGGATACAAGAGACTAGGGCTGCTCATGGGTTAAAATAGGTAGTCCTGTGACACCCAAATTGGAGGATTTAAAAGGCCCAGCGAGGAACTCCACAAATGGACGCTCGGTGAATATATCAAATATCAAATCCTAAAAATGGCTATTTTTGTAAATTAAGGAAATAATATGCCACGAGTAATAAATAAAGAACCAAAAAGAATTAGAAAAAGAAACTATATATATATATATATATATATATATAATATATATATATATATATATATATATTATATATATATCAAATTTACATCTATAAAATAGAAATAAAGCAAGCGGTTCGGCAGAGTCACGCAGAAACACATGAGCATACGCACGCTAGAAATGGCTATCAAACGGTCACCACCTGAACAAATACGAGTCTCGCGCACACAGAACCATACGTGGGCTGAGAATAATTATCAGCCAAAAAGGTCACAACGGGAGACAACAGGCAAGCTGAAAAAATACAGGCTTTTTCGACCAAAATTTCACAAAGAATTGTAAGAGAATAGCGATTCTCTATAATTAAGATAAACCTGAGACATGGGAAATATGTAGGTACAACAGGCACACATAGCTGTCGGAACTCCGCCCAAGGGGTTGAAGTAACGAACAAATTAGATCACTGGGCCACCCCATGGACAAGTCAAGGTCACGGCCCTTAGAAACGGCACAAAAAAAAAAAATATATATATATATATATATATATATATATATATATATATATATATATATATATATATATATATATATATATATATATGTGTGTGTGTGTGTGTGTAGGGAGATCGAGAGGCAGACAATTCATTCGGCAGTTAGTTCATTTGATCATTAAGTAAAAAATTTAGTACTCAAGATCAGTCAATCAGAATCAGCTAATCAGTTCCTTAGTAGCGTTACCAAACCCACTTAATTCGTCTAAATCCTGCCACCTTTTTACTCGATATTTCGCGTAAAACAGAAGCCTACACACTGACCTCAGAGAGCTCGAGACGTTTCCGCTTGCCCCGTTTAGTAGGCCAATTTAAGAATGAAGTTATTTTCTTTTGCCGCGTCCTTTCTAAGTTCTTTTCTTTCCCCGATCACGAAGATACCTTTGGTAAGCCCAGCCTAACGCATAATCCCTCGTGAGAAACTATAAGGAGTGAGAACCAATTCAACAGTGGCATAAAGTAGGACCACTACTTAAAATCCTCGCTACCCATCGAGTCAACTTTACCGGAACTCTCTCCCCGCACACTGCTGTGAACGAGTGAATTTTAGCAGTGCAACAGCAACGAGGACTCGTCATTACACCTTATAATTACCGAACACGGAGCCACAAATTGGTTAACTTTGCACAAACAAATAACAGGACCTTAACAGAAAATAGAGGGAGAGTGGTCGCCCCCTTGTCGCGGAAAGAGAGCTTGTGCGTACCCTTGACTTTTCGAGCTATGTTGGCTGGGGTACCTCTCTTCTGGGTGCCCCTGGTAGGGCTTGCCTTGTCGATTTGGTCAAAAACGAGGTTCCAGACAAAGTGCGTCATTCTTCATTCTTTTTTTGTACTCTATTCTTCTCTTTTAACTTTTATCCTATCTCTTCCACTTACTATACAACCCTTTCCCCCAAAACAACCTAATATCATGTCACTCTTACCCTTCTTTCCATTACTCATACATATAAGGACCTGTCAGCTACCTCATGCGTCAGAAGAGAGGCTTTGGAACCTCTATAAACAACGCCAATCGACGCTCACTGGTGCGAGAGACTAGGACTAGAGGTGTCCTAGGCGTTGGGACACGATAACTGGGATGAGGGTATTGCCCCGTTAACCCCTTCCCTGGCGCGTGATTATTGACCATTCCCAGTGACCGGCGACGGGTGCCTCTGGTAGCATCGGTCCGAGGTGATGGCCCTTTGTTCCCAGGTTGGTTGCCAGGCAAATAAAAAGCCTTGGGTCGAGTCTCTTGGTGTGGTGGGATATCCATTGAACGCTGCTCCGAGATCCTGGCCGTCGTGAAGGAACCTAGTAGAAGTTTATTACGGGGCGTGCTCCGTTGTTCACGTGGTGAGAAATCGATGGCCCCTTCGGGGACGGTCAGTGCTGCTTGGTTGGGAGCCACGGCACGCCGAGGTTTGACGACTTGGTCGGACGAACAGCAGCACATGGAGCGTGCCTTCTGAAAGATCAGAAAAAGAAGAAAGCAAAAAAGAAGAGAAAAAAGAAAAAGAATAAAGTTAAAACAAAAGAAAAAGGACCAAAAATAGAAGAAAAACAGATAAAAAAGAAGAAAAAGAAGGATAAGAATGTGGAGGGTAAAGAGGAAAAGGGAAAGCCTCTTCCACAAGGGAAGACCCCGTCTTCAGAGACCAAGTGTCCGAAGGTCACCCTCATTGTTGATTCGCAAACACAGGATCTGCAGCCGCTGCTAGCGGCCCGCCTTCGCACTAGCGTGAAGGTAAGCTGCTTGCCAGTACGAGGTAACCACAACATCAGAGTCGAGGCAGAGAAAACTCAGATTTCTGAGAATTCAGTTGTTTCTCTGATGGTGAGCGGCAACGACCTCTACCTCAGAGGGGGTAAGGTTGGCCTCAGTGGTAAGACCATCCAAACGGTGATGGGAGCTGTAGATGACATAGGGCTTAAAACCCGCAAACGTGTCGTGGTTGGGATGTTTCCGAGAAGAGGTTCATCCCCAACCGCTCACGAGAGAAACGTCGCAGTGAACACAAGGTTGGCGGATCTCTGCACGGGAGAAGGAGTCTTCTTCGTGGACCCCTATCGTACCTTTATCGGTAGAGACGACCTCTACCAAAGGAACGGGATATATCTCTCCTTTAAAGGGAAGGCCTTTCTCGCCAACCTAATTTAAGATGTCGTGGAACGCACCCAAAGGAGCGTTCGAAACAGAGTGAAAGCGGACGTGCGCCAGCACGCCCGTGTCACTTCTGGAACGACCTTCTCGGAGGTCATCAAAAAGGATGTGACCACGAAAACAGAGAAGCCAGGAAACGGAAGAGCGTAGGGAGTCCTACACTAGGGGACTCCCTCAAAGTTCTTCTGTTCAATGCGAGGTCAATCAGTAATAAGTTTCTTGAGCTTCGTGGCCTCGTAGCAACAGAGGAACCTGAGATGGTGGCCATAACGAAGTCGTGGATAAAAAACTCAAGCCGAGATTTTGAAGGTGAATTCACGATTCCCGGTTACCAGCTCTTCCTGAAAGATAGGCCAGACAGAGAGGGTGGCGGTGTGATGTTGTATGTCAAGGATACTCTCAACTCGACGGATTGCAACATCGTATCCGACCATGAACTACTAGGTATTGACCTATAGATAGGTCCTGCCAAATACAGGACCCTGGTGCTTTATAGACCTCCTGCCCAACTCGTTGAAAAGGACAGAGATCTGTACCAGCTACTATGAGAACTTGTCGAAGACAGAGTGTGTATCATCATGGGTGATTTCAACACACAAGTTGACTGGGAAACCAGAGAACCCTGTGGCGAGAATGCACTACTCCTGGAGTTTGCGAACAACGAGTTCCTCACTCAATGGGTGAGAGAGCCAACGAGAGGAGACAATATTCTCGACCTGGTTTTAACCTCTGAGGATGACATGATTGACGACCTCTCTGTTGGCGAAGAGCTTGGTGGCAGTGACCACCGAATAATTAGATTTGTAGTCAAAGTCTCGAAGGCAGGGCCTGCAACTAGTAAATCGAGGAAACTCGATTTGAAAAGAGCAGACTTTGCAGGTCTTCGTGCCGGACTGACTGACGAGAGACTAGAAGTGTGCGATTCTGTTGAAGACTCGTGGAATAGTTTCAAAACCAAATTCATGAGTCTTCAATCGTGTTTCATCCCTCTGAAATGTCTCCGTCGGTCTTCTGTTCAACCTAAGTGGTTTAATCGAGAAATCGGCCAACTGCTTAGGGAGAAGAGAAATGTGTACCGGCATTCGAAGATCTTGGGTGACTTTGACGAATATCGGAGGCTAGCCAGGAGAGTGAAGTCCAGCATGAGGGCGGCTAAGCGGTCTGAGGAACTCCGAGTGGCGAGACTCTGTAAAGAGAATCCCAAGGAGTTTTTCGGATATGTGAACAGCCGTAAACCAATCCGTCGAACGATTGGCCCTTTGAGAAATGAGAAGGGGGTATTAAAGCGTTTAGGTGCAGAAAATTCTAACCTCCTCAACGACTACTTCTCTTCAGTGTTTACTGAAGAGTGTGGTCCCATCCCCCAGCCAATGGATTCCTACTCGGGGAAAAAGCTGGAGGATATGGACTTCACCGGAGGGGAAATAAAAAAGAAGATCAGTGACCTAATGACGAATAAGTCACCTGGCCCGGATGGGTTTCTACCTAAAGTGTTAAAAGAAATGCGCGAGCAAGTTTCACGACACCTGAGCGCAATCTTCAACATGTCAATCCGGACCGAATACGTTCTAGAGACTGGCGTGAGGCGGAGGTGACTCCTATCTTCAAGAAAGGAGACCGAAGCCAACCGTCAAACTACCGGCCTATTAGTTTGACTTCGATAGTCGGTAAATTCATGGTAAGCATGATGGTGGACAAAATGACGGAGCATTTAGAGTCAAACCTGCTACTTAGGAGTTCCCAGTACGGCTTCCGAAGGCAACGGTCATGCCTGACGAACCTTGTGGAATTCTTCCACTTCGTCTTCTGTGAGCACGATCGGGACAAGGCCGTGGATGTGGTCTACTTAGACTTTCAGAAAACCTTTGATAAGGTATACACCGCCGCCGTCTCCGGAAAGTGCGAGCGCTGGACATAGGCGGAAAAGGAGCCGGCTGGATCGAGAATGGCTAAGTGGCAGACGGTAACGGGTGGTGGTGAATGGACAGGCTTCTGAGTGGGTGCCCTTTACTAGCAGAGTGCCTCAAGGTTCTGTCCTTGGACCACTACTATTCATCATTTACGTCAACGACATGGACGGTGACATGGTTGCCAAAATTTCCACATTTGCCGACGATACCAAGCTTGGTATGAACGTTGCAAAGGATGGAAATACTGCCCGCCTGCAGGAAGATCTTGGAAAGATTGGGGAGTGGTCGGACACGTGGCAAATGCCTTTTAACGTGAACAAATGCAAAGTGATGCATATTGGCCACAGAAACCCCCAATTTCAGTATATCCTTAAGGGCACTGCTCTTGAATCGAGTGACACTGAGAAGGACTTGGGTGTAACTATCACTAGCGACCTAGTGCATCGAGGCAGAGAAGAAAGCCATAAGCGCCAGTTTGGATACCGTAACAAGGAGATAGTACTTTGTCTGTAAAACTCCCTCGTTCGGCCGCACCTGCAGTATGCCTTACAATTGTGGAGTCCTTCGTTTCGAAAGGATATCACAAGGTTGGAACGCTTCCAAGCTAGGACAACCAAGCTGATTCCCTCTATCCGACATAAAAGTTATGAGGATAGACTAAGGGAATTAAATCTGTTCTCGCTGGAAACCCGTAGACTGCGTGGTCAGCTCATCGAGTTTTCAAAATACTTCGAGGGTTCAACAATGTTGACTACCGGGATATTTTCACTCTCAGTGAGACCAGAACGTGCAATCCCGGCTTCAAACTTGAACTGAAGCGTTACAACCGCAATCTGTGTGGAAATTTTTTCACTTACAGTATCTGCGGTAAATGGGACGCACTTCCAGTGGAAGTTGTCAACAGTGAATCTGTTGACCACTTCAAGTCAAGACTAGACAAAGTCTTGAAAGTGGCCGTTTAGGGACACAAAACAATTGAGCAGCCATGTGCTTGTTCGATTGCTAGTCCAAAGGTACCCTCTTTGAATGGACCGTTAGGTCTCCTAGGTTACTTCCTTTCCTTGTTACTCCTTGTTATAACTCTAAGGTTGTGAATAAAAGCCTACCAGGTGAGGCGTCGTTCAAATACAAGACAAAGCAAACGTTGCGATTCCACAACTTCTGGTCTAACCCCATTTAGAAAAAACTCTGGGTCAGAGTGGAGCCATAGATGGCGGTAGAAGTACATCATCTTAGTCTAAGATAAGGAAAACCGAAGCCTGTGCGCTTCGGCATAGCGAGAGACTCGTTTCAATGCCTGCTGGAGTCGACGCTCCAGACTTAGCATCTGGGCCGCACCAAAATAGATCGAAAGGTCGTCCATGTAGAGCGCAGCGAGAACATCCTCTTGCAGCAGTGAGGTGATGCCATTAATGCTTAGGAAAAAGAGGTGAGACACTGAGGAAACTTCCCTGTGGAACACCTTCTTCCTGCTCAATTGGGACGGGAAGGGCTCCCGCCTCACGTACGCGGAATTGACGATCTCGCAAAAATTCAGTTATAAAAATTGGCAAGCGTCTTCTCTCCCCCATCGTGTGTAGAGTCTCCATGATACCGTATCACCATGCGTTATCATAGGCCTTCTCCATATCGAAAAATACCGTGGCGTAGTGCTATTTATATATAAAGGGTTTGCGGATGGCATTTTCCAGTCGGAGCAGGGCATCTAGAATAGAGTGGAACTTGTGGAAGAAATCTAACAGAAAAAACATTCCAATCTTTCCCAGGTGTCAAATCATGGCGTACTGGATATTGTCCAGACCAAGGGCGGTGTCATCGCACGAAACCAGAGTGGAACGGAACTCACTCATTCTAAACGTGTCTTTGAAGGGTTCTCCTCCTGTGGAAGTCAAGTTGGCGGCCTTTCCCCGACATCCCAACACGCATTGAATCCTGGAGAACATTATCCCAGTTAGATAATACTAAGAAATCGGTTGCAAAGGAATAACCACGGACGCGACACGAAGTCCGTGATTGTGGTCCCTCTCTGCTGGAGAGCGGTATGGGGGGGGGGAGGTCCTGTGACAACTTGCCCCAAATCCTTTTGACTCTTTTCCTCACCTCTGCTAGAGGGGTATTTCTATTAAGTGAAGATACGTATGCTCGTCAGTGAGAGCTTCGTAAGTGATTCGAAACATATCGGATCCTAGTCCTGTCTCGGTAAAATTGACCGACAGTGAAATCGTTCAGGCGGCGCTTATAGAGTATGTAGGCATAACGTTTCTGTTTGAGGGCCGTATCCCACTCGGCTGACTACCATGGAAGCAGTTGGGTGCAAAACGTCCAAACCATCTAGGAATAGTAGTTAGGCCTACGGCGATGATGTCGCCGAAGAAGAACTTAACGGGCTCATACACCGACCTAAACTCTTTGAGTGAGAGAGAAATCAATCATTTCCCTAAATGCGGTCCATCGTGCCCGCGCAAAGTAGCCCCGCTGCAGGCTCTCAGGCGACAGTGCGCCAGAAAATGATATTTGAATGGGATCGTGTTTACTACCATGGGGATCATCGACCACCCTCCACCTCAAATCATACTGTGCATCCGGAGAGCACAAAGATAGATAAAAACAGGAAAATGAAGTGGTTCTCGGGCAGTGATGCGTAAACTCATCCATATTTAGGACAACCATCTCCAGCTCGTCGATGAGGTCAGCAAGGACCTGACTCCTTGGATGGATCGACTAGTCTCTCCATAGGATTTATCTACCGTTATAATCTCCGAGCAATAGAATGGGCCTTGGCAATCATGCCACGACGTAGCGAAAGTCCGCCACGTCAAGTCGGTTGACGATGGAATTTACGCAGAAATAACAGTGTACCTCCTTCAAGGTGCAGCTGAAAAGCTACTGTCAGAAAGGTGACATTCGAAGCAAAGAGAAGAATGGAGACATCATGCCGGGTCTAAATGGCGCATCTTACTGCCCCGCCCCAATCCCGTTGTAGTAGGGTCGCAAAACCCTTATTCCCCGGAAGGGTTGGCCCGGAGTCCGTGGCTTGGAAGAGACGCGGAGCCACTGTTCGAAGAGAAGAGCCTCACGGGAATGGCCGTACACTTACGGCATAACTCCTGGCGCTGTTGGTTTCGATGACGTCTATAACTGCCTATCTCTTTTCTTCTAAAAGGATTCCTTTGCAACAACTTCACTTGCGAAGAGCTTTCCATTTACCAACTTTCTAATGCGGGACCCACTCAAAAGATTTTCTTATTATTTTGAAAGATCATCGCATACCGGTTTCAGCAAGGGATGACGAAAAAGAAAAAGAGAAAAATAGAGAGAGCAAAAGAGAAAGAAAAAGAGAGAAAAAAGAGAGAAGAGAGAGAGAAAAAAGGGAGAAAGAGATAAAAAGAAAGAGAAAAAGAGAAAAAAGAAAGAAAGAAAAAAGAAAGAAAGGGAGAGAAAAAGAAAAAAAGAAAAAGAATATAATGAAAAATAAAAAAGAAAAAAGAAAGAGAAAAAGAAAAAAAAAACAAAAGAAGAAAAAGAAAGAAATGGAAAAAGAAGAAAAAGGAAACAAAAGAAAAAGAAAGAAAGAAAAAGAAAAAATAGGAAAAGAAAGGAAAAAAGAAAGGAAAATAAAAAATAAAAAAATAAAAAGCGGGAAAAATAAAGAGGAGAGAGAGAGAGAGAGAAAAAAAGAGAAACAAGGAGTAATAAGGAAAAGAGGTACCCTAGTAGATCTTACGATCCATTCAGAGAGGGTACTTTTGGACTAGCAGTCGAGCAGACACAATTCTGTTCAACGGCTTACGTGCCCAAACGGCCACTTTTAAGACTTTGTCAAGTCTTGAAATCAGTGTAGTCTACAGTGTCGAAGACTCGAAGTATTTTAAACATTTCGATAAGTTGACCAAGCAGTCTTCGGGTCTCCAACGAGAACAGATCTAATTCCCTTAATCTATCGTCGTAACTTTTGTGTCTGATAGAGGGAATCAGTTTGGTTTCCCTGGCTTGCACACGTTCCAATCTGGCAATAATCTTCCGAAACGAAGGACTCAGAAATTGTACGGCATACTCCAGGTGCGGTCGGACAAGTGAATTGTACAAGCAGAGTACTATGTCCTTGTTTCGATATCCAAACTATTGCTTTATATAGCCTAACATCCTTTGGGCCTTTTTCTCCACCTCTATGCACTGTTTCGAGAACTTGAGGCTACTAGTGATTGTTACACCCAAGTCCTTCTCAGTGTCGGTGGATTCAAGAGCAGTGCCCTTAAGGATATACTGAGATAACGGGCACCCACTCAGAAGCCTGCCCATTCAAAACCACCCATTGGCATCTGCCCAGCGCACGCACTTTCCGGAGGAGGCGGCGGTGTGGTATATTATCGAGGGCTCTTTGAAAGTCTAAGTAGATAACGTTCCCCGCCTTATCCAGGTCCTGCTCACTGAAAACGAAATGGAAGAATTTCACAAGATTCGTTAGGCATGAATGTTGCCTTCGGAACCCGTGCTTGGAACTCCTCAATCGCAAGTTGGAGTCTAAATATGACGTCAGTTTGTCCACCTTTGATGATTTCCATGAGTTTCCCGACTATTAAGGTCAAGCAAATAGGTCGATAGTTCGAATGCTGGCTAGGGTCTCCTTTCTTGAAGATGAGAGTCACCTCATATTCACGCCAATCTCTGGGAACGCATCCGGTCCGGATTAACATGTTGAAGCTTGTGCTCATATGTCGTGACACTTCATCGCGCACTTCTTTCAACAGTTAAGGTAGAAACCCGTCCGGGCCAGAGGACTTATTTGTCTTTATATTAGTGATATTTTTTTCTATTTCTCCTTGGGTGAAGTCATTTCCTCCAACTTTTCTCCCAAGTAAGAATCCGTTGGCTGGGGGATGGGACAACACTCTTCAGTAAACACTGAAGAGAAGTAGTCATTCAGGAGGTTAGCATTTTCTCCATATGAGTGCTTTAATGCCCACTTCTCATTCACTAAAGGGCCAATCGTGCGATAGATTGGTTTACGGCTATTTACATAACCAAAGAACTCCTTGAGATTCTCCTTGCAAAGTCTCGCCACTTGGACCTCCCCGGCACGCTTTGCCGCCCTTATGCTGGACTTTACTCTCCGTTGGCTGGAGGATGGGACAACACTCTTCAGTAAACACTGAAGAGAAGTAGTCGTTCAGGAGGTTAGCATTTTCTCCATATGAGTGCTTTAATGCCCCCTTCTCATTCACTAAAGGGCCAATCGTGCGATAGATTGGTTTACGGCTATTTACATAACCAAAGAACTCCTCGAGATTCTCCTTGCAAAGTCTCGCCATTTGGACCGCCCCGGCACGCTTTGCCGTGCTTAGGCTGGACCTTACTCTGCTGGCTAGCCTAGGGTACTCGTCAAAGTCACCAGAGATCTTTGAATGCCGGTACACCGTTCTTTTCTCCATCAGCAATTGACCAATTTATGGATTAAACCACTTTGATTGAACAGAAGACCGACGAAGGCTTTTCAAAAGAATGAATCCTGATTAAAGACTCATGAACGAAGTTTTGAATCTATTTCACGAATCTTCAACATCCTCGCACACTTCTAGCCTCGCCTCAGTCAATCCAGCACGAAGGCCTGCAAAGTCTGGTCTTCTTAAATCAAGTTTCCTCGATTTACCAGTCGCAGGCTCTACTTTGGGGACCTTGACTATAAATCTGACTAGTCGGTGATCACTGCCACCAAGCTCTCGCCTACAGAGAAAACTTCAACGATGTCATCCTCAGAAGTAAAAAACAAATCGAGGGTATTATTGCCTCTCCTCCGCTCTCTCACCCATTGAGTCAGGAACTAGTTGTTCGCGAACTTCAGGAGCAGTGCGTTCTCGCCACAGAGTTTTCTGGTTTCCCAATCAACCTGTGTATTGAATCACCCATGGCGATACACACACTGTGGCGAGAGAGATACTGTCACAAGAAATAATAGTAGTACCTCAAATGACATTGCTGACCATACCGTGGAGGTACTATTTTGGGAAAGTCCTAACCTATAGCATAAGAGAAAGTATAACATAGACAAAGGCTCTCCTCGCCTACATCTCTCACCCGCATTTGCGGGCCAGAAAGCTGAAATGATACCTGAATGTGCTGAAAAAAAGGAACAAAAACAGGAAATATTTATAAAAAAAAGTTGAAACCTATCTACTTTACTCAGATCTATAATCTATACTAAGGTGGTACCATCTAGGTCAGTGTGGAATATCTTGTCAATTCTTTATTTGAACTGTTCGACTGACGACCTGCTTACCACTTCTGTCGGTAGACGGTTCCACGTTCCACAAATTTTGTACGAGAAGAAGTTTTCGCAAATGCTAGTATGGAATCACGGTAATTCCAGTTTGTAACCGTGGTTACGTGCAGCATTTGCGTTCAACGCGAACAGCATTCTGTGATCTAAGTTTTTAACTCCTCGCATTATCTTAAAATTCTCAATCAGCAGGCCTCTAAACCAGCGCGTCTCCAAGGAGAACACCCCAAGTTCTCGTATCCTATGCTGATAACTTTTATGTCTACAGGAGGGGATTAATTTTGTGGCTCTGGCCTCTACCCTTTCCAGCCATTCAATATCGTTCCTCAGTGTTGAGGACCAGAATTTTACGGCGTATTCAAGGTATGACCGGTCTAGAGAGTTGTACGATGAGAGAACAATCTGCTTATTTCGAAAGGAAAAATGCCTCTTTATGTACCCCAACATTCGCTGGGCCCTCTTTTCCACCTGTAGGCACTGCTTGGAGAACTTTAGATCACTGCTGATTAGCACGCTTAGATCTATCTAAAGGTCAGTTGTATCTAGTTGTTTGCCTAGCTCACACTACCTCCTAGCTTGCTATCATCGGCGAACTTGGCTATCGAGCATATTAGTCCTTTGTCTATATCTTTAATGTAAACGATGAACAATAAAGGCCCAAACACTGAACCCTGGGGCACCCTGCTACTGAGTGGCGTCCATTGCGAGGCTATCCCGTTGATCTTTACTCGTTGCCTCCGTCCCGAGAGCCAGTTTTCTATCTATTCGGCTACCTTGCTGGTAATGCCAAGGGTGCGGACTTTATTTATTAACTTGCGGTGTAGTACCTTATCGAAAAGGCTTTTTGAAAGTCCAGGTAGAAGATATCCACAGCTCGACTACGGTCATACTAACTCAAAATACTGTGGAAAAATTCTAGTAGATTAGTGACATGAACAGTTCTTGCGACATCCGTGCTGGGAATCTAAGATCAGGATGTGCGACTGTAAGTGCTGCACTATACGGTCTGCGATTATTCCCTCGAGGAGTTTGCCTACGATGGATGTCAGACTAATAGGCCGGTAATTACCCGGGCATTCGCGGTCCCCCTTCTTATAGATGGGACTTACGTCTGCTATTCTCCAGTCTTCAAGCACCTCTCCAGTTTCCAAAGATTTGTTGAAAATGGTGGTGAGCTGTGGAGCGATCTCTTCTCTAACTTCTCGGAGGACTCTAGAAAAAATGCCAACCGGATCTGGAGACTTATAGGATTAAGGTTTCCTAGTCTGGCTACTACTTTGTTTCTCTAAGACTATTTCGCATAGGTTTTCGCCCTCTTCGATATAAACCCCCGGCCTCGGACCGTCAACTTCCTTCGTAAATACAGAGGCGCAGTAGCCGTTCAACACGTTGGCAATGTCTGATTCTGACTTCCGTAACACGCCATTGTCATCTCTCAGCGGTCCTATGCTATGGCGAATCTGCTTGCAGCTATTGGCATGGAGGAAGAATTCTTTCTTGCTTCTCTTTACAGAGGCAGGCAACTCAAATTTCTTCGCTGCACTTAGCTCTGAGTACCAGTGCTTTGACTTGCCTACACTTTTCGCTGTATTGAAGAAGCCTTTCTTCATTACGGTTTGCTTTTCAGTTATTGTAGGCAGTTTTCAGGTTCCTTAGCACTGAGGCGATGCCTCGATTAAACCATCTCGGTTGAAGAGGCTTGCCGCTCCTCCTTTTGCTGGGCACAAACGCTGACTTTTGGGTCATAAAATTTTATTTAAACTCTAACGATTTGTCCGAGGTTCCTTCTCCTGTTGCGAGCCTAAGCTATCGAATGTCCTGGAGAACGGGAGGGGGGTCCTGCATAAACTTGCCTCGAATCCTTTTGACTCGCTTCCACCCCTCTGCAAGAAGGGTCTTCCCGTTAAGTAAAGACACGTATACCTCACAGGAAGACTAGTGGGCGTGCTTCGAAATATAACGAAACCTAGACTAGTAGGATGAAATTCAGTGACAGTGAAATCGTTCGGGCGGCGCGTATAGAGCATGCAGGCATAACATTCTGCTAACCACAACGGAAGCAGTCGGCGTAAAAAACGGCCAGACGTTATAGGAATAGTATTTAGGCCCACTTCGACGAGGGTGCCGGAGAAGAACTCAACGGCCTAAACCTAAACTCCTCGACTGAGACAGAGAAATCAGTGATATACTGAAATGCGGACCACTACGCCCGCACCAAGCACCACTGGGACGGGCTCTCAGGCGGCAGTGCCCCAGAAAATGATATTTGAATGGGAAAGTGATCACTATCATGGAGGTAATCGACTACCTCCACCCCAAATAAGGCTGTGCATCCACGGAGCACAAAAATAGATCGAGAAATTAAAATGAAGCGGTTCTCAGGCATTGGTGAGTAAATCCATCCACATTTAGGACACCTATCTCTAGGACTGACCCCTGTGATAGATTGAGTGGTCTCCCGAGAGGGGGTGTCTAGAGTTCATATCCCCGAGCAAGAGAAAGGGCATCTGCAAACTGTCCACGACGCAGCGGAAGTCCCCTCCATCGAAGTCAGCGGCATTGAAATGTATGCAAAAATTACATTATACCTCCTATTCAGCTGCAGCTGGAGGGCTCCTGCCTGAAAGAAGGTATCCAAAGCAAAGAGAAGGACGGAGGCATCATACCGGGTGTAAATGGCACATTCTCCTGCACGGACCCAATTACGTGGTGGTGGGGGTAGCAAAACACTTATACCCCGGTATGGTGGGCAAGGGGCACGCGCTCAGCATGGTCTCCTGCAAAAATATAGCTAAGAGAAATAGGGAGGAGACGAGCCTCAGCAGCTCCAACCAATGCGCCTGGAATCTGCGCAATTCCATTAAAGGAATATACCATCCAAGCCTAGCTCGGAGGAGATGCGGGGGCCCTCTTTGAAGAGAAGATTCTCACAGGAATGGCCGTAGACTTCCCGGAGGCAGAAATTTGGGGGCTGTTGATTGAAATTTTCACTGAAGGCTCTGTCGTCTACAAGGACTTATCGGGGGAGGTTGGGCACGTCATGCGAGTCTTTTCCTCCCTCCGCCTCGAAACCTTAGGCAAGCGGGCTGCTTCAGAGGTGGGGTCTCTATTTTGGAGGATCCACCATCCTCGAGCCACCGAACCTAACACTTGGTGTGGGCGTAGGAGCCGAAGATCCTTTAGTGCTGTCCTCCTTTCGGGGGGTAGCTTTAGTAACCCCGAAGGATAGCCTCGCGACCAACTTCAAGGGTGTTGCCTCGTGTGATTTTAACGACTCAGTGGAGGCGCGCGCCATTTCGCCTTACAGGTAACGTTCACGCTGGGGGAAGTGTGGTGACCTTTGGTTTTAGCCAGGGTTGGATGCGGATCTTTTGTACCTAAAGCTGTAAAAGAGGAGCGCCCATGGTGGGTGGAACCCGCAGAATGGTTACGGAAGGGCATGGAAAAAACCTGTGCTCGTAGGCGTGGAAGGGCCAGGATCAGATGGTGTCTTTCTTAATATTGAGGCATAAGACGTCCCAGGCAGCACCGAGGGCCGCAGGACCAAGTCCTTAGCCACGCGAAATGAGAGACGACCATGGGCCTGAACGGCCAGGATTTACTTCTCAAGGAGATATGCACCACATTGATTCGAAGAATCGCGACTTGGACTTATCGTGTGCGACCTTGGAGCAACTTACACAGACTTCGAGTAACCCGACTTTACGCGGCTACAAGAATGATTCACGTGGCCGAAGCGGTGGCAGGAGTAGAACTTCCGCAGCAGTAGCATGAATGCCTTCACGCGGTAGCGATACAAACAGGCACGATCCATCTCAGGAAACCTGTCACAGTCAAACGTGACGAAGAGTGTAGGTGTGGGTCGCGGGGCCACTCCCTGTTTTCTCATCACACGTTCGACCTTGACCGCTCCTTGTTCGTCCAGCTCTAATGTAATGTCATCTATAGAGTAGTATTCGAGTTCCCTCGCATAAACTTATCCTTTCATAAATTTCATGGTAGATTAAAGTGACTGAAAAGCCAGATGGGATGGGATCGCGTTTTGGTTTTGATTTAATGTAGTACTTTGTTTACTCCAAGGTGATAGGAGAGGTTAGTCTGGTATTGTTGTCGAGCACCTCCATTTTCACCCAAGAGTGTCGCCCTCGCTCATTCGCGTAGAGCCGGCACCATTCCCGGATTTCCTAGAATTGTTCTCGTGCGTGTGGTTTGGGAGGCTTGTGTGTGCACCGTATCGCAGTAGGACCAAAGTGCGTCGAGGATGTAAATAATATTTGCGAGTGTTTGATTCTTAGTTAGGATGGTGATGTGTTTTGGTGGATCCTTGCCTAACAGCTTACTTACGCGCTGCCAGAAAAAGGAAAGGTCAGTGCATTGAGCTTTGTCCGCAATGTGGATCACCTTGCGGCACTGGCGGCTCCGATCTAGTCCAAGGCATGGTAGGATGCGGGCACGTAGGGGTGTGATGTTTTGTTGTCTTTGGCTTCTTTTGTAATGATTGTTGTAAAGTGTAATGAGTGTTTATCTTGGTATGGAATATGTAATGTGTTTGGTGTGAGTGTATATTTTCCGCGGTGTGTGTAGGTTACGTGAGGTGTTTATGGTGTCGATATGTAAACAACAGTTGAGGTCTATATAGGTTAATGTTGTGTGGTGTGTTTCTGTTATGTGTCTACTGAACTGCCCCCAGGTCGTGTTTTTGTGGTCCACGAGGGATATGTGGGTATGAGTAATGGTAATGATCACATCATCGTGCATATATGAATGCGGTTGGTTAGTACGTGGGTGCTAGAGCTATCTGAGTTTATAATCGTATGGCTTGGTTGTTGCAAGCCCATAGAATGTGGGGAAGGCGGGGCCCAAGTCTTGCAGCCATGTCGCTGTAAGGCAGATCATTCATGTTTTGTGAACGTAGTGTAGGATGGTGAGCGTTCGGGTCCCCCACAAAGGAGAGACCGAGGTTATGGTTGGATTGGGCTCAAATTGGGGCATCTATGTTTACTTCTTCGCTAGGGGGTCTGCAGGATTAAACCGGAACTCTTTTGTATTTTGCAGGCTAGAAAAGAGTTGTCTGGCATCTTTATGATTGAGTGGCGTACAGGCCGCCTCTCTAGGATCGTTGATCCAACATGTGGTGCTTGTGGGGTTAGTTAAGTGTGTCGGGTCTTTGTGTATTTAGTACCCAGTTAGTGAAAGTATGACAAATGCCGTGCCATCTGCGTCCGTTAAGTTGCTCAAACCTAATTCGAACTATTGTCAAGAGCGAAATGCTCGTGATGCTGTGTTATGGCCTGCCCCTCTCTTCTTCTTAATCTCCTGGCATTCTACCAGTAGATTGTGATTTGGGTCTGACACCTTTACACTTGTCTGTGGTGGCTGGGGTTTGGTGGAGGTTGGTTGTTTGGGTTTTTATGTTGTTAGAACTGCTTGGAACAGTGGTGAACAGTGTAAGGTGTGTTGAAAACGGTGAAAGATGCGGTGGAGGTAGAGGAAATAGGCTGGGGACAGTGGAAGCTGTGAATGCGGTGCTGAGGACAGTAGAAAGTGGTTGTGCGGACAGTTGAAGAGGGTAGAGATGATGGAGGTGGATTGTGTGCAGAGGGGTGTTTTGGGTGCAGATGATGGAGGAGCAGTGTATATGGCGGAGTGGGAAATGGGAAGGAAGGCGAGAGTAGTAGGTAGTGTGAGGTGGGATGAAAGCAGTGGAGAGTACAAGGGGAGTGGAAACAATAGTGGGGAGAGAGGGTGCAAAGGAGGTGGGGGTGGGGATAATGGAAGAAAGAATAAGGGATAAGGGCGTAGACGGGCCGGGGCGAGGACCCGGGGTATGTGAGGAAGAAGGTGGGCGTTGGGTCTGGATTGGGGTGTGTTCGTGCTCACCGGTGTAGGGAGGAGTGTGGGTCTCCTGTGTTTGTGTACTAGGGCAAACACATTCTATCGGAAGGTGATTTGCTCGAGTCTATTCGCGGCATAGAACTCGTTTAGTACGTTGGGGTATAACCGGGGTCACCCTTCGTCATGTCTTTCGCCACCGTGAAAAGCACGGTGGCCAATTGGGCTTTGGGGCTGGTGGTATGTTTGTTTAAGTATATGTATTGGATTTGGTGGAACTTTAGGGTATGTGCTGGTGCTAGGGCCGGGGGGGAGGTTGTGAGGACCCCGTGGTGCCCGCAGCAGTGGCAAATGTTCTTGTGAGGGTTGATGGTGCGAGGCAGGAGAGGAGAGGGTGGGCAATGTAGCAGATTGTCTGGGTCTTTATATTGCCACGACAGCTTCCGCGAAGGTCTTGAACAGGTATGTGCATTTAATGCTGACAGCGACATGGACGCTGCCGCAGTTAATGCATCGAGGGGTGGTGGAATTTTACTTCGTGTATTGGAGCCCCCAGTACACTGCATCTGGAGCAGACAACGTCTGCCTTTCATATGTTTTTTTTCGTGTCCCGTCTTATAGCAACGGAGGCATTGCTTAGGTTTGATGTAGAGTTGTTGTGTGCGTATGTGAGAGTGCCGTAGATCTTGATGCCTTGGCCAACTAGCGTGTTTTTTGGTGTTCTTCTAAGAGTGTGATGACCCTCCATTAATTGTTGTGGTAAAAATAGAGTTCTTGGATGGCCTACTCTCCATACTCATTTCTGAGTTGGGTGAGTAGATCATTTGTTGTGAAATTCAACGATAGGTGGATTTGTTTAGCGTATGCAAATTGGATACCTTTTTCTTAAGGCTTGAGGTTGTTTGGTGTAGCGTTGGTGTTCTGCGAGAGTGTCTTTGGCGGTGTGTAGAATTTATGAGCGTTTTTTGTCACTTAAACACGGTGTTTGGCCTGTTTGTGATTGGTGCTATGTAAGTTATTGGTATGTCGAATAAGTTTGCTAGTTTAAGTATTGTCCGGGGTGTAATTGTGAATGTTTTTTGTGTAGTGTATTACTCTTAGTAACATTCCTTAAATACAGGCTCAGTCGCTTTTCTGTGCTATTGTTTTGAATACAAACCTTTTGTTCAGCGCGCAGGGATATTCTGTTTGTTTTTGCGCTTAATTTAAATTCGTGAAGCGCCATGTTTTTTTTCCCGTTTACACAGTAAACAATATTAAAATTCTACTTACATTATTCAGAGCGATATAAATCTGCTACAATGAGTAAAAAGGCATTAGATAAAAACGCCTTAAAAACGGAACGCGGAAAAAAATGACACACTCTTTTGCGCTTCCTCGTCCAATTTTCGAACATCTAAATATAGTCTTTATTGAGAGTCAGGGGCTCACGACAATGTCCACAAGGAGTTGTGGCGTTAATGGGTCTTTGTCCCTCTAAAAAACAGCAACCACAAAGCATTCACGTTTTGCAAAGGAGTCAAAAAGAACTCGCAAATTTATGGCACAAACTGTACAGTACTCAACCATGTTCAATACTATTGAGTAATGATGCAAAGGACCGAATTTCAGAAAACCCAAAAAACTAGTTCCAATCTAACGTTTTATGGAACAAATATTGATTTATAATTAACTTAAATATTCAAGGTATAGATTAAAAAATGAATCTAGATTTAACGAACTAGAAATATGAATAAAAAGAGCAGTTAACAAAGAATTACTGAAAAACTATTGTTTAAACTAATTTCAGTGGGGCCGAATTTCGGCTTCCTAAAATAGTTCTAATTTAATATATATGTATGGTACAAGTATTTAATTCTAATTAACTAAAATATTAAAAAAAACACAGATACAAAAAAAAACTAAAATGTAACAAAATACAAATAATAATAAAGTCGTAAACCATAGTCCACCCGCTTGGGTGAACCGGCCCCTCCTGATGCAATATTGGCAGGAGGAGAACCATTCCATTTCCTCTAGGAAGTTCCTCAGATGGTTGTTGATCATGAGTTCTAGTATCTTGTCTAGGTGCACTATCAGAGCAACAGGCGTGTAGCTGTTTGAGTGTTTCTAGTATGTTTTTTGTGTGTAGGAGGATGTTATGTGATATTTTAAATGGTTGTGGGAAGTAATCAGACACAAGTAAGGCATTGTATAGCTATTTTAGTGTGGTGTAGATGGTTTTGGGGAGATGGTGGATTAAAGTGACTGAAGAGCCAGATGGGCTGAGATCGCGTTTTGGTTTTGATTTAATGAAGTACTTTGTTTACTCAACGGTGATAGGAGTGGTTAGTCTGATATTGTTGTCGAGCACCTCCATTTTCATCCAAGAGTGTCGCCCTCGCTCATTGGCGTGGAGCCGGCACCATTCCCGGATTTCCTAGAATTGTTCTCGTGCATGTGGTTTGGGAGGCTTGTGTGTGCACCGTATTGCAGTAGGGCCAAAGGGCGTCGAGGATGTAAATAATATTTGCGAGTGTTTGATTCTTAGTTAGGATGGTGATGTGTTTTGGTGGATCCTTGCCTAACAGTTACTTACGCGCCTTTAGAAAAAGGAAGGGTCAGTGCATCGAGCTTTGTCCGCAATGCGGATCACCTTGCGGCACTGGCGGGTCCGATCTAGTCCAAGGTATGGTAGGATGCGGGCACGTTGGAGTGTGAATCAGGCACGACATGCTATCTCCAGAGCTTAGCGGTGTATTGCAATTAACTCGGCAGTGAGGACAGATGCACCGCCTGGTAAAGTTTTGCTGAATTCAAGCCAAAGAGATACGGCGTAGAATCCGACCCCCTTCTGGGACTTGGAGCCTTCCGTATACACTGACACGGATCCATCGTGACACTAAATGTTCTCCAAAAAAGCTGATTGCAATACTACTGGTGCTGACGAAGTTTTGGAAACAGAGGCGTGGCGACAAATTGTCAAAGCTGATACTCTCCAGGTGGCCTCCTGGACAGAACTAGATACACTACCGGCCCAAGAACTACTTCGAGCTCTCTAAGGAGTTCCCTAGCCCTAAATCCAAAAGGATTAGGGTATGAGTGGCTACTCTTGGCAGCATAATCAGCTTCAATATCGGTTGCGGAGTAAGAGAGCCGTTGACGACTGAAAGAGACGTGGGACCCGCGCGGGAAGCCACATAATGAACTGTATACGTTGCAGTGCGAGTGGTATTATGTCGTTAACCACAAAAAAATCTCAATGTGGGACGAACTGAAAGCATCGGTCACTAAAAGGAGACTGATGTTGGGGACCGAGTCCTCCTTTAGGAATACACACTCGGTGGCAGATACGTAAAACTCGCATCCATAGTCATGTTTCACACGGACAAAGGATCGGTAGAAAGGTAAAGCAACAGCACTATCAGCAACCCAGGTGTTGGAGGTCACAGAACGGAGAATGTTCATGGCTCGTTCAAGAAATACTAATCCTGATAAAATGGAACTCCCAGGTAAGGCCTTGAGTGAGAACAAGACCAAATAAACTTTGCGAATTCATCACTTACGGGGAACCCCGTTTATGTAGAAATCAGGCTGTGATAGAGCATTGGAGGTTAGTAGAAATGCATTATCTTAGTGTTGCCCAATGAAAAACGAAATCTGTGCGCTTCAGTATAACGAAAGCTGCGGTTCAGTGCCTTTTGAAAGAGAGTTGGCATCTGAGACGCACAAAAAGATATCGAAAGGTCGTCTACATAGAGCGTAGAAAGAAAATCTTGGGTCAGCACCGAGGTGGTACAGTTGATTCCCAGGAAAAAGAGCGACAGTAAGGATAGTTACTGCAGGACGTCCTCTTTCCGCTTTATTAGGCCAAAGAGGGTACCCCCTCCTCTACTCGGAATCGACGATCTCGCAGAAATTTAGGAATAAAGATTGTTAGGCGTCTACTCGCCCCCATTGTGTGGAAACTATCCACGTTACTGTATCATAAGCCTTCTTCAGATCGAAAAATACTATGACATAGTACTGTCTACGAAGGAAGGCCTCGTATATAGCATTTAATAGTTGAAACAAAGCAGCCAACGTGGAGTTGGACTTGCGGAAGCCGCACTGTGAAGAATACATGTGGCCTCCGCTGGCCAGGAAAAAAACTAAGCTAACACTAAGATAAATTGGGTGGAAACCGGCTGGGATATAGTGATCTCTAATCTAGCATCTCGGCTAGAGAAAGGGAAAAAACTGTCACAAAAAACTCGGCTACGGAAGGGGACTGAGATTGCAGTCCCTTTCTCTTGGGGAACGGTTTGGAGTCCTGCGAGAATGTTGACTCGTTTCCACACATCTGCAAGAATAGTCTTCCGTTAAGTGAAGGCACGTATGTCTGCCAGGAACAGAGGCAAGCGTGCTTCGAAATATACCGGAACCTTGACTTAGCTCGACGAAACTCACCGACTGTGACATCGCTTGTGCTTGTGCGGCATTTATAGCTTAGGTTGGCATAACGCTTCTGTCTGAGGGCCGTCTCAAACTCAGCCGACCAACGAAGCGGAGAGCCTCGTTGGTATTCTAACTAATAAGGACACGATGCAGCGGAAATCTACCACCTCGAAGTCGGCTGATGGTAGAATGTACGCAAAAATTACACTATACTTCCTATCCAGGTGTAGCTGCACTGCCACTGCCTGAAGGGAGGTATTTATAGCAAATAGAAGAATGGAAACATCAAATCGTGTGTAAACCGCGCATCTACCTGCCCAATCCCCAATCCCGCTGTGGTGAGGTCCCAAAATCCATATATACCTGGAGGGTCGGTAAGGGGCAGCGCCCATCATGTTTTATTGCAGAAAGATAGCTAACGGGAAATGGGAGGAGACAAATCCCCGCTCCTCCTCCAAGTTAGATTGGAGTCCAAGGCAATTCTATTCAAGGAATACGCCCTATATGCCTACTTCAGAGGAGGTGCGGGGACCCTCTTCGAACAGAAGACGGGAATGGCCTTACGTTTTACGGAGGAAGAAATACAGACGGTTTCTGCCCTAAATGGCGTTGTTGCCTTCGAGTACTTATCGGAACATTTAGCAGACTGGGATGCTGTGGAGAGAGGGGTTCGTCTTTTGGATGGTTCTGCGTCTCCCGATTAAGCCTTGGGTATGGGTGTAGCAGCCAAACCCCTTCTATTGCTGTCCTACTTTCAGACGACAGCAGCTTTAGTAGGAATCCCGAATACGGCCTCACGACCATCTTCGGGGAAAAGGCGTGCCTTATTCGAGACTACGAGTCAGTGAAAGCACGCAGTCATTTCACCTTACGGGAAACGGGCACGATGAGGGAGGGAGGTAACTCCTTGTTTTAACTGATGCCTTGTGTTAACCATTTCTAAAAATAAACGCGTGCACCTTAAACCAATTTATGGTTTTGAAACCGGTTTACATGCAATTGGGCCTGGTCCCTTTTTCAGTCGTTTGACACAAAAACCTTATAAGAGGTTTAATGTCCGGCCTTACTCCTAAATTCCAGTTCGACTGCCTGCTCGAACTCCTTCCAAACCTAATGGCATAAGAGGTCTTCGTGATCCAGAAACTACGCTTCAACTTATTTCAAGCTACCTTTTATTTGTCAAAGGCCAAGGTGATATTGATCAAACTTTTCTCAAGGTAAGTATATGCCTCCATGAGGATTCACGAAGTTCCAACGCTTATACTCACCTTGAGAAAAGTTTGACCCTCGGACCTGTAGATTCGTTGTCCACCCATAATAGTCCCATTTGGTACGTTCAATCCTGAAACTTTGCTCCCAAGGTCCCTTCAAAAAATACTATCAACAAACCCCTGCCCAAACTCTCCGGAGCCCACCCCTAACCCAATTTCCCATCCCTTATCTCTCCAAATCCTATCCATCTTACCTCGCACAACAGACTCTTTTACTACTATCCTTAATCTTTTCCTGGAATTACACTCTGGCTCTCGCCAATTACGCAGTGTTCGCGACCAGCATCTCCACTACATCCAAGATGCATTCTTGCACCGTAGAATCACTCTGGCACTATTTTTTGATATCTGAAAAACCTATAGCACTAAATGCTGCTCTGCTATCGTCTCCAGTCTACATTCTGTAGGATTTGTTAATTTCTGTCCAAAATTTGCAATTCCTGCACCACCGCTCCTTCTAGGTTAGAGTATACAGGTTCCTCCTACCCTAGGTTGTTTCCTCAGAACAGAAGGAGAGCGTCCCTTAGTGCTCGGTTCTGAAAATTCTCTTCTCCTTTGTGACTAAGACGACGGTCATTTCATCCTTTCCCATTCTATTAGCCACTCACTCTCCGCTGACAATCTGGTGATCTAGTACTGCAGTAGATTTCTCCTTACGGGCGCCAGGTAAATACAAGTTGCCAACACTGCGGCCGTTGCGTCATGGACTGTCTCGAATGGATTCTATTTCTACCCTCACAAATCTCCCTGTGTTTCTACCCCCAACGCTACGGACATATCGATGACCCATCGTTATTTATTTGTGTGATCCCCATACCGGCAGAGCAGGTCATGAGGTCTCTTCGACGAGAACCTTTCAATGAGTCATCACTTCTCTTACCTCATTCCTCCCGCCCGGTCCGCTTTCAACCAAATAAGCAATCTGCCCACTACTACATGGAGCGCCGACTACTGCTTCATGCAGTTTCTACACTGCTCTGGTTCACTTCAGATTGGCCTTGGGCTACGCAATGTATTCCTCCGCTTCTTCCTTGAACCTCTGTTGCCTTCACCCAATTTTAAAAGGGGGTCTTATTCTGGCCTCCTGTACTTTTCGCTCCTATCCAGCAGCTAGCATTCACGCGGAGTCTGACGTCCCTTCCTAAGCGACTAGTCGTTCCTTTCTATCTGCATAGACTTTCCTCTGCCTTGCCCGGGTGCCCACGACCGCAATGTTCTCCTTGGTATCTGCTGCCTCCTCCACTGAAAATCACTGACACCTTTCAGTACCAGTGCCATCAATATTTTTTGCATTCTTGTTCCCTTTGCCTTCTGGTGGTAAAGTCTCTTTCGCAGGTACCACTCCGTGGATGATGTTCCACGAAAGAGTGCGCAAGCACCTCCTGCCAACTGACAATTCACTAAACCATGCTAGGTTTCTCAACTAATAGTTTCTTAGACATACCTCCTTCACAATGGCTCCCGCTCCCTACACAGCTCATCTATGCCATACTGGTTGAGACGGTGCCTGGTTTCTCCTCTTCATTCCTCCTTCCTCTTGGCCGTTCTTCCTACTCGACCTAGTCGTAAGATACCCGGGAGGCCATCGGTATCTTCTATCTACCATCTTATCCCAAATTCGTTTTATTGACGGATTCCCGAAGTGCGATCTCTGCCCTATCTCGCTACTCTGACCCGATCTTTCTAATCCGTGGGGTCTGACAGCTGTTACACGGTTTTTGGCCTCTGTCGATAAAGTTTTGCCTTTTGTTGGCTGTCATCATATGTTGAAGTGCATGGCTACGAGACAGCTGACAAACCACCCGACCAGTCTCCGCTCCAGCTCGCCCAGCATCCTTCCCCCTTACCTTTGAACGATCTTCTTCCCTACGCGAGGAAGATCCTCATTTTACAATGGTTTGTTCTCTGGCAAACTCCGCCACTCACCAAACTCAACTGTATTAAGAAACGCCTCGGCTACTGGGCCTCATCCTCCCACCGCATCCCTCATCCTGAAGTAGTGCTGGTCCGCCTCCATCAGGGTAATACAAAGCTAATCCACGGTTACATTATGTCCCATGATCCCCCCACCCTACCAACTGCAACCAAAGTCGTACCAGACTAACTGTATTCCACATACTGACTCGATGCACCCCGTACTATATTCCCCGCCGTCGCTTCTTTCCTTCCCTTATATTGTACTGGCCTTTGGCCAGTATCAGAATATTTACGTCTGATACTGTCCAAAGGCACCCGATCTTTGGCAAATAATCGTTCGTCCTCCCTCACCGCCACCAGTCTCCTTCCTAGCAAGGGGTTGGTTGGTGTATGAAGAGGAATACCCCTGCTACATCTGAAAAATGAAGTAGTGGCACTCCCTACAGACCCCCAAGACAGTGCAATGCTGACTCTCGGGTCATCATTTTCACTTGTTCGTGCCTCTTTAGACTCAGCAAGGGTGAAAAAGAGCGGTAACGGTTCTGGGCCTCTAAAAAACCCGTTTTTTTCCTCTGATATAGTCTATTTGTGTCCTCCTTTCACTTTTCTGCCGCCATTTTCCTTTCTATTCTCTAATTCCAACCAGCTTCGCTGAGTAAAACACATCTGCCTCAATCGATTGGGCCATCAATGTTTACTGCACACTGTTAGAAATGTAATTTTATATACTTTTATTTAACGTAGGTTAAGGAAGTTTGGAAAGCGCGTGGAACTTTATGTAATAAATACAATGTAATGATAAAAAAATCTCAATGGTAAACAGGAATAAATTTATGGGGACAAAAGTGAAATTTAAAAACGCGAAATTTCAACACATTTATATAAATAGGTTACATCTGCAAAATGCCTCATTACAAACTAATCCTCATTTGTTTCCGAATACCTAAAATATTCTGAACTACATGCGAGGTTTCTTTCATCATCGTGTAAGGCTACTGCGTCATTCCTTACCAATAATCGTACCGTCAACCTCCTCATCTTTGAGTAAGGCAAACAAATCAGTCGAGATCTTCCTGAACGCATTGTAGCTCTTTATTCGAATGGCCTTGGTTACAGAAAGATCACTGTGTAGCTTTAATTTACCTCTAAATTCAGTAGGTATCATAATACGCAACTGGAAGTCTTGTAATTCAGTTTATCCTATGGATTGTTCAGGTGTTAACAGAACGTGCACCTCGAAAACTTGCTAGAACAGTAGACGATAAACTAGTCTCCTCTTAGAGAGTAAGGGAAAATCTGGAAAAAAGTGGAGCTGAAGTTAGCAAGGATAAAATAAGTAGAGCTCTGGGTTGTTATGATCTCTTTTCTCGTACTCTAAGAAAGACCCCACTTCATAAGAAATCGCACTGTAAAGCTCACTTGGCGTTTGAAAATGCACATATAAATATACCGGTAACGTTCTGGGCACAAATTCTTTGGTAAGATGAAAAGAAAGTAGAACGTTTCGTTCGAAATTCAATCAGCAGGCTTTGGCGAAAAAGTGTTAAACCTAGACAACAAAGAATACAATCAGCACAGTCAAATTCGACAGTGGATCAATCATGGATTTTTTGTTGATTTTGCTAATCAGGGGTTGGAAGAATGGAAGTAGTCAAGGAGGGGTGAACGGCGAAAGGTTGAGCGGAATTTTGGAAATTAATTTGTTATCTAGGGTTGGCTCTCTGAACTTGAATCAATGATGGACATTGCAACAAGACAATGGCCACAACCATACACAAAAAACCCTACGTATTGGATCTTATGTTTTGGAATAGCCAAGTCAATCTCCTAACCTAAATCCAATCGAAAATCTGTAGAGGGAATTGAAACTCATGGTCCAGAAACGATATCCACCTGCAATCTGTAATTGACAACAAAGTTTATCCAACCAAGTACTAAACCATATTTTTATGAATGTGTTATAACTTTTGCGTTGTCAAATTTCAATATTAGCCTTATGAAGTTTTTCCTGATCACCATTTTGCCTGTCTGATCATTACATTGTATTTATTACATAAAGCTTCAAGTGCGATGTAAATTTCATTGACCTGCGTTAAGCGCATTGGGGAAATATTCTCCAATCCTGCGAACTCGTCCCAAGCCTTCCCCTCCCACCCCACTTCGTCACCGGGGGGAGGGGACGAAGGAAGGAAGAACCGCTGTTTCTCGCACCTCGCTGCTAAATGATCAATCAACTCCGCCTCCGGATTAAGATATCTGGAGCTTCTGACTCCTTTCTCTAAACTCCCCCTTCTCCCTCAGAATCGAGCATACAAATACTCGGGTTATTCTGTAGTTCGAGGAGTCCAGCCCGCACTCAAAGCTATCCTCATCGTCTCAAGTCTAAGTAAGTCCCGTGAGCGTTCGTCAGACAGCAAGACTTTCTCAGCCGTGATTCTTCCCCAGTCAATTGTTATCTTCGGTGAACCGCAAGCCTTTGAATTTGCGCAACAGTCTCCCTTCATTTAGTTGAACCGAAGAAAATCCCCATCGATTACCTTTGTGGAAAAGAAGTTTCCTCTTCCAGTGCAATTACGAGTAATCCCACATTCTCCGTCGAACGTCATCTTTGAAGATTGGCTATCTTCATCGGAAGGTTGGTTCGGATTGTGCCCCACTTGACTCATTCGGACCGTGCTCCACTTGCCTCATCGGACCATGCCTCCACTTGCCCCGTCGTATCGTACCCCACTCGCCTCATCACAAGAAGGACCTTCCTCGAAGTCACCGACCCGTAAGACTGAAACCCACCTCCATTATTAGTATTGTCAAGTACTCCATTTTTATCTGAGCCTAGTAACATTAATCACTAAATTCTATTTGAGAATCTCTCCTCATAATAATTATCAGGAAACTATTCTACTTTAAATAATTCCCTTTTGCCTATTATTATTATTTTGATATGTGTAAATAAAAATCATATTTTTATTGTTTCATCTTTAACTAACCTTGAACGATACTCTCGGCTTATTCAAGTAAATTTCGCCAACCAATTATGCACTCTGTCTGATTATTAAGGATTTGAAACCCAACGCCTCAAGTTTGACCTCCTAGTCGGTCGTTAATCCCTGCGAGCAGTCCGCAGTCCTTCAACGGTTCGCGTTGCAGTAGGTGATTAAGTCACCCCCCCACAAAATATAGGAGTAGTCTATGGTATAGAGTGGTGTACGTTAGGTTTCGAGCTTGTGCGCTCAACTTCTGGTATTTATCAATATTATTGTATTATATTTAATCACTATATAAATTTTGTCGCTAATGATGCTCTATTCGACCTACTTCGAATTTTTATAATGGAAAGTGAGTTTTATTTAATTGATTGAAGTCTCATAACATATTTATAACCAATGAATCTTATTTAGTGTTGGCTTAAATGATTTTATATATAACTATTCAGCTAGCTACAGAGTGTTCCTGCATTTATTTCTATATAAAATTTGAAAAAAATCATTATAGAGACCTGCGTTTGGCATTTTATTGCATGCTCATTTATTGGAAGTAATTCTTTGTTTAGGATAAAATAGGTCAGTCCTACGAATTATTTCCTTATGGGATGAGAAGCGGTTCCCCAAAGACAGAAAGTGGTCCCAATTTATGAAGAAGAGTAACATCCTGGACATAAGAATTGGTATACGACACCACTGTGTGAATATTAGAGGACACGGTCCTTCACAAGGAAAAACGTTAATACTTCTGTTATTAATGAAAGCAAATTTACATTCTAATTGGTAAAAATATTCTTTAAACAATTTTGAGAACTTATCTTTACCAAATTTATCAATGCCACCTATTTCAGGAAATTTTTAAAATTGAATTTGTTTTAGGACAGTTATTGTTTTAGTTTTATAGCATACGAAATTTTAACAAGTGCAAGAACTTGAGATGCAGGTGATAATGAAACATTAACCAAGTTATCCAAAAATGAAAACATGGAATGAGGTGGTTCTTTCCGAGCAGGTAAACGCATGATGGTCCTCTTTATTTTGGTCAGAAATTGTTAATTTTGAATCAGACGGTCGCACATCTTTTATGCTACTAAATCCCGTAATACTTTAATTTTATCATTGTAATAGTATCCTACGAGTATAGTTTAATGGCAGAGAGGATCTATCACCCTTTATGATCGCAAAAAGACCATTTCAACCCGATTCTGCAACGCAAGTATTTTTCCACGACGCCATCTTGAAATGTCATGAGGCGGCTTAAGTTGCTTCACGCATTTTATTTAATGTTAATATTAGTTCATTTTTATTTTCTGAACAACAATGTATAAGGTTAAGGGTAGAAGGCAATTTAACGATGTTTAGTAAAATAATCTATTGGAGATTATTTTAGTGTAAATAAGTAGAATTATGAAAACTAAACATGTTTAGATAACCTGCTACCCCTTAACTTTATACATCGTTGCTGACACCAAAGAAACATTCAAGGTGTCTTTTGTAAGCTAAAAAAACAACACCTAATCCAAAGGACAAAAAACACTTACTTTAATGTGGAGAATAGAGATCCGCAACGGCCAGGAAAAATTCGGCACTATAAAAGTTCTTTTCGATTCACGACGTTCGAACCCACACGCTTTCGATTACACACCTTCGATTGTACTTTCGCTTTCAGAATTTGGACTCCTCTATTTCCAATTTTTTCCCTTTCCGCCGATTTTCTCTTTTTCTAATAATGAATTATCCTTGGTTATAATTTACTGTACTGTAATCCCTTTTTTGTACATTTTATTACTTCTTCCTGTAGCATTTGTTTGTGTTTTGTCAAAATCTGTTCTTTTATGGAGGTCGGAAGGTAAAATGCGGCGAAACAGTTTGATTCCTATTCCATTGAAATCAGGCAAACCTCGACTTTGGTTCATTTAAACTTACACGAACGCCAAAAATGAAGAATTTATTTAGATTTGGAAGAATAACCTAAAAGAGTTCAAGAACAAATAACTTGAACGAACACACCTTACCTAACCTAGAAGTAGATTTAATCCTTTCTTTTTTCTAATTTTTTCAAATTACCAGTTTATGAATTTGAACAAACCTTTTGTACTTAACAATAGGAAGGGAAAGACCACCCATACCGCCCAATTTTGTGGTGGTTTCTACCCTCCCCACGCCGATTTCTTTAATCAACTCGTAGTATAGTCCACTCGAAAACACAAAAAAGGTCATTCGGATAAGTAAGATTGGTATTGTTGTTTCTCGCTGTTATTTATAATATCTCTCGTTATGTATAAGATGCACCTTTGACCTCCAAACGAGTCATGTTTACTGAGCTAATGGGCACACACTTCGCCATAAAAATTTCTTACAATCCACAAATGTTTTCCAAGAAATTTCCAGAATGCAATTAGTGTCACTGGGAACCCTCTTTTACGAGGGCTTCAAAACACATTTCACATCCACCACAAATCATAACTCAAAGTTGTTCAATCCTAAACAGAGTTAAAGGGGATTAAAAGGGATGAAAGGGCGATGGAAATATGTAGTCAATGTGATGTCACTATATATTTTGTTGCATGAATACTTTTCCAATGTGTCCTCATCACAAATAAGAATATATTGATATTCGAACTGTTATTATAATAATAGTAATATCGACCACTCAAAAAATTCTATATAGGTGGATTCGCATTAACATATTAGGTGTGATTAAATTTGTTTTTAAATGATTAAGGTTTTCGAACTATTAACCTTACCTCCTCCCAAGGAAAACTGCACCAATCCACTAAGGCAGCTGGCGGAGACTTCTTTAATTGTAATTTCACTCCCCAACAACGGACACGCAACCTCATTGTGTATAAGTTATGTTAAAAAAAGGAAGCTAATAAACGGTGGAACTTCAGAAGACCTACGCCGTGAGTTTTGTAGTAAAATCAGTACTAATGGTGTTTGCAGGCATTTCAGTGGTCATTTACGTCTTCGGTTAGGCGCGGAAAACACTTATTTTTAAGATACTAGCACTTCGAGTACGGCTCTATTTGCAGTGATACTATTTTAAAAATCACAGTTTTCCGCCGCCAAAAGAAGCAGTAAATGATGATAGGTACTGTTTTTACTACTTAAAAAACGCGGTTGTTTATTGGAAGCCGTTATCGAGCCGAGCTATGGGTGTCCATTATACCCCTCTCCCCTCCCCATACCGCCACCCCTGTTCGCTTCACTCGCGTCTCAAGAATAAGCAGTACACAATTTAAAAGCCTAGCAAAATTAAATACGACAGCATAATGACGAACGCTTGACAAACGGGTTTTAGCCCGAAATCAGCACTATTATAAGTGGTTGCATCCAAAGTTGCCAATGTGTGAATTAAGTTTTAATTTTATATTACCAATGCGTGAAATTCATGGTTTCTGGTCACATCGGGAGAAGGTAAGGCGGACTTATTTTAATTTCACTATTAGCCCCAAGTGTAGGCCATTACTGCCAAGTGTAGGCCATGAATGGTCTTTTGCAGTCTCCTTCTTTTCTTATCTAAAAAAAAGGTCTGCTGACCAAAAAGTCGCATGCCCTCACTTATTCTGATTTATTACCCTACGACCTACAAAACTTTTAATAATTCCCGGAGTAACATTGGGAGGATCTTGACATTTCTATCATTCGACAGAGAGTGTAAACACCTTAAGGGTTTCAAATTTCGTTAGAATCAGCCGTATAATTATGATGTTATTACCCCCCCCAAAAAAAATAATTCCCGGGTTGCTTTTTAATGGAATTTGAAGATGTGGTTGGTATTTTTAATGTGGCTTCATAAATTCAATCCTTTCCATCTTGAGCATCAGCTATTTGTTCTTCATTTTCTTCAGGAGAGAAAATTATTTCACTTGATGGCATTGAAACATTTACCTACTTATAGTAAGAAACTCTTCTTCCTTCACCTTCTGGTCGCTTTTACCTATTTACCTGTCTATTTTACTAAATTCAATCTCAAAAGCAAACCTGATGTGGTCCAAAAGAAGTAATCTTTAATTGAAGCAAGTTCCTTCACAGAGACCTTCATTTCCATAGGGGATTAAAATTAATTTGAGTTTTGTTTTTGCAACCAGAGCAGCCAAATTGACAGCAAAAAGCAATTTTTCACTTGCGCCTGAGGATATCAACAGGTTGTCTAGTTTTGTAATGAAAGTGTCTTAGGCCTCTAGCTCTCCTCTCCCAAGGGATATGTTTTTGGCCTGCTCCCAGTTTTTTGGGATCTGTTTAAGATTGTGACTCTTGAATTTACAATGGGGGCGAAAAAAGAACTGTTCCCTTGTTCCCACTTTTTAAGCACTTAAGGGTAAATATCCTTTCCAAGATTGGCTGCTGGGTAGTTTCTCACATCCACATTTCAGAACGTCAATCAGAGTTTGGAAATGAGATGGCAACAACTCTGCTATTTTCAATTTAGGTGTTCAAATGTGTGAATGTCGCCAGTCTTGTCATAATTTTAAAAGCAATTGTAGGTCAAATCCCAATGGTAGGATGGTAGTACTGAAGAAGGCCACCTAATCTTCATCACACTGATGAATATGTTTCAAACAGTGAAATAAGAAAGAAAAGTGAAATAGATATAATTATTAATATAATAATAGTCATTTAATTCTCCAACATGACCTATATAAGTCAAAACTTTTAGGTATCTAACACAGTAGAACTAAAATTATATTAAAATAAAAAAAATAACTTTAAAATTCATAAATAGGGCTGCAAATTTGGAGTACCCCTCATTTATGTAATTAAAACGTTGAAAAAATTGACACACACTATGCTATTCCATGGTATAGCATAATATATCATAGCAGATTAGAGCATAGTATATTATAGAATATTATTTCATATCATAGTAGAGCATAGCCCGACATTACATAAAGAGCACAGCATAGTATAACATGACATAACATAGTATATTATAGCATAGCTTACCATATAAAAAGCGCATTATTGTCTAGGTATAGCATAGCATAGCATAGTACTTACCCTGTTTTAGCATGGTATAGCCAAGACTAGCCAAACATAGGATAGCCTAGCCTAAAATTGAATAGCCTAGCTGTGCCGGGGCTCACCCAGCCTAGCTTAGTATAACCTAGAATAATATAGCATACTTTATCCTACAATAGGTTAGTATAACCTAGCCTAACGTATCCTAGTATAGCTTAGCCTAGCTTAGTAGGTCCTAGTCTAACCTAGCATAATATTGTATAGCCTAGCTTAGCTTAGCTTAGCATGGCCTTGCCTAGCGTAGCATTGCCTAGTGTATCCTAACTGAACCAGGTACGGCTTAGCATTACATGCCAGAGCCTAGCCTAGCGTCGCCTAGCGTCGTCTAGCGTAGCCTACCCTAGTATTCCCAAGCTAGAATAGGCTACTATAGCGTAGCCAATATATCCTTGCATACGATAGCCTAACCTAGACTAGCATACCATAGGCTAGCTTGGTATAGCCTACTCTAGCATAACCACACTTAGATAATATAGCCAAACGTAACATTTTATAGCCTCAATTAGCATAGTATATCTTACCATTGTACATTATATTTTGGCATAACTTAGTATAGTATAGCCTAGCCTATAATAGCCTAGCATAGAATAGCCTATTCTAGGCTTGCCTAGCAGAGTATATCATATTATAGCCTATTCTAGTCTAGCAGAGTATCGGCCGAATAGTTATGATATTATTGACAAAACAAAATAATTCCCGGGCTAACCTTAGGAGGACTTTGGCAATTATATCATTCGAAAGAGAATGTAAAACAACATAATGGTTTCAAATATCGCTAGAATCGGTGGAATAGTTATGATGTTATTACCAAAATAAAATAATTCCCGGGCTAATCTTGGGAGTACTTTGGCAATTATAGTATTCAAAAGAGAATGTAAAACAACATAAGGGTTTCATTTTTTTCTAGAAAAAGCAGCAAAAAAAAGAAGCAAAACGGGACTAAAAAAATATACTTTCTGCGCCAAAACTCAACCATATTTGACGACTGGAATGCCTAAAAAGACCGTTAGTACTTTTTAATGCTAAAAATACGGCGTAGGTTTTCTGAAGTATTTCCTAATAAACTTCTATTTATCTTCACACAAAAAGGGTTAGATCGCGAACGTTGAAATACCAACCTCGACACACGGTTTCCCCGATGAAAATGACTGTGTCGCTCTGGAGAAAGACAAAAAATCGCAAACAAATCATGAAACGCGCGAGTGAGCTTAACTTAGTCTGCCTCATAACATTTATAGATGGTAGCGTTGCAGAAGCGGTTGAAATATTGTGTTTTTATCAATTTATAATGTGTGAATGACCCTTCCCACCATCAAATTATTACTGCTAGCACAGTATTATAATGATACGAAGAAGTATTATAGGGTTTAGTAGCCTAATACGCGTGAGCGCATCTTATTTAAAATTTCCCAGAAATTGGATGTTCTCAAGAGTCATAAAACCTTTATTTAGTTTATACCCAGAATAAATGACTAAATGAATAATTAAAAATTCGCAACTTTGAAATTTTAACTTAGCTTAACCGATCAAAATAATTCCTTCGGAGTTAGCCAAAGGTGTATTGACTATGCAATTATAAAGCACAAAATTCTCACCAGGAAAGGGCTCCCTCGAAAATGGAGTCAGCAATTACGAGTATTAGCCTTGAGCAATGATAAAGAGCGTACGCACAATTGTGGCACTCGATGATTTCATGCTATCTCTTTCGATTGTTCACTATTTCTTCCACTAATGGTAGTATCCTGACTGATCTTGATGAAGTACCTACCTCTGCTCTAATACTGGTGAACGCGAAATGAAATAACTCGAAAATGATACGAAAAATCGACCGCAAAATAAAGTACATCACGAAGTTACGTAGTACTAACGGACCTGGTATGTGACAATTACAAAAGAGAACTATTGCTGAAAACCGTATTTGTGAAAATTAATTATTAAAATCACTGGTAGAAACGGAATACGGAGAATTTTAACCTGGTTTAATTTGGGGGGATTTGGTAGACGACTAAAATCCTACGTATTTGACCGGGTGAGAGTACCCTTAGGAAAAATTGTCTATATTAGTTACGGCTGGAAAAAATGCCAAATTATTTAATGGTAATTAGAAAAAAACAAAAAACAAAAAAGGAAATTATATGATTAAGAGACATTGGCGCAAGGTAAAAAAAATAATTTTCAAATGCGGGCGATATTTGGGCGACAAAATTATCCCATAAAATTACACCGAATTTTACGGGTTAAATGAGCATTGATAATTTTTATGTTGTTACTTTATTTTTATTATATTATTGCCTCCTATTGTTTTTTTTATTATTCTTGCAGTGGGAAACAAGGTTTTTGTGGTAAAATAAATAGAACATCCACACTATGATTTTTTAGCAATTACCTCAGCAATCCCTTATGTCTTGATAAAAGGTTTGATTTCCGTTTTATTTCATTATATTAAATGCGCCTCACGACGTCTGACAACCACAATAAAAGCATAGAAATTCGACTTCAAAACGTATTCTAAAGTGATTTTATTCTAAATGGTGTGTGTGTGGGGGGGGGGGAGACTTTTCCGTCCCATAGCCTCTTTTAATTGTGGAGGGTTCTACGACACCCGGATTTTTAGTCGCGAGCGAGTCTAGTAGCGGGCGACTCTACATATCGCTAAGTCGGTCGGTCCCCGTTCTACTTTTTTTATAATAACACTGTAACTATTCTGCTGATTCTAACAGATTTGAAACCCATATGTTGTTTTACATTCTCTTTCGAATAATATAATGCCAAGATTAGTCCGGGAATTATATTGTTTTGGCAATAACATCATAACTATTCCGCCGATTCTAAAGAAATTTGAAAGGCTCATGTTGTTTTACATCTTCTTTCGATCATAGAATTTATAAGGTCCTTCCAAGGTTAGTCCGGGAATTGTTTAAAGTTTTGAAGGTCGTAAGGTCATAAATCACAATAAGTGAGATCACGAGCCTCTTTGGTCAGCAGACCTTGTATTAATTAACTCTTAGTATTAACAAATACAAAGCCTATCATTAGCTTTGGTATTCAGGTGAGAATCTAATGCTAGGCTTTTGATTTGAAAATACTATAAGTTGATTAAAAAAATCCGAGGAGTGGGGAAGGGAGAGGGGGTGGTAGTTATAGCGGCATGGAAGCGCACCAGTCTAAGTTTCTCTTAGTGATTATTATTTAAGTTAAAAATGTATTTTTCATTTGAATGACTTATATGATTGAATTTTTGCACGAACAAGACAAGTTATATCCTTTATTTTCATTATAAATATCATAACAACAAAATGCAGAAATTGCTAAAATGGAAAAATCGCAGAAAAGGAGTTAATGGGAGGCAAACAACGGCTTTGGTCGGTCGATTTCGTTATTTAAGTAGAAGTGAAACTAATCTCAATTCACAAGGGACTACTTTGTTAACATTTCAACCAAGGCAGTATTTGATTGCTAAGTTACATTAATTGACAGGCTATCTTTGGCCTGCTCTGCGACAAACAAATATCCTTCCATCGGATCCTACGAATTGAATTTAGATTCTTCACTGAAGTGGACTTGGCTCCATTATCCATCCCTTTTTGTTCTTCAGATTGATCAATCCTGGGTGTGCGAGCGTGAAGATTGTCTTCCTCTAGCTGACGTGACATTCTTTCTGGAGACATTGATGGCCAAGATCTCAAAATATCTCTCCATAAACTGCTCCAGCCGTATTGAAACAATCTTTCTTCACAATTTGAAGAATTGCTCATTCTTCTCTTTTTTAGATCATTTTACGCCTACCAGTCGATTTACCAGTCTTACACAAACCTTTTATTCATAGGTTCATATAATATTATGGACTATATTTTAGGCGTGTTTGCCAGTCTTACCAATGGCTCCAATTGAAACACCATCTTGGAGGCGCAGCTTTACGACCAGCTTGCGGACAGAGAGTGGCGTGACAGATTTCTTAGGCATTTTGTGTGAACGTACACGACATTGGACACTACTCTATTTCTAGTAAATTACTTATCAGATGATAACTTTTGTTTTATTCATCCAAATTTGCTTGCCCTTAACCCATGCCTGTTTATACCTGTTGGTTATTATACACCAATTTGTGAAACTTTGATTTTCTCTGACAAATATTATGAAATATGTTGTGATAGAAATGTAGGCATGCTGATCTTTTGCCACGGTACTGTGAGGTTCGAACTATAATTATTGTGAGGACAGCGTTGACGGATCTTTACTCCTCATACTTTTCCTTGATTATTTAAATAGAATTAGCCTAGCCTTATTGAATCTAGAGTCTGTAGATTTGTGACAAGACTGACAACGAACCTGCTTCATGGAGGCAACAATGCTTCGTGCACTTGTAGGTTTGCCTAATAAGATTATTTGTTATAGTAGGCGTCGGCAAACCGTGGCACGCGTGCCAAACTATGACGTGTTTTTTCTTTCCAAGCTTTCCTTGGTCCATTCTTTTGCGAATGTACTGATAACTACCATGCCTACCTCAACATGATTTGGAGGAAAGATTTTTCTGCAATTCAACAGTTATACGGAGAGGATGACATTTACTATCAACAAGAATACCTCCTCATTGCCATCACCATGTCCGGAACTACCTTGATAAACAATTAATAATCGCTGGATCTGATGACGTATTATCGAGCATCGTTTCGTTCGCAAAATTTAAACTTACTTGATATTTTTCTAGGGTCACTTGAAAAATGAAATGTACAGTAAAATATCCGCATCACTTGAACAATTAAAGAGCAGCTTTGAAGAAGTGTGTAGAAATATCCCTACACACATTTTGGCTGAACCTCTTACCACTCAGTAGATCAAAGAGCGCCCTGGTGTAGTCATGTCATTGGACAACAGTTCAAACACTTACGGGCTTAAAACAAATTAAAGTATTAATTATTTCGATGTGGTATATTCTACCTATAAAAAGCAATAAAAAACTTCTGAATTTGTTAGAGGGTTCGTCTGTTGTTTTTTTTTATTTAAGATGTATACATGGTTTTGGGACACTATATATTTAAAATTATTTCACTAGTAAATGAAAAATAATGAATTTTAAAGTTTTTCCTGAACACCAAAAGTTTAAAAATATTTAGTATTAGACAATTGAATTGTAAAATATATTTGCCCATTCCCAAGGCCTCGGCAGATGAATGACTGAAAATGAACTTTGTGTTCTATCGTTACTTATCTCTGAAGAGTAATAGATTCCGGCCAAATTTCTTGTATTTTAATGTAAAATTGCCAATTTCCATTGGTTAGGGAAGTTGAGGAATCCCCTTAGAATAATATTATTTCTCCACCTCCCACTTCAAAGTTCGTTCAGTGACCACCTGAAGACAGGAGGACCGCATCTGGCAAACACGAGTCTAGAAGAGTAGCTTTACCCCGCTGTGGGTTCTGTGGCTACCCCCCCGTGAGTAATAAAGGTAACCAAGACCTCCTCCTAGTTGCCCCACCTTACCCTCGAGTTTCAAAGAAAGTAAATCATTCATTACCATCAATCTCCCATTATAAACATTCCCTATCTATGGTTATCTAATTAGTATTCAGAGCTTCAGTCCGTTTCATTTATGTACCATTTATATATATATATATATATATATATATATATATATATATATATATATATTTAATGTTGTCCCCTTTTAGCTCGTGTGAATTAAAAATCTATTCTTTTCATTGTGTTTGTTATATTCCTTGGTTACGCAGCTGCCGCTATCTACTTAAATTGCACTCTTAGAAACAATAACAGTTGTCGCCTTGCTTGGCCTACCTTAGAGCCTGTGTGCGCATATTCACATACACTTGGCCATACCTCCACAGGGGGGAAATAAACTTCAATTAATGCACCCTGACACACACTTGCAAGATTACACAGAGCGCCCCGCACATACCAGTAGGGAGGTACCCGGACATCTTGAAGCTTCGGAAAAAGAGAGATCTCCACATTTCATTTCGGCTCCTAAATCCAATCCCTTCATTTTTGGTTCCAGAGGCGAAAGGGACAATGCAGCTATTATTGCATACGCGCTTTGATCCTCTGAATCACAAAGGGCGCAGAAAAGAGCTATTTCAACGAAATGAAATTGAAAACTGGCAGCCGGTAAAAGAGAAATAAGATGTTTTATAATTTGTGTGAGTGAGGTAATAAGTTGTTTTTTTTTTCAGACAAATCGGAAATTAGGCTATTTAATATCTGAAATTTTCCATTTTAGATTTATTGAATATACAATTTTAAAATAGATATTAGTCATTTATGCAAATAGTTTCATTGTTAAACCAAAGATGACTTTTTTTTACCACTTTTTCCTCATTGTTTTCCGTATTTCACACAGTGGAAATACGCACTGTGAAAACTGAACAAAGTTGAATTAATCACTTGTTTTTCTTATGAATTTTATTTGTAGAATAAAATGTCTCTCACTACGTAGACGTCTATACTAATAGAGCTAATTTTTCCTGATTTTCTTAGCTTAGGTGTGAATTTTTGCAACTACTTCTGAAGCATCTAAGGGAGTACTGTTGAAAAAGGTTTTTGAATTGCACAACGACTTGTGTCAGAAGACAAGTCGTCTTAGCCTGATTCATTTGGTGTTACTTTTTTACTTCTATTTTAATATTAGTCAGTTGTTAGTAAAAGCTGTAGGCCAGGTTTCCAGGAGCTTTGTCACTATAGGAGACTCTCGATCCAATGCAGGCCTTTGTGAACATATTAACTTTTCCCTCAATGTTTCCTTTTAAACCAATGAAAGAGACATGGTTCCTTGAAGGACTGGATGTAAAACGGATCGGTGAGTTGTATCCCTTTCTCTTTACTATTGACTCAAGTAGGATTCTGTTTGACCGAGTAATATTATGTATTTTCACGCGTTTTCATCTCTCCTGATTTTACTCTTTTAAGATAACCCTTTCTAGAACATTCTGGAAGCCTTTGCTTTAATCTAAACAATAAAATAAAATTTTCGCTCTCAACATTTTTTTTACGGTTCTTGTACAATAAAGAAAAAATATGCTTCTCAGTGATGATTAAGATTGAGGAAGGATAATTCTTTAAAAATAACAGGAAATGGCTTCGCCACTTTTTCCTACTGGGGGGGGGGGGGAGAGCTTGCGCTTCGCTACCAAATTAAAATTTAAAATCTAAAAAAAGCAGCCACGGTTAAATTTTTATAAATTTTCTGAACTTCGCCAATTATAATAATTCTAAAGAGGAACTCTAAACTATTTCCGCCTTTCAAAATATCACGTTGCTAAAATATAGTTATAGAAGAAGATATATAAAAATAAATTTTTTGAAGTTCACCATTTGTAATTCTTTGGGATTTAAAAAAAAATCACAAAATTTCGATACTTATATTTATTTCTGGACTTCATTTTGTTTTTGATATTATAAAATAATTATTAAAAATAACTTTGATAAAAAACATAAGTCATAACCAAACTAAGATGAAATTTCTATTAAAATACTGAAAAAAAACCCTTCTTTATTATAGAGTTAGTGATGATGATGATGATGATGATGATGGTATAGGTGAATATTTATTTCGGGCCCATCTCGGTGAAATATTGGCGCCGGGGTTCACCAAATTTCCTTCCTAATCTTGCATCTTTGAGTTCAATTTAACTGACAATTTTCGGATCAAATAAAGATAAGTAATCTCAGTGAGGCCTAGTAAAGAAAAGCCATCTCTAGGATAACCCAGCAAAGATAAAGCATCTTTTAACTTAGCCAGTAAAGATTTAAGTGTTAATTAGGAAAAAATAAACAAATTACCCCACAAAGGGAAGAGGGGTAAGTTTGTTTCTCTTTTCCTTAATTTACGCGTAAATTTGTATTCGATCAGATGGTTTATCTTTGCTCGGTTATCCTAGCGATTGCTTATCTTTACTGGCCTGACCTAATTTTCATAAGTCCAGGTAAGTATAAATAATATTAAATAGGTCACTGAAACACAAAATGACATGAAACACAGAGACAGCTTAGGTCACTTAGCCACTAGTAATGTAAGCCATCTATAAGTTGACCTAGTAAAGAAGAGCTATCCTTTTTAAGATAGCTTATCTTTCATTGGCTACCTCCATATAAAAAAGAAGACGTAAAGATAAGCAGCCACAGATTATCTAATGGAACCTTATCTTTACTAGCTTATTTTTCTTGTTTTTTTGTACTCTTAAGATGGGTCAGGGCCTTAAAATAGTTAACCTTTCTAATTGCAATAGAAACTTACTTGTTTAATGTGCTGGGCGTCCCTAAACTCTGAACACATAGGCAAAAGGGATGCTTTCATTAAAAAAATGAGCTACATTTGATTTAATTTGAAATAAAATTTATTTAATTGAAATATTAATAAACAACATTATCAATGTGATTTCCAGCATTTATGATACAAAGTTTGATCCCTTTGCGAAATTCACCCGATGAAACCGGTGCATTAACTCTAAATTTCGGTCAATTTTAGCATATCTTTAATTTTCATTGGGTACACCTTCTTCTTTAGTACCCCCAAGAAAAAGAAGTCAATGTGGGGTAAGGTTTGGTCAACGAGTCGACCCTTGTGATATTTTCTGTGTCCATATTTTAGGGCCACCCTGTATACTAACCTAGTGATTTATTGTTAACATATGTTTGTCTGTGCATCTCGATAGCAGCTTGCAATTAAATTCCTCCATTCTAGACGCCACAATGGGACTTCTTTTCTCTATTTTACCGGTTGTTTCTGTCTAAGAAGTTAATTTCAATTATTAAAAGAGGCGACAGGACACTAGAGGCCTTTCCACCATAAGGTTAGCAGAAGGTTCAGCAAAGAAAAGAACAAGAAAATAATGTGGGGAATAGGCATAGACAGAATGACAAAGAGAAATATAGTCTCAGCGTCAGTCAGCAGTCGGGGGCACAATACTCCCCAAACGGCTGAGATTGCATAAAGAAGGACCTATTCTTTGTCCACGTTCCGCAGGTTAATGCAACCATTTTGTAGCAAGAGACTATCATTCGTTTATGCCGATATTGATAACAAAATTTTCTTTAATCTAGCCATTAATTATTAAAATAATCTGAGTATTTGACCTCATCAACTATTGGGTGGTTCACAATTAATCAATTACTTGTTATGATAAAATGTGAGTTCCAGATTTTACCCTCTAAACTACCCTGCACAAGTAAATAACTTCGCTTGTCTCATGAAACAAGATTCGACTTAACAACTTGCATAACCGATCTACGGATGTGCCACGCCATTCGAAGCCTGAAAGCCAAGGTGGTTCTTGATCGCTCCTCTCCCACCCAGATTCCCACAGCCTCACTAGAAGAGCGTCAACTACTGACATACGTACATACGTTCCTCCCCATCTCACTCGCTCAGATTTTTTCTCTCTTTCATCTGCTTTAGTCTGTATTAAGCGAATAATGCCGTATTAAGGTTCAATGCAGATAAAATTGGAGACACCTAGATGCAGAAGGTTCTACTTCGAATTAATCTAATGAGAGAGGTGAGATTTTTTATTCTGCCCTTCAACTATCATCATTTATCGAGGCAGCCTAAGCATTGGCTACTCTTTTTTTGAGTTCTAGTGGGTTAAGTCCACCCCCTAAATCAAGTTTCGTTTGTCTTTCGCCAACCTGCTTACTAAATTAATGGAAGTGGCTATCACACTACTCATTTTAGTAGACACTGTGAGATAAAACATATCAATTAGGCTTTGAAGTCTTAAATCACCAAACAACAAGACCCTTGAAAAACCTAACCAAATATAACACTGGTGGGAAAAAGATCAATATTGCTTGTCCATTAACTTACTGAAGCCCCCGATCCTAATATCCCTAGTATATTACATCCTCATGATGCTGGGAGAGTTCCAGCCCATGATCCTTTTAAAACTTAGAACAGGATCATGGTACCTAATTAACATTAGACCATGGTATTGTGGTTGCTACCACAACCTCGACCGACCAACATAAGCATGGGCCTAGTTAAGCATAGGCGCACTCTCAAGGCAACTCCTCAGCGCACTCTGGCCATACAACTAGCGCAATCGTGGGAGAATCTTCCCTAATGATGCTTCTAATAAAGTTTTACCAACGACATTTTATGCACGAGTTCATCCGACACATTTTTTTCCCATCTTTTTGTCCAGCCTAATTTTGCTTTTTCCTGCCCCGCTCCCTCTGAAACGCGAAAAATTTGCCCCAAAAGGTCAGTAACAACGTATACATGTCAGTACGATCATAAAAAATAATCAGGGATTGTTGCTGGAAAGAAATGGTTAGCTGAGAGTTTGACATTAAACGAGGCTTAGAGTTTTTACCTTGAGAAAATAAATCCTCTGATAGTTCAGGGCTAATTTTTGAATTGTATCGGTCTTGTAAAAAAAAAAGAGTTTTGAAAGATATTTCCAAAACGAATACCACTTTGGAAGGAGATTTAACCGCTTAAAAGGACGCTTATCCAGGGATATTTCTCATATTAACATTGGAAATCTGATTAAATCTTTTGTACTCGAAAGAAATCTTTATCGAAGAAAAAAATTCTTAAACTTCAGTCATATTTTACTCAGCGATAAAATTTCTTAAACGAAAATTGTTACAGAATGAACTAAGGATGAAAAATAAAAGTGATCAATTTTCTTCTTTAAAATTTGCCGTAGACATTCACTAAATAAAATACAATTCAATATAACTTATATTTCCCAACTAATTAATTAACCCTACATCCTCCCTCTTATGCCTATTATAACCTCAGTAGCGTTTCATGCTCCACCCCGAGTCTCGCGTGCGATCCAGGGCAGGACATACAAAATGGCTTACTTCATCACCGCAACATTCACATATAATAAATGATAATAATCTGAGCATACATACCTCAATACATATACGCATGTTTGCCCCAGCCAAATTTAATCGCTACGTTCTTGCATTCAATTCATCTAATGTTGCTTACATGATCGCAGATTCTGTTGGCCTTGCACCCTCATATCTTGCACACGCTTTACTTATTTGCTCATCATCCAGGCTACGTATGAGACGCTATAAAGATGATCCTCCATTCACACCGTGTCACGCCGGGACGCCTAATTTGCTACTGAAAATGTTCGCGGTTTGGGTAAGAAGACCAATCTAGTCTTCAATTTCGGTCTATTTCTTTGATCGCCTTCTTCGGTTTATTGAGAATCATCCAATTGATCGCATTCACTTTTTGTATAATGACTCATTTACACAATCTCTGAACTACAACAGTGGGAAAGAAGTATTTAAAAATCTCCAATCATGGTTTTAGAGGATGCGCTCATCTATGAGATATTCAAAAACGAGTTTATGGATCAGTTTTTCTTCTTCGGGAAATTCTAATAACCATAAAAAACAGAGGGAGAGTAGTTTTCCTCCCATTGAATTCTACCATAATGAATGATGGTGAGAAAATAGTGAATATGATTTATTTGACTCAAAATCAATGCTACTCCTCTTTCTCTCGTTGTACGCTCACCATCTCACTGAGTTGATGAAGTTCAAGATTGAAGAGGCAAGGATGAAAGCTTCTCCTTTTCAACACTTTAACCAAATGTGATGAGTTTTCAAATTTGACCGCCAAATTTCGGCATTATTTCTTAAATACACTTATGTTAAGAAAAATAACATATAAACATTTGTCACTGCAGGTGTTGACTTCCGAAGAATCATCACCCGTCTTAACTCTGGGGTGACAATTCTTCAGGTGATCTATGAAAATGGTGAAAAGAATGGTACCTAACTGAACTCTTCTTGCTCTCGGGATATCATCATCTTTCAATTCTTAGGGGAGTGCATTTATTAACATTTTTCGTAATTTTTATTTGTTTTACTTTAGGTTCGTCCTTTATAATTTTTCCTATTGCCAATCTCAGTATATAATTTTTTTAGATTTGATAAATTTGAGGTTATAAAGTGCCAGAGGACGCCAAAAGTAATTGCCCAAACACTGTAGAGTTCAGTTGTATGCTCTTCAGTAAGTCATTTTTCTCTCAAAAATCTTCAATAAACCACTTTCAGATTCTATTTAAAGGCCTATGTCGGAATGCGGAACATATGAGGCAGTCATTTAAGACCAAACCAGTCAGTTAGTTTAATCTTAAATTAGAGTAATCCCTCGTAACCTTATAAAACATTGAAATATTTAGATATAGTTTTACGTCCTAACGGTTACTCGTTACACCTCTCCTTCCCCCAGCCCAAACTGCCACCTTATAATAATCCTATGTAACGACTGCACTGAAAGTAATCTAGGGGGACAGGTAAAGAAAGCCATAAGTGTTTGAATGAGGCAGTACCAATTTAATAAGCACCATTTGAGCGGACAAAATGCTTCATTCACGCATATTTCATTAGGAAAGTGATAAATAAGTATCAATTCACATAATTATGCGTTTTTGAAATATTGCTCCTTCTCCCTTTTCTCCACTATATGTATGTTTTATTCAACTGGGTGGTTCCTTTCCCAAACGATGCCCTAGTAAAGGAATGAGACACATGGAATCCTTCGTGTCCCTGCGAATAATCCACCTTCTTCCAAAAAGTACAAGTAGTAATTTCACTTAATTGTGAAATTCCACTTCCATCTAGTTGTGATGGAAGATTTATATGGATAAAATTTTATGTTTGTTCACGTTTTCAATTGCAGTTCCATAGTTTTGTGTAAATAACAAGTATTTTTTGACTGCATTCAGTAGACCTTCGGGCTGAGGACATCTTTAGGCAGCGGATTTTCCATTATGAAACCCTCAGTCAATACAATTTTACCTTGTTATCGCTTTTACTTTGTTTATTTATTCATATTTCACTGGACGTTGCAATTTATCGAGAGATCCACAGAAGTTCGTTTTCGCCAGAATTTCAATCATGTTTACTTATGCCTTGGCGCAAGGACTTTACAGGCACGGCGGCGTGCATGTATGAATATATTATATCTATGTGCGAATGTGTGAACAAAATAAACAAAACTTAAGTTGACAGGTTTAGTGGCACGAGGTTATTCCGAGATGGCATTGAAGCTGGGTAAATTTATTTTATGCAAAAATCTTTGGATTTCGTTTGTTCTGAGCTCAAGATGAGGCAATCCTTTCATAATTTGAAGAAGAAGAATCACATAAGAAAACGCAACAAAGATTCTGGGGTCCACTCAATGCTAGCCCAACAAATATTTAATGGAGAAGGAAAATGTGGCTCTAGAAAGGTAAGCATTCAGTAGACTAACTCAATTAAGTATCTTAAAATTAGTACATAGATCGCTCTAACGTTAGCTTGAGAGTTGCTGACACATACTTAACTACCTCTGAATCAAAAATAAAATAATGATTATTTTTTTTAGCTTTATGTACTAGGTCTAGGACTAGAGATTTACAATTATCTAAGTTACACCTATTAATTATTCATGAAGGTCCGAACCAATGAGACTCGAGGCCATTGCATTCCCTCGGATACCAATTAAAAAAAACAGAAAGGAGAGGAGAAAACCGTTTTAGGGCCTGATAGCCGTGGAAGGGATAGGGTGAAATAAAAGTAGATAAAGAATAATATAATTACCCTACGTTGCACCAGATCGAATAGACTTATCCCCAAAAGATCATATTAGGTGAGGGAATTGCTCATTACGAACTGTTAGATAACAATCAAACAATTAATACTAATCTCTACCGCAATCAACTTCGTTGTTTGAAAGCTACTTTACGCCAAAGGCGAACGTCCATGGTCAACAGAATTGGTGTCATCCTCCATCACTACATAATGTAAGTCCTCAGACAGCTTGAATGACCGAATATCTCCTGGAGGAGCTCGGTTGAAAAATATTGCTTAATCCTCCAGATTATCCTGACCTTCGGCCTTCTGATTATCAATTATTTAGGGGATTACAGAACCATTTGGATGCTCTTAAGTTGACATCAAGAGAAGAGGTTGAACACGAGTTGGATTTATAATTTGCATCAAAACCTTAATAATTTTACAAGCGTGGCATGAAGTTCGAAAAAGCAATGGAGGTTATGTTTATGATAAAATAGTTCCATAGTCATAAGTTTTTCCTTTTTAATATACATTCTAAAATGGGACATTAATCTCGTTCCAACCTGATATTTCGTTTTAAATGTGAAATTTCGGGAAATATTTCCACAATCCTATTATCTTTCTTAAAAGTTTTCACGCATTATTCCGACACTGATGTCTTCAAGATTAATACCCCAAAGTTATTTTCTAAGTTAACAAACTCTAAAATTTGAATATTTTACTAAATAAACAGTTGTTAAATTCAGTTATGCATAATATGACTCAAAGTAGGAGGGTAACTAGGATCCAATGCGAAATCACAACGTTTACGACAACTCGCTGTGAACAATTCGAGGGCTAATTTTCTAGTTATTTTAGATTTCCCCTTCTTAGTCATTACGATTTAAGTTTGAGAAAAGGACTTTTATCTGGAAAAGTATCAAAGGTTTTAAAAAAATTAAAGTGATCACTATCAAATCCCTTGTGGAATTTGTAGATAGAAATAATTTGAAGAAAATAGTCTGACATATTATATTTAAACACGAAGTGTCGTGATTTGACTTAAGATGATTGACTCTCTTATCTCTAATTATTGAGTGTAAGAGTTTAGCAACAATTAAATTTAAAATAAGAAGACGGTAGTCAGGGCCACCACAAGATTTTGGCCAAACGTTCCAAATCTTTGCTTAAAAGGAAACAAATATCATATATGTTCTCCTTATAAAATAATTTGAAGAGGTAAAAAACAGACTTCACATTTTCGCAGTTTTAGAATCCAATAAAGGTAACAAATATTACAACCCTGATGATACGAGGGGTGGTCAATAGGTTTTGCGAATCGGCAGGGCAAAACAGAGGAAGGGGGATGGCTGTTTGTGGGGGTGTTAGGACAACTTATGACAAGTCAGGACCTGCAGCCGCACGCTCCTGCCTCGTCTATTTAAGAATCAGTAGCTGATCACAGATCGTCAGTCACAAATTTTTCAATAATGGAGAAGGTTGAGCACCGCGCAGTGATCAAATTTTTGACCAAGGAAGGCAAGAATGCAAAAGAGATCCATCAACGCATGGTTGCAGTGTACACCGACACCGCCCCTTCCTATGCAACCATTGCTTGCTGGAATAGGGAGTTCCGTCATGGTCGTGAGTCCCTTGAAGATGACCCCCGTCCAGGACGCCCATCAGACGTGACTAACGAGGACAATGTGGCCCGTGTGGAGAGGAGGATCCTCGAAAATCGACATGTGAAGGTCGAAGAAATCGAGCAAGAACTTGGAATATCACATGGAAGTGTTATCATCATCGTCCACGACAATTTGGCCATGACCAAGGTCTCTGCCCGTTTGGTCCCTAGAAACCTCACGCTTCATGATCGACTTCAACGTCGTCAAAGACCACAAGGTCAGAGTTGCACCAACTTCCCTGCGTGAGTGCGGATTCGAGGAGCTCAACCATTCCCCCTATAGTCCAGATCTGACCCCTAGCGAGTACTTTTTATTCCGCCAGCTCAAGGCTGCACTGCGTGGACGCCGGTTTGGGAACGAGGAAGATGTCCAGCTCGCCGTCCAGGAATGGATTGAACAGCAGTCGGGAGATTTCTGGTTGTCGGGAATTCGAAGCCTCAGGAACAAGTGGCGCAAGTGCATTGAAGTCGAGGGTAGTTATATTGAAAAATAATAAAACACTTTTCCTCATATCTCGTTTCCTTATATCCGAATTGCAAAACATATTGACCGCCCCTCGTAGTTTGTAGTGCCCAATTAGAAGGTTGAATAAAGCTAACAAGGAACCTCATAAATTAAGCACCCCATTGACCCTATAAAATCTTCAATTGGGCGCAAAAATCAAACATTTAAATAATATGCCATCTATTAACAATTAATTAATATAAAACAAAGCAGATACTTGTAAATATCCCTAAGTCGATCTTCAATAATCAATGTATCAATGCAGAGCAAAATACTTGTAAATAACGCAGAGGAAATCGCTGTGCTTCCTAGTTAAACATACCACCGCTAACACACATAGGAAACAGGTTCTGAGCTGACGTTTTGCTCACAGAGATAACAAAAAACAATTGAAACAGCTGTGCTCACAAATTACTGAGACTGATATAGAAAGGGAGTCTGACCCACCAGCCATTGACCCGTGAAAGACGAAATCTTGTCTTGCTACGGATAGTGGCCTGATAAAGATCGACCAGATTTCCTAATTCAAACACTCTCTTGGTGTACACGCGCCTACACTAATACACGCACATACACTCTGATCAAATAAGTTTCCCCCAGCCTTTGGATTTGTTTGAATAAAGGTGCTTGTAAAAACATACGGGAACAATCTGACAGGGAGAGAAATACAAGGAACACTGAGTCTATTAACACCGATAGACATTTACAAGGGCGTAAGCACACTAAGAACTAGGAACTCAGCGGTTTTACACGACAAAAGTGAGGTGGTTATAAGACCAAGATTAGAACCTACAAAACTGCTATTTTTCTTCTGATTCCCTACCTCTGCCAAGTAATAAGCTAGTTACCGTTTAACCAGCCTACAATTGAATAGCCAGCGGGAATCTGCAGTCAGATTGAATTCTATAGCGTAATCCACAGCTGGCGATAGCCTCAAGCCAAATAATACCATTCATTCCACCTACCTTAAACAGGTGGCCTACCAGTAAACTTGAGGTGACCTTACCTATAGGTTAATCTGTCGGTTTTTCCTCGGCTTTGGAAGAATGGCATGGATTTAGTTCTTTTGAACCTTACTGGGTCTACAATGACTCAACTTGACTGGTAAGATCATACAGACTGAGTTAACTATTTTATTTTCTTTAACTCGTTAGGTCAGTAAACGGTAAAAGTAGTAGTTCTCCTAAATTAATTACTTCGCTTAGTGTAGATCATAAAACCGAAAAAGCAGTTACAATATATTCTTTTAATATCTTTAGTATGAATTCAATATTCTCAGAGTGAAGTCCCTTTCAACTCACAATAGGTTATATAACCTCTTTTATGGAGTTTCTAATGCTATCGTAGCTATAAAAATGCTTACTCCGAGTTTGGAAATTTGTTCAAGGTGTTTTTCATACTACCTGTTGGCTTTATTGATGTTTCGCTTGACCAGCCTTCAATTTAATAAATACCTTGTTCGATTTGCTTCTGAGCTTAGGTTGTCGCTCATTAGTATATGTTTCACCCGATAATTGATTTCTGTATTACGCTATTAATTCAACTGGGTATCTCTTATTTAGGGAAATAATTTCTTCGCTCGATACAGGACGCAGTCCTCGTACTTAGTTCCATGTCATCACCAAATTTTGAAAATTTTCCTAAAGGCCTCGCTCATGTTAAGTTCGTTTATATATATATATATATATATATATATATATATATATATATATATATATATATATATATATATTTTGTGGAAAAATAAGTTCGCCGTTGACCGCTCTAAATCGTCTGCCCCATATACTGCGAAAATTAGAACAATGGAAAGAACATTAAGGGAAAATCGCGACTTCTCGCTATGGGCCCTTATCGTGACCCAAGGCAACTAAGGAATTCTGTTGGCGATAAATCTCTCTCTCCGTCTAGATAATTTTAGAGTATATATTCGACACTCCAGAGTTCACATGCAGATTGTGTCTGAAGCCGACCTCCAGTACGTTCGCCGTAACGTCTTCGTTAGTCGAGAGGGAATCGACTACATTCTCGCCAGAGAAGAATTGAGCAATTGTCGAAGAACCAAGAAAGAGCTAGTCGTCACTCAGTGTTGTTCTTGGAGATAGTTAGGCTCACCTCAACCCTTATCACTGCGTCTTCGGTTTTAAGGATCGGAAAAGCAATCCCCGAAGCACCCTCACTTTGCCTCTTAAGGATAAGAGACCCCCAACTTCAGTTTCCCGAAGTTCGATTGAGCGCCCCGTGAGACGCCCACAAGTTCAAGGTCGAATTTACCTACCTGGTCCTACTCGCCGTTCTTCAAGGTAAAAGGGATTTAACCCCCGCTTCCTCACGCTCTTCCCACCTTTACCGCGTCGAATCTCAAGGATCCCCTTTGCTCTAGATCTTGCATGATTGTAAAATAATTACTTAATTAATTATCCCTAGGTTCAAACTTAACTGATAGTGTTAATCATTTTAGCAGTGAACCGTCAATGTTTTATTTCATTGCTATGTAACTTGCCCTTTATGTATATTTAATCTTTAGTCCTATTAAAGTATATTTTTTTAACCGTGTTTGAATATTCATAGGCCTAGCAACTGTGCATTTAAAGCACTCTTAAAGCCATCCTCAGGTGAAGCCTTAATTTCGCTCGGCCAATAGGCCCGTGAGCGTATAACGGCGTACACCTGGTCATACCACGACATAAAACTGGCATCAGGTATTTGGATTTGTAAAAGATTCCACTCTACCTGATCTTTTGCTATTTCCTTAAAGGTCATTATTTCCACTTTATACAGTTGCAAGTTTCAAGAATATTCAAGCAAAATTAATAGGAAATAGGAAAATATTTTGTTAATAGGCAATTATATTTTTTTTATTTTAGTTTAGCGTATTTACGTGAGTCAAGATACCACTAATTAAACGGAAAGACTAGCCGCCAAATTTTGGTTTTGCTGTGGTAAAATTACCGGAAGACTCAGTGCAGAGTCAGGTTCTCTCGTTAGTTATTTTCCTTTTATGGTGTGCATACTTGATTAGAACCTTTAGTAAGTTTTTTTTTTGGTTAATTGTTAATTACAAGTAGTTAGATTTGTTAGGAAGAGTCTCACTTATTCTGGAAAGCTTTCTCGTGTGCCAAAAGACGAACGCAGCATATTCAGGATGTCTTCGTTCGATCGTTTTCATAAGTATTGGCAGATCCTAGGACTATCAGGAAAGGCTTTAATCACTTACCTTCAAGAGGAAGAACGAAACGAACGGGCAGAAAGGAAAGAACAAGCGCAGGGAGAAGCAGAAGAGCAAGAGCAAATACGAAAACACGAGAGAGAATGACTACTGTGGGATCACATAACCATCAGCCACAAGCACCTTTGTTAAAACTCCACGCGTATAAAGACGAAGATTTTTATTCTTATCTGACCCACTTTGAAAAAAAATTCGAAGTCAACAATTGTGATTTAGAATCAGATGGAGTTGCCCGTCTACTCCCTCTCTCAAACACTCGTCTGCGTGAAATCTTCGTTTGTCTGCCCTCGGGAGCAACACTGGATTATTCAACCGTAAAAGCAGAGCTCCTGTCTGCTATTAATATGAATTCGGAGTTCTATTAGGTTAGATTCTGCTCGGCTAATATACAGCCGGGACAAACGTTTAAGCAATTTGGAACACCCTTCGCCGCAATTTACAGTTTTTGCTGGACTCCTCACAAGTGACTAACAAATATGAGTTTTTAGTCGACTTTATTTTAAGTGATCAACTCTTGGCTACCCTTCCTCGGAAACTGAAGGCCTTCGTAACAGATAGAAAAGCTTTTTCCGTCTAAAGAATGTGTACAGAAAGCCTACCTTTTCGCTTCCAGCCACGGCCTATATACCAAAAAATTCAAGAAGAGTCACCCCCATCCCCCAACCATAGGTTTGGGTCTAATAAGTTCCATGCTAAGAAAAATGGTAGCATCGTGAAGATTCAGGAGCCCCATAAGCCCAAGCCTCATCCCCAGAGTGAACAAAAAGACATAAAGCCTTCAACATTCCCTTCTGCGTTGCCTTACTACCCACGTAAACCCATCGTATGCTTTACGCGTGGCACTTATGGTTACCTTAGTTATAACTGCGTCCAAAACTCGCAGCTAATGACCACCCCTAGTCAACAGGTCCACCATTTAACCGCTTCTTTTACCCCTAACTCTTCTGCCTCGTCATTGCAGTCGCCACATGCTCCCTCTCACTCGGAACAACAGGTAAATTTCCTGTTTAATAAGAGCTTCTCCGGTGTGCTCAAGTTTGAGAACGGCACGATAAATGAGTGCGGAGTGTCAACCCTTGTAAGAGACACGGGTTGCACATGCATAGTAGTCTCGGACAAGCTGTTGCCCCTAGTAAGTCGCCAGCATGAGAGATTTGTGATTGTTCATGATGTTTTAAGTTGTGCGACTAAGTTCCCTCTGGTAAAGTGCTACATACAGTGTCAGTATTTCACAGGATAGGCCGATGTAGTCGCCGCCCCGATAAAGTTTTGCTGTTCTTATCGGAAGGAGCTCGCAGCTCTCCCTAAAACCCATTACGCATCAATGATCACCAGGGCTCAAGCTGCGAAATATACCGTCATACCGGTACCATTAACGTCCTCGTCAATCCCAGACGTCGAGTTATCCAACGATGATCAGTTTGATGAAGCTCTAAAGAATTGCTCTTCTTTCCAACCCCTGTGGGAGAAGGCCAGAAAAAAGGAGCCCAAAACCGTTCGAGGGAATAGAAGAATTGACTGTGCAGACCTCGCTTTCAAGAATTCTGACGTGAATTTGAAAAATACAGAACGTATTTCGACATCCAATCCAAAGCACAGAAATTCGAAGCAGGTGACGAGGTACTTCTTATGTTGCCCTCTTAGTCTATTAAGCTCCTATCTCAGTGGAAAGGACCCTTCTCAGTAGTAGAACCCCGAGGCTCGGTCGACTACTTAATTCAGAGCCCCTCAAGTAATAAAGTGTACCATGTCAACCTGTTCAAAATGTACCACCGACGCGCGTGCGTTAAAAATGTGGTTGCTTTAGACGAAGAACTCGTATTAGAGGCAACTTACCCGGTCAAACCGTTTTGCATTGTTCAAACGGTCTGCGTGGAAGCAGACGACGAATACCCTTTGCCGTAAATCCCTCACCCCGCAATCGGACTCAGCCCCAGAGCTTGATTTTAACCCCTGTCTCTGACCCATCGAGAAGGCTCAATTGGCGAGCCTACTAAGTGAATTCTCGGACGTAGTCTCCGAAATCCCAGGTTGTTCAACCCAATTTACCCATGAGATTGTTTTAAAAACGCAAGAACCAGTAAGAACTAAGGTTTACGCTATTCCCGTTCATTTACGCCCCGCGTTCAGCGCCAAAGTAGAAAGAATGCAGTTTACCCGTCTTTCCTTTTGTTTGGTAATTACGTGTGGAAACTACAATCGAATGATGCGTCGAATTCTAGACGGCATATTCAGTGTAATCTTTTACTTCGACAACGTGTACGTTACCACCCGTTTATGCGATAAGCACGTACAGTCCCTTCGCTCTTTGGTAACCCGTTTGCGCGCACACGGACTCACGATAGGCACGTCAAAGTGTCATTTCGCATATGATACGATTAAATAACTTGGTTTTAAGATCGGAAAGAACCAGATTGTCCCCCAAGAATGCAAAGTTAGAGCCATAGCTGAAATGCAGATTCCCCGGACGAAGAAGTAGCTACGGTCATTTCTGGGTTCTGCTTCATTTTCCTGGCGCTTTGTTCCCAATTTCGCCACTATAGCGTCACCCCTTAATGATATGTTAAAGAAAATGGGATCCGTTTGTGTCGGTTGGACTCCCCTTGCGGTGTCTAGGTTTTACAAGCTGAAGGAGAAACTGATCTCTGCCCCTATTTTGAGACTCCCAAATCCGACCAAAGAGTTTAGGATTCGTACTGATGCCTCTCGTGATGGTACAGGTGGTGCCCTTATGCAGTATGAAAACGATAGAAGTGGATATCCCGTTGCACATGCGAGCAGGAAGCTGTTTGTCCGCGAGAAGGCTTACGCTACCATTGAACTCGACCTATAGTATGGTTAATTCGACATCTTAGAATGTACCTTATAGGAACCGAATTCGTAATTGAGAGTGACCATAAGCCATTGTCGTACCTTCATAATTTCAAGAGTCAAAATGGACTAAAGAATGCGTTGGAGTCTGTTGCTCATGGAATATCAATTCCGTATTGTGTATATCAAGGGTACTCAAAATTCTTTAGGGGATAGTTTAATTAGAAATCCTTGAGAAGAGCCTATTGCCATAAATTAAAGATACCATTAGCGTATATGCTTGTAAATATGTCTGCTGATTTGTTTTATATATAGGTTAATTGTTTTAAGTGTTGTATAATTATTCTCTGAAATAATGTGTCTTTAGTAATGGTTCATTTTTTCCTTTTATTTAGATGTTCAATGTATTGTATGGCTTAATTTTAATTTTGGTTTGTTTTTTATTGTACCTGTGCGTATAGTCTGAAGTAATTATTATTATTTTCTAACTCTGCTCATGACCGAATTTTATTTGTATCTCGTTGTACTAATTCAATTTTTATAGCATCTCCCCCTTGCAGAAAATTAGTTCGAGAGATTTTTTCGCACCTGACTTGTGGAAAAAAATGTCTTCCTGAAAAGGGAGGAGTGTAGAAGAATAGGGAGAGAGAGAAAGGAATTCCTCCCCCCCCCCCTCCACTGACTTTCCCAGTTTGCCGTTCACCGCTCTAAATTCGTCTGCCCTATATACTGCGAAAATTAGAACAATGGAAAGATCATTAAGGGGCAAACGCGACTTCTCGCTATGGGCCCTTATCGCGACACAATGCGATTAAGGAAGTCTGTTGGCGATGAACCCCTATCCTTGTCTAGATAAATTTCGGAGTAGATATTCGACACCTCAGAGTTCACATGCAGATTGTGTCTGAAGACGCCGTCCAGTACGTTAGCCGTAACGCCTTCTCGTCCAGAGAAGAATTAAGTGATTGACGAAGAGCCAAAGAAGAGCTAGTCGTCACTCAGTGTTGTTCGTGAAGATAGTTAGGCGCGCTTCAACCCTTTTCACCACGTCTTCGGTTTTAAGGATCGGAAAAGCCATTCTCGAAGCACCCTCCCTTTGTCTCTTAAGGATAAGAGGCCCCCAACTTCAGTTTTCCGAAGTTCGATTGAACGTCTCGTGAGACGCCCACAAGTTCAAGGTCGAACTTACCTACCTGGTCCTACTCGCCGTTCTTCAAGGTAAAAGGGATTTAACTCCCGCTTCCTCACGCTCCTTCCACCTTTATCGCGTCGAACCTCAAGGATTCCCTTTGTTCTAGAACTTGCGTAATTGAAAAATCATTACTTAATTAATTATCTCTCGGTTCAAACTTAACTGATAGTGTTAATCATTTTAGCAGTGAACCGTCAATATTTAATATCATTGCCATTTAACTTGCCCTATATGTACATATATCTAATCTTTAGTCCTATTAAAGTATATTTTTGTAGCCGTGTTTGAATATTTCTTGGCCTAGCAACTGTGTATTTAAAGCACTTTTTAAGTATCCCGAGGTGGAGCCTTAATTTCAATTGGTCAATAGGCTCGTGTGCGTATAACGGCGTGCACCTAGTCATACTACGACATATATATTTAAAACAACTCAGATAACGGATCCACAAGGAATGCCGCTAGTTACCTATCCCAATGATGAACAATTTCTATTGACAACAGCTCTGCCTATTCCACTCACTCTTCAATTCATTTTAGTACGCTACTTCCTATCGCTTGTAATATTAGTGTTATTATATTTTCTATTGAATGGTGTCAAGAGCCTCTCGGGAATCGAAATTAACTACATATTCAGCTTTATCTTAATCAAACTTTGTTATTATTTTGTGGAAAACTTAAGGAGATTATGCCAGCATGCGCCTGCATCGAAAGCCTTGCTGCCAGTCATTAAGTTTATTTACAGATCCTCCATGGTTCATTCTCTAAAAAGAGACTCCAAAGTTTTATTAACCACAAAAGTAAGGAAGATGGATAAAAAATATTCAGGCTCAATCTTTATGCATTTTTTTATAATTAGGGCTGGCTACATTTGTCTATTTGATCTTCTTAGAAACTATTCCTTCGCTAATAGACTTTTTGAAAAATTGTACAACGGGCTTTTACTAGTTTGCTTTTGTAAGTCTTTAAGATGGCTCTGACAGAATTTTTCGGGAAACGGTGCTTTAAAAATTTACAATTTCTTAATATAAGCATTAATTTTATTTTCGGTTATGTTAATATTTAAAAGATTAGTGTCTTTGACAAAATTTATTACTTCTCATATTCGAGGTGACGAACTGAAATGGTCCGATAAACGTTATAATGGGCTGAAGATTATTTACATATCTATAAAATTGACTTGGCTTTTATTTTGAGAACGATGCTACTTCCTTTTCATATTTTTTTTATTTGTCTTATTTTGAGTTTGACAGGTGATGATAATAAAGTAAATTTACCGATTTCAATTTTCGATACTATTGCTGGCTTTCGAAATTTATACAATAGTTTACGTTTCCTAATGGACTTTTTAATCTCACTACTTATCCATGGGACTTAGTTTGATCCATTAGGTCTTTTAGCTTTATAGCGCATTTTTCGTTATTTATAGTGAAAAATAAGGGCTGAAAGTCGTTATATTTTCTGAACGTTTTCAACGCTTATAATTTTACCTCAAATTAAAAGATTTAAATAGGAGCAAAGAAAATAAAATTGCAAGATCTGAATATCGAGTTGTGATAGGAGCTCTCGTGAAGAATTTTAGGCATTTTAAGTTTGAATCGAATTATGTGGAGATCCTTGTTTTTAACGGTATGGACGACGTGTATACTTACTACTATATTCTCCTCATTTCTCGAAGTCAAGTCTAGGATAATCAGTTTGCGTGGCAGTTCGTCTTATTTTCGCTGCCGGAAGTTATCATTTATAATTTCTAGAATTATATTTATTACACTATCCGAGTTTTAAAATGAATAATATTATACTCTTTTGTTGGTAAAGGTGGCCTATAAACAACGACAATATTAATTTTATTACTATTTATCATAAACTGAAAACTTATTATGTATTATTACTGGTAATATATATTGGCTCTGGTTGCTTTGGTGGAGCTTTCGAGCGTATCCTAGTGAAAAGGTCACTCTCGGTCGCAGAATGCCTAACTGGTAGATCATCACTCTAGGGGACGGATCAGCTACGGATGAATGTCGTCTATCATTCTTGTGGTCACTAGCAAATGCGCATTCAACCACCTAAGTGCCAAACTACCTTCTTAAGGCCCCCACGTCGTAACATAACACCTGCAATTCATGCTGGAGGGAAAGAATTCTAAGCTCTCAATCTCTTCTCATTCTGCCCATCTTATAGCTATCAGAATATCCATCAAAGGGCCGCTACAGAGAGAAAGGATAATTTCGTTGGTGAAATTATTCCAGAAAAATAAACCCTACTTAGGAATAAAAAGTAAATAAGATGATAATGTAGATTAGGATTTATCAATTAGTACCTGCAGACAAATATATTTATATATATAAATTGTGAATAAATTCATGAGTTAGTTTATTTACCTGAAATAGAATAAAACGTTCGATACGCCGTAAAAAATGAATTCGCTCGATAAAGTAAGAAATTATAATAATTTGGTTCCTGTAATAATAGGAGTTACCACGAGTCAAACGAATCTGTCCCGACAAACGCACATAAAACATATCTATATATTTAACTCTTTCTACCGATAATGCGAAATAAATGAATAAATAATTGTTTTTTTTTAAATAATATGGGTGACGACATAGCTAACCAGTCGATTCCACAAACGTACAACTTCAAAAGTTCAGAACATCTGGGTATAAAAAAGAGAGAGAGAGACAGAGAGAGAGAGAGAGAGAGAGGGAGAGAGAGAGAGAGAGAGAGAGAGAGAGAGAGAGAGAGAGTAACAAGGAGTAACAAGGAAAGGAAGTACCCTAGGAGACCTTACGGTCCATTCAAATAGGGTACCTTTGGAGCAATCGAGCAGGAACATGGTTGCTCAATTGTTTTGCGTGCCTAAACAGCCACTTTTCAAGACTATGTCTAGTCTTGACTTGAACTGGTCAACAGATTCACTGTTGACAACTTCCACTGGAAGTGCGTTCCACTCACCGCAGATAGGGTAAGTGAAAAAATTTCCACACAAATTGCGGTTGTAACGCTTCAGTTCAAGTTTGAAGCCATGATTGAACGTTCTGTTCTCACTCAGTGTGAAAATATCCTGGTAGTCAACATTGTCAAACCCTCGAAGTATTTTGAAAACTTCGATGAGCAGACCATGCAGTCTACGGGTTTCCAGCGAGAACAGATTTAATTCCCTTAGTCCACCCTCATAACTTTTATGTCGGATAGAGGGGATCAGCTTGGTTGCCATGGCTTGTACGCGTTCCAACCTTGCGATATCCTTTCGAAACGAAGGACTCCAAAATTGTACGGCATACTCCAGGTGCGGCCGAACGAGGGAGTTGTACAGACAAAGTACTATCTCCTTGTTACGGTATCCAAACTAGCGCTTTATGTAGCCTAACATCCTTTGGGATTTCTTCTCTGCCTCGATGCACTGTTTCGAGAACTTGAGGTCGCTAGTGATAGTTACACCCAAGTCCTTCTCAGTGTCACTCGATTCAAGAGCAGTGCCCTTAAGGATATACTGAGATTGGGGGTTTCTGTGGCCGATATGCATTACTTTGCATTTGTTCACGTTAAAAGGCATTTGCCACATGTCCGACCACTCCCCAATCTTCCCAACATCTTCCTGCAGGCGGGCAGTGTTTCCATCCTTTGCAACGTTCATACCAAGTTTGGTATCGTCGGAAAATTTAGAAATCTTGGCAACCATGTCACCGTCTATGTCGTTGACGTAGATGATGAATAGTAGCGGTCCCAGGACAGAACCTTGAGGCACCCCGCTAGTAACGGGCACCCACTCAGAAGCCTGTCTATTCACCACCACCCGTTGCCGTCTGCCACTTAGCCAGTTCTCGATCCAGCCGGCTACTTTTCCATCTATGCCCAGCGCTCGCACTTTTCGGAGAAGGCGGCGGTGTAGTACCTTATCAAAGGCTTTCTGAAAGTCTAAGTAGACCACATCCACCGCCTTGTCTCGATCGTGCTCACTGAACACGAAGTGGAAGAATTCCACAAGGTTCGTCAGGCATGACCGTTGCCTTCGGAACCCATGCTGGGAACTCTTCAATCTCAAGTTGGACTCTAAATACGACGTTATTTTGTCCACCATCATGCTTTCCATGAGTTTACCGACTATCGAAGTCAGACTGATACGTCGGTAGTTTGACGGTTGGCTACGGTCTCCTTTCTTGAAGATAGGAGTGACCTCCGCTTCACGCCAGTCTCGAGGAACGCATTCGGTCCGGATTGACATGTTGAAGATTGAGCTAAGGTGTCGTGACACTTGATCGCGCACTTCTTTCACTACTTTAGGTAGAAACCCATCCGGGCCAGGTGACATATTCGTCATTAGGTCAGTGATCCTCTTTTCTATTTCTCCTTCGGTGAAGTCCATATCCTCCAGCTTTCCCCCCGAGTAGGAATCCATTGGCTGGGGGATGGGACCACACGCTTCAGTAAACACTGAAGAGAAGTAGTCGTTGAGGAGGTTAGCATTTTATGCATCTGAATGCTTCAATGCCCCTTCCTCATCTCTTAAAGGGCCAATCGTTCGACGGATTGGTTTACGGCTGTTTACATATCCAAAGAATTCCTTGGGATTCTCTTTACAGAGTCTCGCCACCCGGAGTTCCTCAGACCGCTTAGAGAGAGAGAGAGAAAGAGAGAAAGAGAGAGAGAGAGAGAGAGAAAGAGAAAGAGAGAGAGAAAGAGAGAGAGAGCGTGCTACAAGTAGCTACAAGGACAAGAAGTACCCTAGGAGACCTTACGGTCCATTCAAAGAGGGTACCTTTGGGCTAACAGTTGAGCAGGCACAGTTCTGCACAACGACTTAAGTACCCAAACGGCCACTTTTCAAGACTATGTCCAGTCTTGACTTAAACTTGTCAACATAATTACTGTTGACAACTTTCACTGGAAGTGCGTTCCAGCAACCGCAGATGATGTATGTGAAAAATTTAGCACACAGATCACGGTTATAACGCTTCAGTTCAAGTTTGTAGCCTAGAGAGGGAAGGAGAGAGAGAGAGAGAGAGAGAGAGAGAGAGAGAGAGAGAGAGAGAGAGAGAGAGAGAGAGAGAGAGAGAGAGAGAGAGAGAGAGAGAGAGTTAGAGTTACATAGAGTTACATAGATACACAGATCACACGGGCCTTACGGCCCAGACTAAGGTGATCTGGCCTTAAATCTACTGCCACTTACACATAGAATAGTAGAAGTAAAGGATAGAAAAGTTTTAGGCTCTCCCCACCCTCCACTCCCTCCGGCAAAAGCCGTACATGAAATAATTTGGGAAAAGTACCTTGCAGGTGTAAGAAGACAGTACCTGAAGGAAATTTGCATTGAATAGTAATTAAATGAAATGAATATGAAAACCACTTACATAAACCTGAAAGAGTTATATTTTTGTAATATTATTTTATTTTGTAGCTTATGCTAAACAATTCCAATATTTGTTAAGTGTTTGTCTAATCTCATTTTAAATGAATCTATAGTTCTGCTGTCCACTACTGCGTTTGGCAAATTATTCCAATCATTAATAATCGAGTAAGTGAAGAAGTTTTTTATTACATCCATAGTGGCTCTTTTACCCTGAAGTTTTGAATCATGTCCACGGGTGGGACACTCCCCTGTCAGTGTGAACAAGTTATTGGCATTAACGTTGTTAAATCCTTTAAGTATTTTGAAGCACTCTATAAGCTGCCCCCTTAGTCTTCGTTTTCTGACGGAAAATAGATTGAGTTTTTTTAGCCTCTCGTGGTAAGGTTTGTTACGTACTGACGGGATAAGTTTTGTCGCTCTGTGTTGTACAGCTTCTAATTTATCTATGTCTTTTATTAAGTAAGGGGCCCAGAACTGTACAGCGTATTCGAGATGGGGCCTGACAATACTTTTATATAGTGGCATAATTATCTCCTCGCTTTTATAAGTAAAGTTTCTTTTTATAAATCCTAGTGCTGTGTTAGCTTTGTTTGCAGCAGCTGCGCATTGGTTTGATGTTTTTAAGTTTTCTGTAATTATTACTCCTAAATCTTTAACCTGCGGGGTTGTGTTTATTAAGCCGCCTTGCATTGTATAGGTGTATTTTTTGTTTTTTGTTCCGCACTGAAGGATTTGGCATTTGTCGATATTAAATGGCATTTGCCATTTCTCAGACCATTCGGTAATTTTATTTATATCAGCCTGCAGGCTAGCCCTGTCATCTTCGCATAGTACTGAGTTACCTATTTTCGTGTCATCTGCAAATTTAGATATGATATTATTTATTCCAACGTCTATGTCATTGATGTATATAGTAAATAAAATAGGCCCCAGGACTGATCCCTGGGGAACACCGCTGGTAACAGATACCCAGTCCGATTCCACGCCATTTATTATCACTCTCTGCTTCCTGTTTTTTAACCAGCTACTAATCCATCCGTATATATTACCGTTAATTCCTAGCGTACGCACTTTGTTCATGAGTTTCTGATGTGGAATTTTGTCAAATGCCTTTTTGAGAGAGAGAGAGAGCGAGAGCGAGAGAGAGAGAGAGAGAGAGAGAGAGAGAGAGAGAGAGAGAGAAAGAGAGAGAGATATAGGGAGCTACATGGAAAATAAGTACCTAAGAAGATCTTATGGTACATACAAGGAGGGTACTTTTGGCGTAATCCTCGAGGATGTCCGTTGGCAACCTCGAAGATCACTCGCGAGGATCTTAACGGTGATTTCGAAAGACTTTATCTAGTCTTAACTTGAACTGGTCAACAGATTCACTGTTGAAAACTTCCGTCAGAAGTGCGTTACAACTACCACAGATACTGTATGTGAATCAATTCCCACACAGATCACGGCGCTATCGCTTCAGTTCAAGTTTGTAGCCGTGCTTTCTTGTTCTCCCCTCGCTGAGCTGGAAAGTATCTCTGTAGTCCAGTCTGTCGAAGCCTCGAAGTATTTTAAACACTTCGATAAGCTGACCACGTAGTCTCCGGTTATCTAGCGAGAACATATCTAATTCCCTTAATCTATCCCGATAACTTTTATGTCTGATAGAGGTGATCAGTTTGGTTGCCCTAGTTTGGACGCGTTCCAATCTCGCGATGTCCTTTCAAAACGAAGGACTCCAAAAATTGTACGGCATACTCCATGTGCGATCGGACGAGGGAGTTATACAGACAGTACTATCCGATATTCAAACTGTCGCTTTATAAACCCTAAAATCCTTTGGGCTTTCTTCTCCACCTCAAAACACTGTTTCGAGAACTTGATGTCACTGGTGATAGTTACACCCAAGGCCTTCTCAGTGTCGGTGGATACAAGAGCAGTGCCCTTAAGGATATAGGGTGGTTGGGGATTTCGGTTGCCGATATGCATTACTTTCATTTGCTCACGTTGAAAGGCATTTGCCACGTATCAGATCCCTCCCAAATCGTCGGAAGATCATCTTGCAGGAGGGCAGTATTTCCATCCTTTGCAAGGTTCATACCAAGCTTGGTATCGTCGGCAAATTTAGAAATCTTGGTAAACATGTCACCATCCATGTCGTTGACGAAGATAATGAATAGTAGTGGTCTCAGGACAGAACCTTGAGACACCTCGCTAGTAACGGGCACCCACTCAGAAGCCTGTACATTTACCACCACCCGTTGCCACCTGCCACTTAGCCAGTTCTCGATCCACCCTGCTACTTTTCTGTCTATGCTTCAGCGCTCTCACTTTCCGAAGAAGGTAGCAGTGTGGTACCTTATCAAAGGCTTTCTGAAAGACTAAGGAGACCACATCCACCGCCTTGTGCCGATCCTGTTCACTGAAGACGAAGTGGAAGAATTCCACAAGGTTCGGCAGGCATGATCGTTGCCTTCGGAAGCCGTGCTGGGAACTCCCCATTAGCAGGTTTGACTTTAAATGCAACGTCATTTTGTCTACCATGATGCGTTCCATGAGTTTACCGACTATTGAGTTTAAGCTAATAGGTAGGTAGTTCGACGGCTGGCTAGGGTCTCCTTTCTTGAAGATAGGAGTCCCCTCCGATTCACGCCACTCTCTAGTAACGCATTTGGTCCAGGTTGACATGTTGAAGATTGCGCTCAGGTGTCGTGACACTTGATCACGCGTTTCTTTCAAAACTTTAGGTAGAAACCCATTTGAGCCAGATGACTTATTCGTCATTAGGTCAGTGATCTTCTTTTCTATTTCTCCTTCGGTGAAGTCCATATCCTTCAGCTTTTCCACCGAGTAGGAATCCGTTGGCTTGGGGGGTGGGACCACACTCTTCAGTAAACACTGAAGAGAAGTAGTTGTTCAGGAGGTTAGCATTTATTGCATCTGAGTGCTTTAATATCCCCTCCTCATTCCTCAAAGGGCCATTCGTTCGACGGATTGGTTTACGGATGTTTACATATCCAAAGAACTCCTTGGTATTCTCTTTACAACGTCTCGCCACTTGGAGTTCCTCATACCGATTAGCCACCCTTATGCTTGACTTCACTCTCCTGGCTAGCCTCCGGTATTCATCAAAGTCACCCGAGATCTTCGATTGCCGGTACACATTTCTCTTCTCACTAAGCAGTTGGCTGATTTCTCGATTAAACCACTTTGGTTGAACATAAGACCGAAGGGGGCATTTCAGAGGGATAAAACGCGATTGTAGACTCGTGAATGTGGTTTTGAAACTGTTCCACGAGTCTTCAATAGCCTCGCACACTTCTAGCCTCGCGTCAGTCAGTCCAGCTTTTAGACCTGCAAAGTCTGCTCTTCTAAAATCAAGTTTCCTCATGCCATTCATCCTGCCCTAACGCCTAGGACACCCCTAGTCCTAGTCTCTTGCAACCAGTGGGCGTCGATTGGCGTTGTTTATAGAGGTTCTAAAGCCTCTCTTCTGACGCATGAGGTAACTGCCAGATCCTTATATGTAGATAGAGGGAAAAAGGGTAAGAGTTACACGATAGGAGTAGTTTTTTTGTTTTTTTTCTTTTTTATAAGAGGAAGAGATAGGATAAAAGTAAAAAAGGAGAAGGATATAGTAGGAAAAAGAGGAAGAACGCACTTAGTTTGGACCCTCGTTCTCGACCAAATCGACAAGAGCCCACCTAGGGGTATCCAGAAGAGAGGTACCCCGCCGACATAGCCTGAAAAGTCAAGTTGCACACAAGATCTCTTTCCGCGAGAAGGAGGCGTCACCTCTCCCTCTACTTTCGAGAGAGAGAGAGAGAGAGAGAGATCGAAAAAAAGAGAGAGAGAGAGAGAGAGAAAGAGAGAGAGAGATCGAGAGAGATTGAGAGAGAGAGAGAGAGAGAGAGAGAGAGAGAGAGAGAGAGCTCGCGCGCGCACACTCCCCATATTCTATGAAGTATTCGGTTATTGTACTTAAATATATTTGCTATACCTATGTGCGCACACTATTCACAAACAAGCGAAATACTTTACAACCATACAAATAAAAATAGGGTAGATTTATCGTGAGCTTTTGTGGATAGCTTTCTGGACACATATGTACTTCTAACTGGATGGCAGGTAAGGAGAATGAGTTTTCCGGCAGTTAAGGAAAAGATCTGGGCTTAACGTTTTGACCAAAGATAATAAATTCGCCATAAAATCACTATTTCCAGTGTCCAGCTAATTGTAGGTTATGGCAAGTGAGGCAAAGCTTTCCTTAAATACCAAAGCGTTAAATTCACTTATATCTTTCTTAAACTGCGGTCATTTGCTCTCTTAATGCACTTCAATTTGACTTTTAAAATGTCCTGACTCTTTGATTGCCTTCGTTGTTTCTCTGATTCGTATTTTATCCCGGCTAATCATTGCTTGTCACATACTATCCACTGTTTTTCGAGTTTATCCCATCGCAAAATTAGTTTCTTCCGTTGAGCCTAGACATTTAGGTAACAATCGACTAGGCAAGCCTCCCACAATTGATTTTAAAAAATAGAGTCATTTAAAATTAGGGCGGGGCCATAAAGTTACTCTCAATAATTTGAAAAATTTAGCCCCCATTACTTGGAAAAGACTTAATTGACTTTGATTGAGGTTTTAAATTTTCCCGAATTCTGGCAATAATCACAATCATTGTGATATTATTTGCTTCCTCCTTCGCGGATTCTATTGTGTCGCGATATCAAGGAACAATGGTGTGGCATGGTATCGAACAGTTGCAGATCTTTGCCACCTTCGCCGTTCAACATAACACCCCTCCCCCACTTGATAGAGCAAAGAAAGGGCACCGTATCATATTGGAATGAAGATTGGATGGAAAACTGTAGGTAGAAAGTTGTTGTGGAAGGAAAAAAATCATCACCGCATCGATCACACGCGGCGTTACTAAGAGATTTGTTATTGGTCCCTCGTTTTTAATAAATACAGTATGTTTCACTATAGCCAAATTTAGATTTTAATATCTCTTCCAAAATTTGAGATATTTTGAAGCTGTTTGTTTAATTTAATAAGAAAAAACATTATGTGTTAACTTGTAAGTAATTTAATCTTGTTTAAACGATATAGTTTGGAGCTTTCTACTTTTAACTATAGGGTATAAAAAAATGAATTGGACAGAATGGTCTTTTCTTCTGTCGTAGTTACTGGTCTATGTTGCTTAAATAATTTCGTTACTTTTTAACTCGAAGTAATTTGCATTTATTAATACAAAGGTTTGGTATTTTTGATAGGAGCCATACACGCAAATGGTCTAGCTCAGAATCTAAATGACTAAATTTCTAAGTTTTGTGAAAAGTTTATGATGCAGTTAACATGAGTGCAACGAATTTCATTGTCACAGCTTATCTAAAAACTGAAACAAATTTTGAATAGCTTTAAGCAGTAAATTCTCGATAGAGCTTCCTTCGAAAATATAAATTTTGAAGAATTTTCCGAAATGAAACGAAGAATAAATGGTTCCTAATCTGAACAAATAATGTGCAGGCCGTGCAAGAAGTGCTAGGCGAACTGATACAGAATATCATTTCATCGAATAGTTCGTGAAGATTTGAAATTGAGCCCAATAGTAATACAAATTCGACATAAAATCAGCGAAGGAGATTGACCTCACTGTCTAAGATTTGCTCAGTGGTTTATTGATATCACAAAAGATTCACGGAACAGTTAGTGGTTGGAGATAAGTCAGCATTCTTTAAGAATAGTCTAGAGAAAAGGCAAATCTGCCGTCAGTATGCAGTCATAAAACATCAGCGTAGAATTCACATCTAAGAAAACAATATTACAAGAGAGTAACGCCTCCGTGTGTAGGACTGTGCGGCAATGGAGCTTCAATTGGCCCGGTCTTTTTCGATGGCGATCTAAATGGTGAAGCTTACCTCGAAATGAGATAGATCGAAAAATCCTTCCGCAACGACATGTTTATGGAAACCTATTTAATTGTATTTGGTGGATTATAAACGGATATCCCACTCACAGGAGAATTATTGTGAAGAGTACTTACAGGAAATGTTCCACCAAAGAGTAATTGCTATAGGCCATTTTATTGAAGGGCCACCCATAAGCCCCGACCTGACCCCGTGTAATTACTTATTATGCGGTGATTTAAAAAATAGATGATTTTCATCATCAAGTATCAATTTAGATGATTTAAGAACTCACATCACATCTGGAATCAGGGAAAGGGAAATGAAGAGGAAGAAGGAGAAGAAGAGGGAGAGAGAAAGATAGAAAAAAATACTGAAATAATTATTAAGACAAAAATAATAAATAATAACGATAGGATATAAAACCGAAAATGAAAGAAAGAGAGAGTGAGGTGTTGACTGACCAGCATGATTGTTGCGCCTAGTGTGTGAGCTTGAATATATTGCAGTGTGTTGACAGTATAGTCTCTCCTGATTTGCTCTCTCGTTATTTAGCATCACAGCAGCCAAAATGATTTTACTTGATGACAGAATAAAAGGGAGATTTTGTTTGAACAACTGATAGCTTCAAAGAGACAAACGCCAGCTTCAGTGTTAGTAAGTAGAAAAGGTCTAAGCAACGGTCTAATAATGACCTCCCCCCTTCATTGAAACGGAGGTAGATATCAATCAACCTATTTATTTTAAAATGTTGAAGGAGAAAATGTAACCCTTTAATAATATGAAGCAACCTCACACACAGCCGAAAAAGTTCAAAACTGGTGTGAGGTCAATTGTAAGGGTTTTTGTTCAAAGGAACGTTTGACCAAACAGTTCGCGATCCAATTGAACATTAGTTACAGTAGAATATAATTTTCTATCACTATTGTCTATTTATTGTCTGATAATGCCTTGTGTTCTGAAATTAATGAATAAATCTAAATATACACGTTTCCACCCTGTACTATTAAAGACTAGTATTTTGAAATTTTATGAGGTCCATCCATCATCTACGCCCAACAGTACTGCGATACTTCGTTTCAATTTCCATTTACATCTCCTCACGGAAAGGAGATTTCACCCAAAGGCGAGTCTCATGCAACTCATACACTAATGAGTGATAATCTTGGGAGAAAATTAATATTATGTTGCAGATCAATGGCTTTATCCGAGGTAAAGGATATGTCTAGTTGTGCAAAAATGGCTTAAATACTGCTTCCCTTCCCGGTTATGCACGATTGAATAGAGTACAGAGGAAGACTTTTAATTTATTCTATCGCTGAGCATTTGCCGAGTAGTTGGCGAGGTAAATTGATAAAATAAGTAGTACCTAACCCTAGCAGAGTTTTGCCGACCATCCCAGTCCCATTCCTTATCCCGGCTAAGGTTCTCATTTGAGACTATGTGCTTCCCTAGGTAAACGGAGAGGTTCGATTCGCTGTGCACCGAAGTCAAATGGAAGGTGTGTGTAAATGGTTTGTCTCCAGAAGTTGAGTAGGTTATCAGAAAGAAATCTCTCCAAAATAGGAGTCAAAGGGTATTACTGTACTTGGGTGGTGATCCTTTTTCAATGAGCGAAGAAACCAGGCCAATCTTAGAAGAGATTTTCAGCATTGAGGTCAGGTCTACGCGTATAAATGACAACTCAATGTCCGAAAGAACATCAATGACGGAAGGGGATGATTGTTCATAACTGTTCCTATCCAATAGATCTATCTTAACAGCTGTAGTTTCTGACGAATGAATTTACTGAAAAGCAGTGAGAGACGGCAAGTCTCGCTCTATCTTCCATTTCACTTACCTAAGTAGTGACAGCTAGGGAATCTCGATTCTCTGTAGAGATCATTACGCTTGTAAGGCATAACAGAACGCAGTGGCTAACCTTGATATAGCAGAAGTGTAAAAGGGACGAATTTAACGTATGTTTACGACGGACGCATTAATTAGAAGCACATACTGCTAGGGCTAAGTGCTAGGTAAGCATGTAGACTTTTTGTCACAATCCTAGCGGAATAAGCCAGTTTATCTGATCAACTGGATACAATCGTTCCAAATTTTATAACTTTTATATTACTTTATTGTACATAAATTGTAATTATTAAGTTAATATGTGTATATTTCATGGGAATGGATAAGATTGAATCGTATATAGTAACTGATGGACATCCTATTTATGGAGAAACTGTCACCGAACCAGCTAAGGATAGATTGACTTGTCTAAGCAGGTCCATTCCATTGCGCGTCCTGAGCAGCTTGGACAAACCTTGAAGATGAGTATTTGCAAAAAATACACAGTCGCAGCTTTATAATCCAATAGGATGGTAAGGAAGATACTAAGAGACAGAGAGGCGAAGAGGACTATTTAATGTAGACTGCGGGATGCAAGGGTTTTGGGAATATGCATCTAGGGAGAATAAAACTGATTGTGAAAGAACCATAATATGTGCAAATATCAGCAAGCGATTAAGTTAGGAGAGAAAACAACTAAAATAGAATATAGCCATCATATAAGTCATCTAGTTGAAGAAACTGTAAGAAAAATTCACTTAATGAATGAATGAATGCAACAAAAATGATTATTATATTAACTTAAAGAACTAAAATGGTTGGTTATGCAAAACGTTCACAATTAATATTCTTTAATGCCAAGGTTAGTTTGGAATTCCTCTTGTTACTTCATCTCAGGGAGCTTGCAATTACCGTGGATGGAGAACTTTTTGGAGGTTGAGCAAAGACTGGCATTTGGCGTGGAGCGATTAGATATGCGTTATTTACAATGGATGTGCATTGCCAGTACGCCCAAATTAAGTAAGTCTCGACATGGTTGAGGTCTCCAGTTTTCATTTTCCTGAGGGTGGTAAAGGTCACTGACTGGGCAAGGACACCCAGTTGGATTGTAGTTTAGATTTTAACTTAAAATGAGTTAATAAAGACTACTCAATGTTTACATTCATCCAGCAAGTTTCAAATAGCGCATGGGCATAAACAGCTGCCCCGGCATATATCCATCCTCCCCGACGTCAAAGATGTTAACCTGGTCATGGAAGTAATAAATTTTTGTAGTAGGCTTCGGCATGGAAACTGTATGACTCATGAACGAATGTCTTTTAAAACAAACATGAGGCACTTTCTGGTCAAAGAATGTAACTGACGGTTTTTGCGTTAGCGGGGAGCCACTGCTCAGAATGGAATTTGCGGTATGTTGGGGATTCGGTGTGAGCTTGTCTGCCTTAGATTGCGGATAGCTACAGTCCTCGTTAGATCGTTTGTACTCGTCGTGGTTTGAGTGAGTGGGTAATCACAGTCCCACTTCCTGGACATATATTTTATTACGGCACCGAGGTGAAGCGGAGGTGAAGCGTATCCAATACATCTACCTTAGCGACTTCCGGTGAATAAGAATAACCCCGGGGCGTACCCTTTTGATCAAAACTAAGATGATGATCCCCTGAGTGTGTTCCCCAGTCAGTAAAAGCCAACCATGGGTGGGTCGGTGGAATATTGAGATTTAAGCCGAGTGGATTCCTTAATAATTGCCAAAGGATGGTCCAAATTAGTTAAACACACATATATAAAAATAATCTTTAATGTACAAGAATCTGAAATAAACATAGCGTATATAAATATAAATAGGATTAATCTTGCACTGAATAAATAAGTCTACAAAATGTCGTGAGGACTAATTGCAGATTACTTACTGAGATGTTTGCGTCTTAATGACACCAGACAGAACGAAGGGAATATTATTATTGAGTTAAACACTGAATTAAGTAAGCACTTCTAATATTCGAAGGTATGGGCTCGGGATGAGAATTCTAGTTCACAAATAAACTGGTGAAGCTAGGGGATGGGATAATTCAATTAACGATACCTTTGAGTTCGTAAGTATTTTTGAATGGGGCGGTGAAGATCTTCTTCTGGTGACGATGATCGCACCTAGTCCGGCTCTCCGAGGTTACCGAATGAGAAGGTAATCCTAGACTGGTGATATGCTGATCCTTTGCCGGATCACGAAGGTGAGCCAAACGGTGACACAAATCGGACTTCTTCCTTGAAGTGCCTGTCCAATTATTCGGCTCCTGGAGTGGGTAGCCAAAACCGAATACCTAGCTACGTCTATGGTAATCCGTAGAGGGAGATTTTGTGTAACCTCTGACTCTGTAGGAGGAGGGGGGGGGGGGGGTCTGCGAGAAGTTTAACACCTACAAGTACCGTAACGGCTACAACCAATTCCCCGAGAAGTTCCTTTCTTGCAACGGGTGAACCATTTCTTATGTGGATTGAGTTTAGTTTCACACACTCAACGTAGGTTCGAAAGCTTCTGCATGATTCCAGAGAGAAGTCTTCCTTTTATTTATCTCACGAGCAGAATCGAGAGAGAGAATCGAATTCTCGTAAAATACGTATCATCGCGCGAAAGACCTTTTTTCATCTTTGGGCTGACGGTATTTCTTTCACGCCTTCGAGCAATCTGGGAGTTTACGGCGGTGCGAAAAAGGGCGACGGAGAATTCGAGGCAAGAGGTGCATTTAGAGATATGAGAGGGCGTGCATCTTTGTGTCGGAGTGTTTCTGCGTACACTTATGTACGCGGTATCTAGACTTCTACAGTACTTATTTCTATCAGAAATGAGTGTCGTCTCCGCACTTTAACAGGAATAGTACTATTAGTTTTTTTGACGAATTTAGTGGAGTTTTCATGTTTCTAACGAACATATGTGTGCAAGTTTGAAAATCGCTAGGAATGTTCTCCTTCTGATCGGGATGGAGCTTGCGCGATAACGTGGGGCGCAATTGTCTCATGTGAGTTTTTAGGGCCCTTGCGAATTCACTGAGGAAAATGGAATCATCTAATGAAGTTAAAAGGGTAGACGGAAGAAGGATATTGCAAACGTATAATGCCTGTTCTGGTGATGTACCGGAGTCTTCCTTGGTTTAAGGGTGGTAATATATTGTACCATTGATCAGGTAGGGAACCGGAAAGCATGGAGCGTTTGAGCGTAGCGTGAACGATTCGATGAAACTAATACCTATCGAATTCTGAAGAGAAGTGGAAACATGTTGAATCCTAAGGTAGTAGTGAAGTCAGAGAATACATGAGAACAAAAATTACCCCCATTATGACACTCCATTTTGCTCACTCCATAACGCGTAACCCATCCTTGCGCGAGTGCTTGAATAGATTAGCACACATTTAGCAGCAGATAATACTGAAAAAGGGAGAACCTCGATCTTATTAGTATTGCAATCCACGCTAGATAATAGCTAATTACCCTCATAATTTGACGTAGGGTCCTGTGAATTCTACTCGCATTACGCTTAGCCTTTACTTCAGTAGCAAAAATTGCCCCAAGCGAGGTTTCATTAATTTGTTCGTAAGCGTTTGCTGAAAAGGAATGCAAGTAAGAATAAGTTTTTTAACATCTGTGCAGATTTGAGGTAACACAAAATGCTTTCTAGATTAAGCAAAAAAAAGATACAGGGCAAATATTTGTTATTTATATGTTTGGGGGTGATGAACCTTAGCCTGCTCAGCGAAGAGTGTTCGACTGACAGAGGGAAGATAATTGAAGGTTTTTTTCCCTACCCAAGAAGAGTGTAATAATTGGCAGCTAATTTGGTCTGCTGCTTGTAGAGCATAGTCGATGTTTGAAAGTACGTGGAAAAAGTTGAAGTTGCAGCTACGATAGGAAACTGTATGAGTGGGCTGCAGTCAATCAGTACCAGGTGGGAATCGTCACATTGACCAGACGATAGGATGCCTGTTCTCAGTTTATACCTTGACATATCGTCAGCTGTGGTTAGATGCTTGGCGCGTAGCCACTGGAGGTCGTCCACAAATTACGTAATGAAATCCAGCTGTCGAGGTACCAGGGAAAAGTGAGAGAACTTTGGAGACAGGAATGCCAAGGGAACAGCCTTTTGGTCTGTGAATGGTTAAATTGAACCATTGTATCATGAGGAATATTTATTTTTAGGCGAAGGTCGCATTTTGGTCTGAGTTGGGAACAGCCACTCAAAAGAAATCTACCGGGGCCTACGTTTCCTTCTGATGTTGTTCTAAAGTACCCCATATACCCGTTACATTTCGATCGGCCAAAATAGGAAATAGTGCGTGCTGCAATTGATGCCTTAATTCGGTTGCTGAAAAAATAGCATTTTGACTTCCTGAGAGGCAGTAAACAGCACACTGACCCAATTTAATGGTGCTTTGCTGCATTTGTGTGCACCCTTCGGGAGGTCATTTAGCAGTCATGAGAAGAAGGCCGGATTTTTACATGATTCCTTTAACAAATGAAGGGATCTAGGAATCCCCTCAGGGATTTATATGCGTCGGGTTGAGGGAAATTGTGTATGGCTGCACCTCTTTCAGGCAGAGGTGATAGATGCCCACATTGGTTAGGAGGTATCCCAGAAATTCGAGCTGGTCTACTCCTATTTGCATTTTTGTAGTGCTAACTTTAGACTATAGCCCCGTCCACAGTCAAATACCTGCTTTAGGTGTACTAGGTGCGTTTATTTATCTGGAAAGTAAAGTAATATGTCGTATATTAGAGCGAAAACGAATAGAAAATCTCCAAGGACTTTTTTAATAAGACGCAAAAATGTTTGTGAATACGATCTCAACACAAATGGCATGTATAGAAAAACCATCCCCATCAAATGGTGTTATTACGTACGCTCTTTTCAGATTCGACGCTTCCACCGTAATTTGATGGAAGACTTTTCGAAGGTCGAGTGTAGTAAATACGTGTGCACTGACGATTTTAGTCCTAAAATCCGAAACAAACAGACTGACAAGTTTCAGTCTTAGTGACTCTGTTTAAGGCTTTGAAGTCACACATTAGCATATATGACGCGTCTTTCTTACAAACTAGATTTAATGAAAATCCCCAGTACGATGGCGATTTTCAAACTATGCCTGTCTTCTCCATTCTGAAGAACCCATTCGCAGCCCATAGGTTGGCCAGGGGCAAGCTGTGCTGGAATGATTATACGGGCGAGGGAGAGCTGTTGTGTGTATCTAGGTTTATGTAAATGATACATCCGCTGTCCAGACAACCGATGTGATGCGAGTAATGTAGTCTATTTAGCATGTACTCTTGAATGCATGGGTAAGGGAGGTCAGTTGAAGTTGGCAAGTCAAGTCATTGAACAGGCGTGGTAAGAGTTAACTGCGGGGTGCAGGATGAAGGATTACCGTAAATAACATTCCTGAATATTTGGTCTATCAGAGCATGCCCTTTTAATTCTAGGACTAGCGAGGAGTGTTGCATAAATTTGGTCCCTAAGATGGGATCACATACAACTAAGAACAGCAAGGCAGAGACCGTCATGGGAAGATAGACATCAGAGACATTTCTTATAATATGCCGGGATAGGTTGACCTGAAAGAGTTTGTAGCGCGGAGATCATCGGAGTTCGGCGTCTGTCTTGAGGCGAAGCCGGAAGTATGGAGACAGTAGAGCCGCAGTCAAGAAACAAGTTGAGTCACGTATCTGGATCCCGGATGAAGACGTAAGGGTTCGACTACACCACCGCTCCAACGGTAATTGAGCAGGCAGGCTGATGAAATCTCCCGGAGGAAGGTGTCCGCGAAGTGGAGATGGTAGCGCGGCGAGAGGGAGCCGAATATCAAGTGTGGAGATGGGAATGAAAACTCTACGTGATGAGGTTGTGGTAGCCAAATTTGAAGGTGGAGTAGACCCAACGAGAAACCTCACGAATGTGAACCCTGTTGGACCTATGAATTCCTGAAACTGGGCACACGCTTTAATTACTGAAATAGTATGCTATGTAATAAGTAATGAACCAATGTAAAATAGAGAGAAATCCTTATATCACAACTGCACATATATTAAGAGAAACATTAGATAACCAAGCGAATAGCTGGATTTTTTCATGCGGTCACACAAACATATAAACGCAAGCAAACAACTGCGAGTCGAAAACAGGGGCAGGTCGAGCAAATATAGGGTGGTATGTGCTTTGACCAGTGTTGTGGTATCGTAAGTGTATAACTTAGCAGCCGTGAAGGAAATTGCACTCACGTGGCAGGCGGACAAAGGATGACCGGCTTTGCAGAGCTAATGAGGTGCGACAGTGAGTCATCCTTGGGTTCGGGAAGTTTAAAGCGATTTAATCTAGGCGAGTGCGTATTCGTTGGCTGGGGAAGTTCTTTAAATGCCAAGTTTCATTCAAGGTTATAGAAAGATTAAAACCTCAAATAAAGAGACAATCAGGGGATAAATGTTTGACTCGGTCAGAAAGAAAAATAATGACAAAAGGGGATAATCTTTGGGACGGAATATAAAAATGTACTAATGCTTTTACCTTGTAGATTTGACATTTGGTAAGGTGTGTGGGGGGGGGGGGCTAAACTCAGATTCTCAAGGGGTGAGATAATTTTGCGGCACGGGCGGAGTAATCTCAACGGCGGGATTGGATTACCTTGGGCATGAGTGAGGTAATCTTAAATACTGGGCGAATTTGAAAATGTGAGGCGAAATATTCCTGAACTCAAGGAGAGATGCTCTTGGATGCGGGAATAAGTAATCTATAACGAGGGGACGAATTAATCTTGAAAACGGGATCAGCTGAGTGGCTCACACAATTCTCCGAGGAAATGCCGTTTCGCGAATTTGACTATTGACTGTGGCCAAAATTCACGGCAATTAGTCTAGTCGACGAAACCTTCTAACTTTGAGGTTCGACTTGAGACGAGAGGTATGTATTCTCGCGGACAACAGGCGGTACTCTCTCTCGAGTAACGGGAGACCTCAGAATAAATACTCTGTTGGCTTGCTCGCTAGAAAGCTTCGAAGGCATGGCAGTCCCATGGAAATATTGTTGCGCTTTTCTTTGTCTACCAGACGAGAAACAACCTTTGAAAGACGTTCATTAGATGGAAACTCGTGTCTGCGGAGGATTAGTATGTCCGCAGGATATGGGGTTCTTGATGAAGACATCTCAGCGGGGAATCGGCCGGCGTAAGCAAACACCCGTGCGGACAGACGCTGGCTGTCCCCACGCAAGAATTTCTTTGGTCCCTCGCCTTTTGAAATCCTGCTTAAGGTCACGTGGCCTCTACCCGACGTCTTGGTGTCAAGGTGGATCTTAGAGGTCGTCCTTTCACAACCAGCTAGGTTGTCGTGAATCTGTGAAACGACAAAAATAAGCAGTCCTACTGATTGATTTTTGCAGCCTCGTCGAGGAAAAATGTGTTAGCTCAGTGCTGGGCATCACAAACGAATTTGAACTTCCGCTATCACAAATCCACAATCGCATTTTTTGGGGGGCCTAAAGCTCCAGTAGTCGTATGAGTGTATGGTGCTTGAGACCCTTGCCATTGTTGGCGAAGACGATTTTAATAGTGTCGCCCGTGATGAGAGGCTCATGTCGTAAAGGTATCCCTCGATGCCACAGGCTGGAAGTTGAGAAATATTGGGGTCTGGATATTAAAGAAAAAAAATCTGAAAAATAAATAAGACAGAGTGAAAAAAGAGAAAAAAACTAGTAATTCTATTGATTTATTACCTTATGAATAATTACACACTAGAGTTCATACTTTATAATATATAAACTAATAACCTAAATTAAACAAGCTATGACCCGTATAGGTCATTTATTCATCTTCTAACAATGGGCTCAGTGGATTCAGCAAATCCATATTGCCCTTCATACACAGCAAACGTTCAAAGTTTTCCGATGATAGGCTGGCCCTCTTAGGTTTAAGAATATCGATTCCTTGGAAAACAGTCCTTCCACGGCTGCAGAGCTACAAATTGCAGTGTTGTATTTTAAAAATATATCAACCTAGGCGGAGCGACGGCGGTTTAGGAACATACCCATGTCTAGACTGGCAGTCTTTTGGGATTCAGAGCATCAGCTCTCATACTCCTTCACCAGATTATTGGAGAGGTGGGTATGGCTGTTCGACCCAACGACTTTCATCTGTAGCGTCTTGAAGAAGTCATCTTCTCCTCTGCACTGCTGCTATCATGAGCAAGTCAACTTCACTGAAAAGGGTGGAGAACCTACCTTTGAAACACTTGGGTCTCTTCTCCTCATTATGCGAGTGATAAAGAGAGAGAGAGAGAGAGAGAGAGAGAGAGAGAGAGAGAGAAAGAGAGAGAGAGAGATCCCTCCGAAACACACTTTCATTGCTTTCATTTTTTTTCCACACTTTTTCGTCCCTTCATCTCCCGACAATCTGTCACGTGTATTTGTGTGCGTTGGGTTGGGTGGGTGGGGGGACCGAAGAGGGGAACTATCAACGCTTATCCCATGGCTCGGATGACACGATACAGGCTTGCGTTTGAAAAAAATTATGTTCCTCAGGATTTCATTGTGGGTTCTTACTGAATCAAACCTCCTGAGCTAAAAAAATGAATGTATTTTTGTTCAATCAGGTCAGATTTTCTCAGTACAGCATACACCATTTTCATTGAGATTACCTCATTTTCCTGAAAAAAATTTTAAAAAACCTTTCTCTATCTAATAATGCATTATTATTTATATATCATAGAAACAGAAATAAACGTATTTAAACTATAATCCTTTTAATAAAACAAAAAAATTAAAGAATGCAACATGAAAATAATTCTAATTTCCAAGAAAAGACGCCCTTGTCGATTTTCGTTTGTGTCGCTCATCTGGTGCATCACGCTTCAAACACCAACAGTAGTCAGCAAGAATGTTTACGTCCCATTTACACTGGTACCTGGATTCCATTGTTTTTATGTCCTAGTGGAATCTTTCTCCCTGTTCTTCATTGTAATCCCCGCAGTTGTCGGGAAAATAATCTAGATGGGACTGTAAAAAATGTATCTTTATAGACATTCGAGCTCCCAAATGTTTGAGACTTGTTAGTAGCTGATTGACCAGGGCAACATATCCTGGACTCCTTTTATTGCCTAGAAAATTGTTAACTAGAGCTTTGAAAGCTTTCTATGCATTTTTTATATGTACGTCATTGATGCCTCAACCTGCTGATCTCTCATCAAGTTCCTGATCTGAGGTCCATCAAAAATTCCTGCATGGAGCTTAGCTTCACTGATTTGTGGAAATTTTTGAAGAAGAAATTTAAAAGCTTGGACTTCTTTATTAAGGGTTTTTGACATAACTTTTCATTATGCTAAGCTTTATATGCCGTGGAGGAAGCAGTATTTTGTGAGACGGCACTAAAGGTTAAGCTATTACATTGTTTGATCCAATTCCAAATGCTTCTCGTGGAGGCCAAACCTTCTTCTCATAGTGCATACATACTACCTACACTACTGTCCCATAAACATAGGAAACAGGGATGCTTCGTGTAGCCTGTTTGCCTCCCAAGTATAAGAAATTTAGCAGGGTATGTAAATTCAAAGTGTAATATTTCTAAAAACAAATTCAAAGTAATATTTCTTAAAACAATAAGAATATGAATATATACTGAAAAATCCTGTATGCCGATACATTAAATCATGTATTGGAACTAATTGGATATATGTACATCTTATTTTGAGTTTATTAAGTTATGTTGTATACCTTCTCAATTAGGATAAGTTTCCCAATAACCCAAAAGGATGCATTAACCTATAGGGACACACTTCAACAAAAAAATATAACTCAAAAATGACTCAAGATTTCCAGATTTGCATTCTTGTAAAATGTAAGTTGCCCAAAAGGTGTATACAAGTATTAACAATTAAAAATGAAAATTTCAATATTAAAGAGCTTAGAAATGCAAAGTGTAAAATGATTTTACCTTTAAGTCACCACATATCCTCCAATTGTCGGTACAGTAATTTATTGCATCCAGCAATTTTTTCATATTTTCATAACTTTCAGTAAGTTGGATTGATTGGCCTATAGGAACGGAAGTTATCTTGTTACCAATATTCAGTAACACAGCTTTTAAACTTCTACTGGAGGAATCTATGAAAAGTCTCCATTCTAATGGGTGGTAGGAAATTCCAAGGGCCTTAACAAGTCCTTTAATATTGGCGCAGTATACCAAAGACTGGAAGAATGCTGTAAAGAATAGCTTCAAACTCTTGTTCTCTATTTCTGTAACAAAAAAAAATGTTGTTTCTTTAGCGAGAAGATTACTTTCACGAAGTCGAGAGCCAAGAGGTTATGCATTCTCCTTTGAAAGCCCTAGATCCCTGGAGAGGTCATTTAACTGAACTTGAGTGAATGGTCTCTTGTGACCATATTATGTGTGGAAACTTGATATCACTCAGATATGTCATAATCTTGATTAACTTTCATATTAATCTCTTCCTGGACCTCTATATGTTCAGGGGGAGAAGGTATAGGAATTCCTGGACCATGGGTCAGGGGTTTGATTGCAGAAGGAACATCCCGATATGCCACACTATGTTTATTCTTCTTATTTATACCTATGAAAATATAATTGCATATTACATAAAGGAATTGATTTGGAGTTGCAGATAGTACATAAATGTTTTAAAAAAGATATATTCATGCTGAAGTGAACTATGTTATTTTTTTATTTTGTGCTAAGTCTATGCATAATAATGACATTTTCAGGAGCCACCATAATGCAAAAAGCTTAAATACTTGATACAATGCTTACCTTTAAGATTTGTCATGCAAAAATAGCAGTCCGTAGTGTGGTCCTTGCCCTCTCTCCGTCCTATGGGAACACCAAAAGAGAGAGACTTCTGTTCGCCCTGACTACATCGTCTTAAACTTATGTAGCATCCCTTGCAGCAGATATGTGGTGCCAAGCTTTTATCTTGATCTCTTAGCCTTACTCCAAAATATGCATGATACAAAGATTAAATTACAGGAGAGATTGTACATTGCTGCTCGGAAAAAGTCACTTTGCGCAAACATAGCAAAATCTGTCGGAGCTATTCTTACATTTTTTTCCATTTTTAACTCACAACTATTATTATTATTATTCTTATTATTATAATGCTAAGCAATTTATAACCCGAAAAAATAGAAACTTATTAACATAATTACTTAAAATGTACACAAAGTTTACGGCGAATACAGTAGTGCAGAAACTGTTGAAATTTTGATGTAATATAGGACATGTATAAACTATAAAATTATTATCACTCCTGTATCGCAAAAACTGGACCTGATAGAGAAAACCGGATGCCAGATTCGGATTTAGGAGGTCAATTTTATTAAGAAACACTACAGAAAACCTAAGGTACATTTTTGATGCAGCCCAGGGTTATTAGTGTTAATAATATATCACCATGTAATCATTACATATTACTATTACGTACATGGAACAAATATAATACACGTATCTGGCAATGCGGTGTGATATGCGAGTTTAGGATAAACACATCACACCATTTCTCTAGAACGTAGAGTAAGCGACTTTTGTCTTACATTAAAATTGGTTAAGTTATAAAATTGGTAATGTTACGGCTAGCTTCCAATGGTTTTTCATTACTGGTTTGATCGAGTTTATGATTTCTATTCGGGAAATGACATAAAAGCCTCCTTGAAACTATGCTCTTGAAATTGGTGGAAACCAGACACTATTTTTCATGCACCAGTAAAGCATCTTCCAGTAGTGGTCATGACAACAACGTACACACATTGTTACATAATTAACATTATCATTGTGTCATTATTACTATTATTCACTCTAACTATCCCGTACACCTCCACAATAAGTAAAAAAATAACAGTAAATGAAAGGTCAATAATACGTACGTGCTCATAATGACTCTTCATAGTGAAGGTGCTGTATGTTGTATAGGCGACCTTTAATTTGCAGACTTTGAAAATTATGATGCCCTTGAACACTTCTTTCCCCTTCGCCATCACTCGTTTCTTGGAAATTACTGAGGAATAAAACGATTCCAAGTGAGGCCAGGGGTGTCTCAAATCCTCTTCCGATTCTTCCGTTGTCACATCGTCATCGCCCACTTGCTGTTCCATTGTGACATGGCTGGTGGATGGGGCATCACCAGCTTGGCTGGTTGGAGGTTCTGTAGACCCACTATCTAGAATATAATCACGGCTAGACTTCTTTAAGTACTTCAGCATGGTCAGTAATTAAAGAACTAACGTACACGCAGTATGGGAAGTTGGAGTAGAACACTGTTAAGTTGAGACGTGAGAACACTCGTAGCTTGTGTGAGGGCCGGGACTGACTCTGTCAGACTGAGTTAGTTGGCAGTGAGTGCCTATATGGTAACTGCCAATCCTAACTTCCTGACTAACGCGGTCATCACGTAAAAAATTACAGGCCACTGCATGTCAACCCAGGCAAAGTCAATGGCGGTTGGGGAGTCACCGGGCTGGATTTTATGTGTTAGCAGAAGTTAGCGGAAGTAATACCGCAAACGCAAATCCGCAAATTTGCAACGATTTTGTCGCAAACGCAAATCCGTAATTGAAATTGAACTTCTGTAATTGCAGATTTGGGAACTAATTTGCGGAGGTGCCCAGCTCTGGAATAGCTACATTAAAAACGCCACACCTATTTTTACTCCGCCCAAACAAATGAACATACTTCTGAACATTAACTCTGCCCTGCGCCTAGATTAAGGAGAAAGGAAGTCAAGCTCCCCTGAAGTGGGGGCCAATATATAAACGGACTTAAACATTATGAACAGAGAGAGAGAGAGAGAGAGAGAGAGAGAGAGAGAGAGAGAGAGAGAGAGAGAGAGAGAGAGAGAGAGAGAGAGAGAGAGAAGAAAGAGAAAGAGAGAGAGAGAGAGAGAGAGAGAGAGAGTAACAAAGAGGGTACCTTTGAGTGAGGACTTCAGCAGGCGCAGTCCTTTAAAGGGTCAGATTGACGCTCTAGAAGACCACTCGAGACACGCTTCAAATCTCCAAGCGGCTATTTTTCAAGACTTTGTCTAGTCTCCACTTGAACTGTTCAACATAATTGATGTTGACAACTTCCACTGGAAGTACGTACCAAGTGCCGCAGATGCTATATGTGAAAGATTTCCTACACAGATCACGCTGGTAACGCTTCAGTTTAGGTTCGTAGCCGTGTTTTCTTGTTCTTCTCTGGCTAAGCTGGAAAATATCCCTGTAGTCTACAATGTCGAAGCCTCGAATTATTTTGAACACTTACATAAGCTGACCACGCAGTCTCCCGGTCTCCAGCGAGAACAAATCTAATTCCCGTAATCTATATTCGTAACTCTTGTGTCTGATAGAGGGAATCCGTTTGGTTGCTCTGGATTGCACACGTTCTAACTTTGCGATATCCTTTCGAAACGAAGCACTCCAAAATTGTACGGCATATTACAGGTGCGGTTGGACAGGGGAGTTATACAAACAGAATACTATCTCCTTGTTCCGATATCCAAACTGTCGCTTTATATAACCTAACATCCTTTGGGCTTTCTTCTCTGCCTAAATACACTCCTTCGAGAACTTGAGGTCACTAGTGATAGTTAAACCCAAGTCCTTCTCAGTATCAGTGCATTCAACAGCCGTGCCCTTAAGGATATACTGCTATTCGGGGTTTCGGTGGCCGATCTGCATCACTTTGCATTTGTTCACGTTAAATGATATTTGCTACGTGTCTGATCACTCCCCAATATTCCTATGAAGATCTTGAAGGCGAGCAGTATTTCCTTCTTTTGCGATGCTCATACCAAGCTTGGTATCATAATCAAATTTAGAAATCTTTTCAAACATATCACCGTCGATGTCGTTGACGTAGATGATTAACAGTACTGGTCCCAGGACAGAACCTTGAGGAACACCGCTAGTAACGGGCACCCACTTAGAAGCCTGTCTATTCAACACCACCCGTTGCTGTCTGCCACATAGCCAGTTCTCTTTCCAACTTGCTACATTTCCGTCTATGCCCAGTACATGCACATTCCGGCTCAGGTGGCGGTGTGGTACTTTATCTAAGGCTTTTCGAAGGTCTAAGTAAATAACATCCACCGCCTTATCCCGGTCGTGCTCAATAAAAAAAAGTGGAAAAATTCCACAAGATTAGTCAGGCATGACCGTTGCCTTCGGAAGCCGTGCTGGGAACTCCCCATTAGCAGGTTTGACTTTAAATGCAACGTCATTTTGTCTACCATGATGCGTTCCATGAGTTTACCGACTATTGAGTTTAAGCTAATAGGTAGGTAGTTCTACGGCTGGCTAGGGTCTCCTTTCTTGAAGATAGGAGTCCCCTCCGATTCACGCCACTCTCTAGTAACGCATTTGGTCCAGGTTGACATGTTGAAGATTGCGCTCAGGTGTCGTGACACTTGACCGCGCTCTTTTTTTCAACACTTTAGGTAGAAACCCGTCCGGTCCAGGGGACTTATTCGTCTTTAGGTCAGTGATCTTTTTTCTATTTCTCCTTGGGTAAAGTCTATTTTCTCCATTTCCTCCAATCCGTGGGATGGAGGATGTAACCACACTCTTCGGTAAACACTGATGAGAAGTAGTCGTTCAGGAGGTTAGCATTTTCTCCATCTGAGGGCTTTAATTCTTCTTTCTCATTCACTAAAGGGCCAGTCGTGCGATGGATTGGTTTACGGCTGTTTACATAACTAAAGAACTCCTTGGGATTCTTCTTGCAAAGTCTCGCCACCTGTATATCATCAGCACGCTTTACGGCCCTTATGCTGGACTTCACTCTCCTAGCTAGCTTATGGTACTCCTCAAAATCACCAGAAATCTTTGACTGCGCTACACCGTTCTTTTCTCCCTCAGCATTTGACCAATTTCTTGATTAAACCCCACTTTGGTTGAACAGAAGACCAACAAAGGCTTTTCAAAGGGATAAATCGCGATTGAAGACTCACGAACGTAGTTATAAATCTATTCCACGAATCTACAACATCCTCGCACACTTCTAGCCTCGCATCAGTCAATCCAGCACGAAGACCTGCAAGGTCTGCTCTTCTCGAATCAGGTTTCCTCGATTTCCTAGCCGCAGACTCTACCTTCGGGACCTTGACTATAAATCTGACTAGTCGGTGATCACTGCCACCGAGCTCTTCGCCTACAGATGGATCCTTAACCATGTCATCCTCATAGGTGAAAACCAAGTCGAGGGTATTATTGCCTCTCGTCGGCTCTTTCACCCATTGACTCAGGAACTCGTTGTTCTCGAACTCCCGGAGTAGTGCATTCCTGCCACAGGGTTCTCTGGTTTCCCAGTCAACTTTGATATTAAAATCACCCATTGCGATACACATACTGTCTTGAACAAGCTCACCCAGTAGGCGGTACAGATCCCTGTCCTTTTCAACGAGTTGGGCAGGGGGTCTGTAAAACACCAGGGTCCTGTATCTGGCATGACCTATATCTAAGTCAACTCTTAGTAGATTGTGGTCGGATACAATGTTGCAGTTCGTGGATTTGAGTGTATCCTTGACATACAACATCACACCGCCCCCCTCTCTGTCTGGCCTATCTTTTTGGAAGAGTTGGTAGCCGGGAATCGTGAATTCACCTTCAATCTCGATTTAAGGTTTTTACCCACGACTCTTTTATGTCTAACATTTCAGGTTCTGGAGTCGCTACGAGGCCACGAAGTTCAAGAAACTTGTTCCTGATCGACCTTGAATTAAAAAGAACTTTTTAGGGAGTCCCCGAATGTAGGACTCCCAACGCTCTTCCGTTTCCAGGCTTATTTGTTGGCGAGGGGGCACCCCTCTTTGCGACCTCTGAGAAGGTCGTTCCAGGAGTGAAAGTGGCGTACTGGCGTGCGTCCGCCCGTACTCTGGGCCGGCGACTCCTTTGGGTCCGCTCCACGACATCCTGTATCATATTGCAGAGTATAGCCTTTCCTTTAAAGAAAAGATGCACTCCATCCCTTTGGTAGAGGTCGTTTTTACCATAAAATGTGCTGTAAGGGTCCAAAAAAAAGACCCCCTCCGCCCTACACAAATCTGCCAGGCGTTGGTTCAATGAGATGATCCTCGAGTGAGCTATCCGGGTTGGATCTCTCCTTGGAAGCATCCAGACCACAACATGTCTGCTGGTTTTCAACACACAGTCATTTACGGCTCCCATGATCGTATTTATAGTCTTTCCTTTAGGACCTACCTTATCTCCTTTGAGGTAGAGGTCATTGCCCCTTACAATCAGGGCAACGACTGAGTTCTTAGCTATCTGAGATTTCTCCGTCTCTACCCTGATTCGGTGGTTTTCCTGTCCTGGCAGGCAGCTTACCTTCACATTAGTGCAAAGGCGGACCACTAACAGTGTTTACAGACCCCGTGCTTGAGAATCGCCAATAAGGTTGACTTTCACACATTCGGCTACAGAGGAAAGAGGTTTCCCCTTCGAAACCGTCTTGTCCGTTTTTTCTTTAATCTCCATATTTTTTTCTTTTTCTTCTTCTTTCTTTTTTTACTATCTTCCTCTGGTTTTACTTCTGGTTCTGCTTTCTCTTCTTCTGTTTCTACTTTCTCTTCTTTTTTCTTTCCTGTCTTCCTCTTTCTCTTCTTCTTTTTGGCCCGTTGAGTCAGTCCTGCAGCAGCTGACTCCAGCTCTGGGAGGTTTAAAGGCTGGCGGCTCACGGCCGATGCAGTGCTCGCTTCTTGGGCGAGGGTCTCGTCAAAGGATCTACCCATGTCAATGGGAGATACATCGTGAGCCGGCTGGGCCTCTAGTAGTAAGGACAACTCGACGATCCTTTCCTCGTGACGGCGAAGCTGACGCGCATGTTCAGACTCTAGGTTCTGCCTTTTCCTCTCTAGTACTTTAGATTTTTATTCAGATGATCTATATAGACCGTTGAGCTCTTGCACTTTTCATTTAAGGACACAGTCAGTGCAGATACTTGCCGGGTGGCATTTGGAGTAACACCCATCCGGGAAGTTCACGCACCACTTGTTCTTGTTGCACCGAACAGGTGCATTTAAGAGCGGTCGGTCTTTTCTTTCCAGTCATGCTGAACACATTATATCTCTGAATAATTCGCGCCACTCAATAAAAAAGAAGGGGGGTTGGTGTGTTTGTCCCGCGTGAGTCGCTTCCGCCGATCCAGCGGAGACGTTTCAGATCTTTTAGAAGGCACGCTCCTTTTAGTGCTGATCGTCCGACCGAGTCGTTCAAGCCCGGCGTGCTGTGGCTCCCAACCAAGCAGCACTGAAGGTCTCCGAAAGGGGGTATCGATTTTGCACCAGATAAACAGCGGAACATGCCCCGTACTAAACTTCTACTAGTTCTCTTCAGGGCGCCCAGGATCTCGGCTTAGCGTTCAATGGATATCACGCCACGCCAAGAGACTCGATTCAAGGCTTTGTGTTGGCCTGGCAACCAACCGGGAAACAAGGCCCGTTACCTCGGACAGTTGCTACCAGAGGCACCCGTCAACGGTCACTGGGAATGGTCAGTAATTACGCGCAAGGGAATGGGTTAACGGGGCAGATATGCTCATCCCATTCATCACGCCCCAGCGCCTAGGAACCATCTAGTCCTAGTCTCTGAAAACCAGTGAGCACCGATTGGGTTTATTTTTAGAGGTTCCAAAGCCTCTCTTCTGACGCATTAGGTAGCTGCTAGGTCCTTAAATTTAGATAGTTAAGGATAAAGCTCAAAGATAGTAGTAGTTTTTTTTAAATCAGTCGAAAGGATAGAGAAAATAGTAACAGAATACAGGATAGAAGAGTAGAAGACGGACGCACTTTGTCTGGAATTTCATTCTCGAACAATTTGACAAGGATAACCCTACCAAGGGTACCATAAAGGTACTCCCCGAAGACATAGCTCGAAAATCTATGGTACACGCAAGATCTCTTTCCACGACAAGGGGGCGTCGAGAGAGAGAGAGAGAGAGAGAGAGAGAGAGAGAGAGAGAGAGAGAGAGAGAGAGAGTAACAAAGAGTAACAAGGAAAAGAGGTACTCTAGTAAACTTTATGATCCATTCAAAGAGGGTACCTTTAAGTGGACAATTAAGCACTCGCCGTCCTCTAAAAGTTCAGACTGACGCTCTAGAAGACCACTCACGCCACACTTCAAGTATCCCAACGGCCATTGTTTAAGACTTTGTCTAGTCTCGAATTGAACACTGTTCAACAGAGTTGATGTTGATAACTTCCACTGGAAGTGCGTTCCAATGGCCGCATATGCTATATGTGAAAGATTTCCCACGCCGATCGCGCTAAAAACGCTTCAGTTCATGTCTGTAGCCGAGATTTCTTGTTTTTCTTTGGCTAAGCTGGAAAATATCACTGTAGTCTACAATGTCAAAGCCTCGAAGTATTTCAAACACTTAAGTAAGCTGACCACGCAGTCTCTGGGTCTCCAGCAATAAAAGTCTAATTTCCGTAATCTATCTTCATAACTCTTGCGTCTAATAGAGGAAATCTGTTTGGTTTCTCTGGCTACCACACGTTCTAATCTTGCGATATCCTTTAGAAGTGAAAGACTACAAAATTGTACGGCATACTCCAGGTGTGGTCGGACAGGGAAGTTATACAAACACAGTATTATCTCCTTGTTATAATATTCAAACTGTCGTTTTATATAACCTAGCATTCTTTGGACTTTCTTCTCCGCCTCAATACACTGACTCGAGAACTTGAGGTCACTAGTGATAGTTACACCCATATCCTTATCAGTGTTGGTGGATTTAAGAGCAGTGCCCTTAAGCATATACAGCTATTGGGGGTTTTTGATGGCCGCATTTGTTCACGTTAAAAGGCATTTGCCATGTGTCCGACCACTCCCCAATCTTCCGATGATCATTTTGAAGGCGGGCAGTTTTTTCTTTCTTTGCCACGTCCATACTATGCTTGGTGTCATCGGCAAATTTAGAAATTTTCGCAACCATTTCACCATCCATGTTGTTGACGTAGATGATGAACAGTACTGGTCCCATGACAGAACCTTGAGGAACACCGCTCGTAACGGGCACCCACTCAGAGGCCTGTCTATTCAACACCACCCGTTGCTGTCTGCCACTATGCTAGTTCTCTATCCAACTTGCTACTTTTCCGTCTATGCCCAGCGCACGCCTTTTCCGGAGGAGGCGGCGGTGTGGTACCTTATCGAAGGCTTTTTGAAAGTATAAGTAGATAACATCCACCGCCATATCCCGGTCGTGCTCACTGAAAACGAAGTGGAAGAATTTGACAAGATTCGTCAGGCATGACCGTTTCCTTCGTCACCCGTGCTGAGAACTCCTCAATCGCAAGTTGGACTCTAAATATGACGTCATTTTGTCCACCATGAAGCTTTCCATGAGTTTACCGACTATTGAGGTTAAGCTAATAGGTCGGTAGTTCGATAGCTGGCTAGGGTCTCCTTTCTTGAAGATAGGAGTGACCTCCACTTCATACCAGTCTCAAGGAACGCATCCGGTCGGGATTGACATGTTGAAGATTGTGTTCAGATGCCGTGACACTTGACCACGCTCTTTTTTCAACACTTTAGGTAGAAACCCGTCCGGATCAGGGGACTCATTCATCTTTAGATCATTGATTTTTTTCTATTTCTCCTTGGATGAAGTCCACTCCCTCCAGCTTTTCCCTCAAGTAAGAATCCGTGGGCTAGAGGATGGGACCACAATCTTCAGTAAACACTGACGTGAATTATTCGTTCAGGAGGTTAGCATTTTCTCCTTCTGAGTGCTTTAATGCCCCCTCCTGATTCACTAAAGGGCAAATCGTTCTATAAATTGGTTTACGGCTGTTTACATGACCAAAGAACGTTTTGCCACCTTATGCTGGACTCCCCTTTCCTAGCTAGCCTACGGTACTCCTCAAAGTCACCAGTAATCTTTGACTGCTCCTACACCGTTCTTTTTTCCCTCAGCATTTGATCAATTCCTCGATTAAACATCTTTAGTTGAACTGAAGACCGACGAAGGCTTTTCAAATGGATAAATCGTAATTGAAGACTCATGAACGTAGTTTTGAATCTATTCCACGAATCTTCAACATCCTCGCACACTTCTAGCCTCGCATCAGTCAATCAAGCACGAAGACCTGCAAAGTCTGCTCTTCTCAAATCAAGTTTCCTTGATTTATCAGTCGCAGACTCTACCTTCTGGACCTTGACTATAAATCTGACTAGTCGGTGATCACTGCCACCGAGCTCTTCGCCTACAGAGAGATCCTCAACGATGTCATCCTCACAGAGAGAGAGAAAAAAAAAGAGAAAGAGAGAGGTCAGTAGTTAAGTCATTTATTAGTATAACTTATTTACTGTTTGTTATTATTAGCGTCACTAGTCCGTTTCTCGTCCATAAGTCTTGCCCTCTTATCCCAGACTACCTACCATGGTAGTAGGAAAAAGTGTCGAAAGACGGTGGGTTGAATGGACAAAGGGTTGAACGGACAAAGAGTCGAACGGACAAAGGGTCGAACGGACAGAGACGAACGGTCAAAGGGACAATATGCTGAAAATGTGTATTTAATTCAATTAAAATATACTAATTTGTCCTTTGGAAATTTGTACTATCCGAGAATAAGATTTTTTTTAATGTAGAATTTTTTTAATACAAATAAAAAATACTTAAAAGCAGTGCTGGGAACTACTCGTAAATATTTTATTGTCTTGATAATTTGTGAATAGCCATCAATAAACAATTTTTGAAAATATTTACGTCTACAACGTTCGTTAAAAGTTTGATCGATAATTTATTATACTTATCATTTGAACATGATACTGAGAGCGGCTAGCTTTCTAGGCATTTTAAATTATCCCCATGCTATTCTTTTATTTATTTTGTATTCTTTTTCGATTCAAACAAAAATATCGTTTTTTATAGGATAATCTATTCGATTTCCCACCCCTGCTTATAAGTGATTAGGCTTTGAGGTTTTCTTTGACTAAAATAATCCATATCATGTATATACGGTTATCTATTGAATGGTACCTCCCTTGGAGTCTCCTATCAGGTCATAAAAGTAATTGATTAAGAAATTGATTATTAAGTGTAATTGACTTTCGGGTAAACCAATGCGAGATGCGAATAGAAGCTAATAAACAATATACCTAATTTTCCTCGAAAGTTGGTTTACGTATCTTTGTCGCAGGTAGAAATGACCTTTGCCCAAATGACCAGATGCTATGGACATCTGACTGATATAATTAAATATTACTTAAGTTTTAATTGAATTTTAATGAAATCGGACATTTAATTCGGTTTTGCGACGGAACATTCAATTCGCCTCCTGTTGGAAAGCAGCTTTATAGTACTCATGCTCTTGTTGATCACAATAAAATTTTGCCCTTAGTATTTTGTATTACTCAGCCATCAACCAATTACGAAAAAAAATTCCAGTCGCAATGTTTTTTTCACTATGGGCAATGTTTATGGAGAGGAATCCAATGTTTCGGATTGCAAATATGGTACAATGAACGCCAAAATTCTATAATTCTAAAAGAACTTCCGGCACTTGCATTTTTGCTGCCAGATGATGTTTACAACCTCTCCAATAAATTAATGGAGTCACTAGATGATAAAATGGATAATACTAAGGAAAGGTTTTGCAATATTGTGAATCTACATAGCTTGGGATTATTCAGAGGCAGAAGAAGGAAACCGGGGTCTTCGAGATCAGCTTTTGGTCTGTACATGAAAGGGTTGCAAATGACTTGCCAAGAACTAATGACTCCTTTGAAGGCTGGCATAACGCCTTTAATAGAAGAGTGGTGATTACACATCCTACGGAAGTGAACTGTTGAGAAAAATTTGCCTAGAACAAGCCAGTATTGAAATGCTTTTGGAGCAAATGCAACAAGGCCAAGATGTGGCAAGAAAATATAAAAAAAATATGAAACTGTAAATCAAAGACTCAAAGCCATTTTTAATAGATAGGACATCAATGACGGATTGGGATTTCTCAATGCAATTGCTCACAATCTTTAATTATTCCTTTGTATCATTTTCTCTTAATTAAAAAATGTTATTCTTTATCGCTTTTAAATTTCATTTGTTTTGTATTTTTCCGTAATTAAAACGTTTGTTCCTTCACTGCATTTTCAATTTTCCTTTATTTATTAGTATAAAGAAGGGGTTGCCAGATTATAATTGATCAAAAAGGTCACAAAATTTGGCAAAAAGTACATTCACTACAAATTTCATTCATGTACAAAAAGGTCTAGGATTTATATAACTATAAATTATTATAGCATCCTTTATATGGCTACAAGTTTTAACCTAGAAGACAAAGCAAGCAAATAAAAAATAACTCTATCCATACATTTTAAAATTTTCTAAAATAATTTGCAATTTGGTTATTTTTCAAACAGTGTGAATGGAGTATTCAGATTTGTAATGCGTTATAAGCAACTTGAAGGGAGTATTTAAAATCTTGTACTACTAATCTCGTAAAAAATAATAGAAAAGTTATTAATTCGACGCTTTGTCCATCGACACCTCATTCGACGCTTTGTCCATTCGACGCTTTGTCCGTCGAAGCTTTGTCCGCACACCCTTAATATTAGTGGAAACCTTACACACAGCCGCGTACAACTCGAACTATTTCGCTTGCTCCATTTAAGGTAGACCCAAGTCAAGAATAAAGCCTAATTATTGCCGCTTTTCTTTCGAGTCCCTTCCTTTAACCCCATGATAATCACGTTACTTTGTGGAACATAGCCTAGAAGCGGATTCTTCGTGAGAAACGTTGGGAGTGAAAGGAAACTCGACTGGAACATCAAAATTAGTCTTATTACCTACAAACTCCAATACCCTCTATAAACCTCGATACACCTCATAAACTAGTGAACCCTTAGACCAGACAGTGGATGTGACAAGGAGAAAAATGAACCCTTCGGACCATCCACAATCAGGACAAGGAGAAACGGAGATCGTGAACGTCATCACTAGCAAGCGACCCATCTTCAATGAGGCAGCATTTGCAGGTTGGTTTAAAATTTTAGAAGCCAAGTTTAACATTTCAAGAGTAAATAAGGAGGAAACACAATTCTTTCATGTCTTGGCTGCATTATCTCCCGAAACTGTCGACCGATCTCCGGATGCAGTCCTCTCCACTCAAAATTTAAAAGACCTTAAGGACCGAAGTACTGTAATTTTGATCTTCGAGAGGACTAAACCGGATTTCTTCCGTAAGCTCAATGCCTCCTCCACACTCACCGATCTACCTTCTACTAACCTGGAAGAATTAAGGAGGACTAGTCTACATGAACGAGTTGAGGAAGAACTCATGAGGCACAAATTTATCCAATCCTCGCAAACTAACCTCCTGCCCATAATCGCTATCCTGAAGGAACTAACCCTGCCCCAGCTAATAAAGCTTGCTGATGAACTAATGCCATTTTATAGAGAACAGTGTTTTAATGTTAATAATGACAGTAATTCAATAGAACATAGTGTAACTTCTTTGTTCGATATGTTTATTCCCGATTTATATATATAATATAGGTGATAATCATGTGAATAATGTGAAATATAGGGAAAGTGCGCGATAAGTGCCCGTAGGTTTGTACTGTAATGGGAACCGTTCCAATTTTGTACAGCCTAATAATGAATTCAGTGCAAATAATATACCAATAGGAGTGCGACCTCTAGGCAGGAACCAAAGACTAGTCATATGCCGTTCCCATTTGTATTATGATGAAAGTGCAAAATTCTTCAAGCTCGGATGCAGGTGGCCAAAGAGAGAAGAATAAGTGCAAATGCAACGATCCTTCCCTCCAGGCCATCTTCGCCAGCCCCATTGGAAAACTAGAAAGGCATGCCATCGCAAGTGCAAACACTGGTATGCCGTCTGCTTTCACCGTTGCCACCACAGTGAATAAATTAAAGTCCGATATTCTAATTAATACGGGGGCGAATGTATCGATAATCACGGCTAAATTGTTACGAACGAGTGAATTACGCGAATTTAGTGTGAAAATTACGATGGTTAATAGGGGAAAAATAAAATTGCACGGTGAGGTACACACGGATATAGTTATCCCTAGTCGTCGCCGGTCATTTAGGTGGTCGTTATCAGGAATGGACTTTCTGGCACACTTTAATTTCTTGGTGGATTGTGAGCGCTCCGTCTCTTGTCGACAACCAAACTAAGCTCAAATCAGAAGTGAAACAATCCGGGGAGCCTGCGGTAGGACTTATCATTAATGACCTCGAGAACCTACCACCTGGTTACAGGGCCGTGTTAGAAAAGTATTAAGCTTTGTATAACCCCACACCCGCTAATCTCTCACCCCCCCCCCCATCGCCTAACTCCGTGACGCACACATTGAGACCGGTAGTGCGCCACCGATATTCGCGCGCCTAAGACTTCTTTCAATGGAGAAGCTGCAAGTTGCCAAAGAAACTTTCGAAACACTATTGAAGGAGAGGTTCGTGCACCCTTTGAAATCAACATGGGCTTCGCCGATTCACATGGTCTTGAAGAAGTCGCCGTTGAGGAGTGGTCGGTGACTTCCGCGCGCTTTTTGCGATGACAAAGCCCAACACTGTAAAAGAACAATCTCTTACCCCCCCCCCTCCAATTTATCGGAGACCACGTACTATTGGTATCCCGCCATGGATGACGTCTTTTACTGTTCGAACATTCTCGAATTCTCGACTCCTGAGCACGTTAGGAAAATATTTTCCAATCCTGCGAACTCGTCCCAAGCCTCCTTCCCTTCCCCTTCCCCTCCTCCCCCCCGGTGACGAGGTGTGCAAGAGCCACTCTATCTCACCCTTTGCTGCCAAATGATGAATGTACTTTGCCTCCGGATTAAGATGTCTGTCTCTTGTGACTCCTTTTTCCAAACTCTCCCTCCAGAATCGGGCATACAAATACTCGGGTTATTCTGTTGTTCGTCGAGGCCAGCATGCACCTCAAGGCCGTCCTTATCGTCTCGTCGTGTGAGTCAATTGGTAGCTTCTGTGAACCGCAAGCCTTTGAATTTGCCTAAGATTCTCCCTTCGTTTAGTTGAACCGAAGAAAATCTCCATCGATTACCTTTGTGGAAAAGAAGTTTCCTCTTTCAGTGAAACTACGAGTAATCCCACATTTCGCGTCGAACGTCATCTTTGAAGTTTGGCTATCTTCATCGGGAGGTTCGTTCGGATCGTGCCCCACCTGCCTCATTTGGATAGTGCCCAACCTGCCTCATTCGGACCGTACCTCACTCGCCTCATCACAAGAAGGACCTTCCTCGAAGTCATCAACCCGTAAGACTGAAACCTCATCCATTATTAATATTGTCAAGTTCCCCCTTTTGATCTGAGCCTGCTTACATTAATCAATTAATTCCATTTGAGAATCCCTCCTCATAATAATTATCAAGAGACTATCTTAATTTATATAATTCCCTTTTGTCTAATATTATTCCTATTCTAATCTTTGTAAATAAAATTATATTTTCATTGTTTCATCTTTAACTAACCTTGAACGATACTCTTAGACTATTCAATTAAATCTCGCCAACTATTTATGCACTCTGTTTGATTATTTAACATTTGAAACTCAACGCCTCAAATGTGACCTCCTAGTCGGTCCTCAATCCCTGTGAACAGTCCTTCAACGGTTCGCGTTGCAGTAGGTGATTAAGTCACCCCCACATAATATAGGAGTAGTGTATGGTATAGAGTGGTTGTACCACGACATACACATATCCAATACCGAAAATACAAAGGTTGGATCTGGTTCGTGTTTACCATCAGTTGCGTGTAATGTTCCTCAAGAGTACGAGTCCCTTCTGGACTTAGTCCTAATAGATCGATTCTTAGATTCCCTGACCCCCGAAATCGGTGCCTTCATTAAAGAGAAGCGCTGCTATACGTTAAAAGAATGCCTAGAAGAGGCTGATGTTAATGCAAGTAGCCATAACTTGTATCTCAAAGTTAATAGGAAGTCTTCCCCGTCTCCTACCAAGTTTAAGATTAATAACTCCAGGCTTCCTCTAAGAAACACCCCTAAACTCCTGAAAGTCCAAGGCCATTCGAAACCCAGGAATCTTCCCCCTTCGGATTCGGAACTATGAGACATTAAGCCCATAATCACCCCTCCTCCCGCGTCGTTATTTCCCAAAAGGCAGATAATCTGTTTCACGTGTGGAGTAGAAGGTCATGTATGCACGAACTGCCCTAATAATTCTCAATTTAGAAGCGTGTCCTCCCATTAGGTACAACAGGTTAGTGTCACACCTGCTCCTCCTCCGTCTCTTCAAGATACCACTACGTCTCTCTCGTCGACCAACAACTCAGGTCACCAAGTAAATTTTCTCTTCAATAAGAGCTCCCCCGGTGGTTTGAAATTTGAAAATGGAGCCGTGATCAGATGCCCTGTGTCCCCCATTGTACGTGACACTGGGTGCACATGCATCGTGGTATCCGAGGATTTACTTCCCTCAGTCGGTCCTGACCACCAAAAGTTCGCTGTAGTCCATGATTACCTCGGCCGAGCGAATCGTTTGCCTATTGTAAAATGCCACATCGAATGTGAGTATTTGACTGGTTGGGTCGAAGTGGTAGCAGCCCCAATAAAATTTTGCTCTGTACTGATTGGTCAGATCCCCCAGGTTACAAGGAACCCGGTAGCACAACCCGTGGTAACCCGTGCCCAGGCCGCCAAAGCTTCCCTGGAACCCGCTCCTTTAGAAAACCCCGTCGATCCGGAGATCGAGACCCTCTGGAACGAGGATTTTGCCTGAGCCCAGAAAGGGTGCGCAACTCTCCTCTCCCTTTGGGAGAAAGCCAGGACTCAGGAGACAGTCTTCCCGTGGTGGAAAAAGCCTCTTTTACTTCTTGAGGATGAGCTGTTATATCGTAAATGTTCCGACGGAACAGAATCTCAAACATACACATTGTGTGTTCCCCGCTCTCACGTCTCCTAAGTCCTTCAGATTTCTCACGATAGTTTATTCCCGTATTGAAAGATGATGTACAGGAAGCATTCTATAGTACTAAATAAGCTTTGATCAACTCCATCAAGCTCTGTCACCTGCTGCCCAATGATTCGTCATATCAACTGGTAAGGGATTGCTCCCAATATGTGGCAGGTGCTGTCCTTCTCCAGATAGTAAAAGGATCGCCGTGTCCGGTGGCATTCTTCTCGAGCAAGCTAAACCGGACACAGCGGCGTACCTTGATGTGATCCACTTCAGCTACATGATTGAGGGTAGCCATGTTACCTTATGCACAGGTTGCAAAAGATAGTATCGTATTTATGTCACCGTTGTGTGCCAAAACTGATATGCAGAAACGCCATTGGGCGGCTATTTTGGAATACATTAGCGATATCACTTACGTGCGTGGTCACGGCAAGGTAGTTGCTGACTGCCTATCGAGGAACGTCAATTCGGTCCAAATTGACTCATTTAACCGCCGAACTTTGCGGCAGCGCAGGATAATAACGAAAAAACGAGTGAACTTCGCTCATGATTAAAATCTTTCCCTTTTCCCGGAGAAGCTCAACTAAGGTGTGAAGTAACATCAATATACTCAAGACCGTTCGTCACTACAGCCTGAAGAAGGACTAACTTCAGTCAGTATCACAATTTGTCACACCCTGGGATTGAGGTATCCTTTTGTCTAATTAAATCGATTTAATTACTAAATTTAAATCTAGCAACGCTTCTCTTCCATATATGTACGATTTGGTAAAAAATCCTAAACCTAATAATCCTATGCGCCCCATTATAAGTTCGTTAGGCTCTGCCTCATATTCCCTAACAAAATGGCTTGTGAATCATTTATCCCCGCTTGTGGGGTCCATCTCCCAATCTCATATTTAAAATAGTTGTGAACTTATAGAGAAGCTTAATACAATACCTTAGTCCAACAATTTTATTCTTGTCAGCTTCGATGTTTGTTCTTTGTTTACTAAAGTTCCTTTAGACGATCTTCTTCCTCTCATTTGTGATAAATTAAATAATTTAGATCTCACTGTGCCGGTCAATACTTTCCAAAGGCTTATTTTTCTTTGTGCTAAAAATTGTAAGTTTTCACTCAATGATAAATTTTACCTTCAAAAGTTTGGTCTTCTGATGGGGGGTTGTCTATCTCCCACCCTCTCTAATTTATGTAAGGAATTCTTTGAGACGTTATTCTTGCCCCAAATCCTCGATTTTCCTATTGTATGGTACCGTTACATTGATGTTATTATATGCCTTTGGCCTCCCTCAAAAGATATTCATAATTTTATAGGTAATCTTAATTCTCTAGTCCCTTCTATTAAATTTACCCTTGAAATTGAGGAAAATAGGACTCTTCCTTTTTTTGACCTTTTAATACATAGGACGCCGTCAGGTTTTAAATTCTCTGTTTATCGCAAACCGTCCAACTCCAGTTGATATATTCACTTTTATTCTTATTACAGTGTTAAAATTAGACGGTCTGTATTCACTTCTATATTTCTGCGTGCATTACGCCCTGTTAGTACGGAATTTTTGGATAAAGAATTGCCCGATATCTTTGAAATGGGCAAAAAACTTTGTTACTCTCGTCAATTTTTGCATACTTCATTAAACTTTGCTAAGATAACTTTTTATAGAACTGATAACCCACCGGTTTTCAATTGCAAAAATTGTCTTATCTTGCAATACTTTGAACCATTTTTTTTGTCTCACCCGTATTCTAAGCAGCTTAATATCTATGTAAATTTTAGATATGAATCCACTTTATATAAAATGTTAGTCCGCAATAATACAAGGAAAAAAGGTGTAGTATATTCTATAGAATGTTCTATTTGCAATTTACCTTACTTCGGGCAAACTGGTAAATCTTTATTTACTAGAATTTACCAACATAAGTATAATATTAGAAGAGATGAAATGTACAGCACTTTATTTTTGCATTTATCCGAAAATAACCACCGTATCGACCGAAACTTTGCAAAATTCCTTTATCATTCCGCTGATTTCACAAAAAGAAATATTGTCGAGTGTTCCTTAATTGGCATCTTACCCAATATAAACATTTCTCCTGGCTTATTTATACTCAACCCTGTTTTAAAAAAACTTGCATTAAATATAATAACTTCATAGTGCAGCCTGTTGTCACTCTTTATTAGTGTAATATCATTCGCATTGCCTCCCCCAACACGGGTCTCTGCTGTGATCGTGGATTAACTCTTAGCCCTAAATATTTTCGTTCTAATGATAATCCTTTAAAATGTTTTTTTGTTTTTTTCACTCACCACATTCCATTCATATACACGGCGTTGTTGTGTGTATCTCGTTTTAAGGATGCATATGTCTGTTATTAGTCGCCTATTGTTATTTTTATTGGTATCTCGCTGTCTTGTTTTTGTGTTTTTCCATTGGTTTGTAGTACTCGTATGTGATGGAGGTCCCTTCGTATATTTGTACCCAATATAAGGTTGTCTTCTCCATTTTCATACTATTCCTTGAAAATGAACTTGCAAATATAGTTCAAAAGTGCTTGGATTCATTTTTTCATTTTCCTGGGGGTTATTTTTCATATTATTACTTTCCTAACGTGCCACTTTGTGAGTTTTTTTCATTATATATATATATATATATATATATATATATATATATATATATATATATATATATATATATATATATTAAATGAAAAAGTAAGAGTGTACCGTTATTAATGCAACAAATTTTTACCCCGAGTCGATATATATTAGGTCTTCATGAAACATTTCGTCTGGTCTTTTTAAAATTGATGCTGTTGTGAAAAAACTCTTTCTTAAAGAAATTAGTTTTGACTTATGTTCCTGATCTTTTTATTTTTTGCAATTTTCATTTTTATGGGCACCCGATTTGTCAATTTAATTATTGCGTTGATTTTGATTAACATTATTTTAATTCCCTTCCTCCTCCCTATGTATCTGCTTACTTCTTATGTCTCTCCTAATCTCCCTCTTTAGATTATCGCTCTATCCGTTAATCGTTTTAACCCTTTTGGCTCTGTTCTTGCCGCTTGGTTTAACCTTGCTACCTGTAATAGCTAAATCTTAATGCGAATTTACCCGTCCCTCTCCTACTTCCTCATTGGTGATTTCTTGTCTTAGAGGCGGTCCTTTTTCTTTTACTAGCTTAGATATACCCTTATTATATTATTTTCTCTCGTAGTTATCTTTGAGAATGAACTGAATAAAGTTCGAAAGTACTTGGAAGCACCTTTTCATTTTTTTTTGCGGGACATTGCATTCATTACGAACCTCACGTGCTACTTTCTTAGTTATTCATTTCATATATATATATATATATATATATATATATATATATATATATATATATATATATATATATATATATATATATATATATATATATATATATATATATATATAAATGTAGCTCAGGAAACAAGTTGAAGGAAAAATTCTGCACGACTGAGCTTTCGAGAGTTTATTTCTAAAATCTCAAAAAAAAACCTCTCGAAAGCAAACTCAGTCGTGCATATTATATATATATATATATATATATATATATATATATATATATATATATATATATATACATATATATATTTAATCTTCGCGAAAATCTTTTTATGCCATTATGAGCAACTTTGGTTCAATACCTCTCCTATAAAATATAAACATATATATGTTTACAAAGGCTATGTTGATGATTCATATGTCTTAATGTAATCACGAGAACAGGTAAAACTTCCTTATATACTAGAATTCTAGACATGGGAGTATAAATTGCACAATGAAGGTGGGGAAAAAACTGGTAGGGTCCCATTTCTGGATATAGATATCAAGCGTTCAAGAACAAAGTATGTAACTTCAGTCTATAGGAAACCTACACTTACCGGTTTAGGCACAAGCTTCTTTAGCTTCATGCCAGGCTAACTTAAATTATCCTCGGTAAAAAACCCTTTGCAAACGAGAATACAATATATGATCATGATACAGACTACTATATTAAAAATACACCTTTCTTAAAACATTTTTTTAAAACAATGATTATCTTGACTCAGTATTTGAAAAAGCGATCGACAAGTTTCTTAATTCTCTCTATCAGTGAAATCCAACAGAAAATACAGTTGAGAAATTATCCATTTGAATTAATCTCGAATACTTCGATAGAAAATTAAGCGACTTTATTAACGAGCTCAAGAAAATTTATATAAATTCTATTCACATCTCGACCCCTAGTTCGTATTTAAAAATGGGTAAAATATTGAGTTCTATTTCAGGTATAAGAACTAAATTCTATTTTCTTGCCGCTCCTCTATAATTTATATAGTTGTAAATACTGCGATTCATTTTATATTGACTCAAACATCAGGTCAGCCCATTATCTCATCGAACAGCATCAGGAAAGGTCGACCCACACCGGACTGGCCTAAACAAATCAGACCCCTCGCCTATCTTGCGAGATCATATAAAAATATGTTAGTGTGAAATTAGTTTTGCCTGTTCTTTCACCATTTTCTGTGTTGCTTTTTTGTGCTTTTAGGTATTGTTTACTAGCCTGCCCGCCTTAGCTTTGTAAGACACTTGTTACCAGTTTCCGTTCGTTCGTTTGTGTCGACTGCTCGAGTGTATCGTTGAATTTGTGTTTCCCCTAATCTGTGTGCTTGATCTGCTATTGTACATGTTCATCTTATCAGTAAGTAACTCTGTCATTTATTTATTTTTATATATTTTTTTTCCTTTTCCTTGCCTCTCTTCTTCTCTCTGCTTCTTTCACACCCACGTTTTTTTTCAAGCCGCCTCGTTGTTACCTCCGCTCTGTCTTCCCGCCCACGCGTCCTCCCGCCTCCCCCTCACCGACCACTAATTTTTAATCGTCACTATTTTTTCCCTCGTTTCTTGTTTCTATCGTAATTTTATTTGTTCACACTATTCGATTACTCTTTATTTTGTCTGGATTGTTTTTCTCCCGTTATTGTGTCGCTTAAGCCACTCTACTTATATAGTTAATTTGCTTTTCTTCCATTATTGTTTCGCTCATCTACTCTACTTATATAGTTAACTAATTTGTGTTATGATTGATAGGTTAACGATTCTTGCCCTCAATGGAACTGCTACCAGTGTTTCTCAAAACACTCTTACTCACATTAATGCATTGGGAATTTCTCGTTCCCGCCGCCAGACTAAACGTGGTTTCCGTTTAGCTCCTGCTCTTAAAAAACTTTTTTACTTGAATCAAGCCCCCCCCACTTACCCCTGATTCTTCTTCACCTCCCCCTTCACCCGTTCTCTCAGCGTCTCTCCTGAATGTCAGAAGCCTCTCGAAGAAGGCTGACTACATTCACGAACTGCTCGTTAACACTCGAAGTCAATCTCCTTGGACTCACTGAAATTTGGCTTGCCCCTTCTGCTTGCTGTTTAAATCTCGCTACCCCTGATGGTTACGTCCACTCCCATACCTCCCGTAACTCTCGCGGTGGTGGAGTTGCTTTCATTCACAGTGCCTCCTTCCCTCTGAATAATCTGCCCTCTCCCCCTCTTCTTTCTTTTGAGGCGCTCATCAATGTCTCTGATTCCACCACCTCTCTAACCATCTTAGTCCTCTACCTCCCCCCCCAGCTCCTCCCTCGAGCTTTTTCTTGATGAATTTAGTAACCTCCCCGCTGGTTTCTCCCCAACTGGTTCTCTGCTAATCCTCAGTGATTTCAACCTTCCTGGCCGCAATCCTAATTTCAAAGCCTTTTCTGAAATCCTTGATCTCTTCTCCCTCACCCAACACGTTTCTTCCCCTACCCACTCTCACGGTAACATTTTAGACCTTGTAATCTCTGACTGTCTTATTTCCAACCTGACGACTACAAATTTGTCCAATGCTATATCTGATCTCTTCCTTATCAACTTCAACTTCTCGATCCCATTCCATATACCTCCCCAGCTGTCTCATAATCCTAATCCTTTCCGTCGACTATCCTCCCTTGATATTCCCTCCCTATCTAGTGATGTGGCGTCCAAACTTCCTCCCATCGATGCTTTTGCCTCTCCTGACCAGATTCTCTCTTCTTTGGAGCAACCCCTTCTCACTTGTCTTGATACCCACTCTCCCCTTGTCACCCCTTCGAACTCCCGTTGTCACCGTGCCCCTTGGTACTCTATGGGACTCCTCCGTGCTAGGCAGTCCATGCGTGCCCATGAAAGAGTCTTTAGAAATGCTCGCACCTATGGGCAAGACACGATCCCTCTCTCTCACTGGAGTTCCGACTTGCGACAGCTTTCTACTTGGCAAAATTAAAATCTGCTCGTGAAGCCTACTCACGTAATCTGCTTACTGATAATAGGAATGATGCCCGTACCGTCTTCCGCCTGCTATCCCGTCTTACTTCCCCAGCCCAGGTCTCCCCTCCCATTAGCCCTGCTACTCTCAAATTTCTTCGCAGATAAGGTCAATAACCTCCGTGCCTCCCTCCCTTAGCCTTCTGTCCCGGCTCTTGCCATTCTCCCTGACTTCCCGCCTCAGCCGCTTATCGTTTTCCCCGCTATGACCGTGTTGGAGCTTACAGCCCTATCTCGCGTTCTAAGAAATCGGGCTCCCCAAAGGACATTTTTCCGCCTAAACTGTTATGTAAAATTCTGCCTGCTATCCTCACAACGCTTCTTCACCTGTTCAACACTTCACTTGAAACTGGTCTCATTCCCTCTTCCTTCAAACGTGCCCACATCCGTCCGATTCTTAAAAAGCCTCAACTGAACCCCACTGATTCTTCCAATTATCGCCCGATTTCGCAACTTTCTTTCCTCTCTAAGGTTCTGGAGAGAGTGGTTGCTTCACGCATCAACAGTCACATAGTGGCCTGTAACATCGATGAAACCTATCAATCTGGTTTCAATTCAGGCTCCTCCATAGAAACTGCCCTTTTCAATGTGTCCGATTGCTTACGAAGAGCCGCGGACAGGGGTTGTGCCTCCATCCTCGTTCTACTCGGTGTCTCCTCTGCCTTCGATACTATTGACCATACCATCCTACTTGATCGTCTCCACTCTTTCCTCGGCATATCAGGCACCGTGCTTGACTGGTTCCGCTCTTACCTCTCGTCTCGTAACCAATCCGTTGTGATTGACGACGTTTCATCCCAATCTACACCCATTCGCTTTGGAGTGCCACAAGGCTCTGTCCTTGGTCCTCTACTATTTCATATCTACCTTCTCCCTCGTAGTTCCCTTCTCCGTAATCTTGGTCTATCCTTCCATCTCTATGCTGATGACACTCAAATTTTCGTTTCCTCATCCCCCACGTCTCTTGCCTACTCTATCACTGACCTCCTGGCTGCCTACTCTTCCATTCCTGACTAGCTCTCTACCAACTACCTCAGGCTTAATCACTCCAAAACTGAGGTCCTACTCGTCGGCACCCCTGCTCTTGTCAAAAAATCTAAATCTCTCTTTCACTCGCTTAATCTGGGCGGTAATTTCTATCATTTTCTCTGATTGCGTTAGGAATCTGGGTGTTGTTTTTGATGAGCATCTCTCCTTCAAGCCTCATATCCGAAATGTCAGCAAATCCTCTCTGTTTCCTTCGTAACTTCTCTCGCATTCGCTCTCACTTTGGTCGCCAAAGTCTTGAGACTGCTGTTCATGCCTTTATAACCTCACGCCTTGACTACTGTAACTCTCTGCTTGTAAATCTGCCATCCTCCTCTCTCCGCCCCCTTCAACTTGTACTGAAATATGTCACCCGGCTTCTCCTCCGTCGCCCTCGCTTCTCTCCCTCGTAACCCTTGCTGCATGAACTGCACTGGCTTCCTGTCAGATCCCGTACTCACTTCAAAATACTTCTTTTAACATTTAAGGCCCTAAATAACAAGGACCCGTCTTACCTCTCTTCTGCCCCCTCGCACGCCATGTCCCTCAGGCCCTTCGGTCATTACATGCACCTCTTTTGAATATTCCTCCTTCATCCCTCTGCTCAATGGGGGACTGCTCCTTCTCAATCTGCGCACCTAAGTTGGGGAATGCTCTTCCTGCTGAAATCAGGTCTTCTCCCTCTCTTACCACATTTAAGCGTCTCCTGAAAACGCATCTTTTCAGAATTGCCTTCTCCTCCTCTTGAATTACCATTGAATTTCCATTCTCATCTCAGCACAACGTGCGCTCTGGGAAGGCCTCAGGCCTTGAAGAGCGCATTACAAAAGACTTATTATTATTATTATTATTAAAACCTAATTTAAATCTAAAACTAAACAGCATCCAATCTCTGCAGTTTATTTCAAATTAATGAATTTTTAGTCTTGGTTCTAGTAAGGCTAAAGGCTAGGTCCTCAAAAGGTATATATATATATATATATATATATATATATATATATATATATATATATATATATATATATATATATATATATATATATATATATATATATATATATATATATATATATATATATATATATATATATATATATATATATATATATATATATATATATATATATATATATATATATATATATCTCAAAGTAGCATGAGAGAATGATGAAAATGAATACATTAAACCACATTGAAAGAGAAAACGGAATAATTTTTCCTTGCAGTAATATTTTTATTACCTTTTTTCGAAAAAATCCGTACAGGGAAGTGGTTCGAACCAGGCACACTGAGGCAGCGAGCATCGCTTTGATCACAGTTAAAAGTATGCCGTTAGTACACTACGCTACGCAGAGAACCCCCCAAAATTCTCTAAATAGAATAGCTTTTAAGGAACAATTTCGCAGGCTCGCACGGAGACTATGAAAGAAATAGAAAATTAATTGGGAATTCAAAGAATAACTGAGGAATAGTTAAACGATCGGCAGATATATAAATGTATATATCTCTCAAAGTAGCACGAGAGAATGATGAAAATGAATCCATTAAACCACAGTGAAAGAGAAAACGGAATAATTTTTCCTTGCAGTAATATTTTTATTACCTTTTTTCGAAAAAATCCGTAAGAAGCAGGCGTTATCATTCTGTGCTATATATTAACCGCACCATCTGTTATAATTTTTCAAATTTGTTAAAAAACGTATTTAGCAAAGATACCCAAGGAAATTATGTTTAATTCTCCGTTTTCTCTTAAAAACAGCAAGAGATCTAAAGTATAAAGTTACTGTTACGAATGAACTTTTTGGGTTCGCTAGAAAAGGGCGACTGAAACTTCATCCTCCCTGGTGGTAGTGTCAAACAACCAAAATGCCTAATAGAAGAAATGAAAAAAAGTATTAGAGACAGATACAGAGCTTATATATAGGCTAGTTAAATATAAAAACTCAGAGAGCATCAAAGAAAAATATATCCAACTGAAAAGAAAAGTTAAAAGGGCAATTAAACGAGGCAAGTGAAATGATGAGACTAGATAGAGTGGCTTTAATTTATAAGTCAAACTCCCAAGAATTCTTCACAGTAGTAAACAGTATGAAATCGCTTAAATATAGTATAGGACCCATCAAAGTTTAAAAATGGCGTTTCCCAATTCGACGATGTAAACATTGCCAATGTTTTAAACGAGTACTTTGCGACGGTATTCACCAATGATAAATCCGACGTTATGTCGAAATCTAAGAGCAGATACTCTGGCACTAATCTTCTGGAATCAATAAAATGTTCCGTTAATGATTTTAAAAGAGTCAACAATAAAATGAATAAAATCAAATCGCCTCGGCCGCGCGTAAGCTTCTTAAAGGTTATAAAAATAGTTAAAGATTCCATAGCCGAACATATAAAACAAATTTTTAATTTTTGCCTTGAAAAAGTTGTTGTTCCATAAGATTCGAAATTGGTCAACGTAGCACCAATATATAAAAAAAATATGCAAAGATTCTTTTAGCAATTACTGGCCTATAAGTTTAAATTCGACAGTAGGAAAATGCTCGAGTGCCTTAACACAGAACAAAATAATCGAACATATTAAAGTGAATGCATTATTCGTGACTCTGAACACGGCTTCACAACTTTAACTCAATTTATGACAGAGAAATTTCAATTGACATTTTGTATTTTGATTTTCAGAAGACATTTAATAAAGTACCATACAGAAAATAATGACGAAAATCAGAAAATTAGGAATTATCGAAAACTGGCTCACAAATTGTAGGCAGAGTGCGTAAATCAATGGTCAAGCGTCCGATGGGACATCTTTTATTATTGGAGTTGTTCCGTAGGGGTCAGTATTGAGACCATTGCTCTTCATTATATATGTAAACGATACTGACTTTGGAATCGTATCAAAGATTTCAAAATTTTCTAATTGTAAGTTGAGTAAAGGTGTAATTAGTAAGATGACATCAATAACTTTCAGGAATATATTGATCAAGTTGCCCGTTGATCTGTTAAGTAAGATTTGCCTTAAACTTTGCAAAATGTAAAGTAATGCAACTATGCAACAAAAATTCAAAAACCGAATAAAGATATTTGATAAAACAATAACATGCATAAAATAAAACCCCTAAGCATTTACGAGTACGTGACCATTGATCTTAAATTTTCTCAGCAATGTGTAGAGGTGGAAAAGAAAGCCTTAAAGATACTAGGTTAAATTGAAATTAAACTATAATCTTGAATACGCATAATGCTTTGATGAATCTCCATAGGCTTTTGCTCTGTATGTAAGTAAACCTAACTTAGTTTATTTAACGTTTGGTTATGGCAGTTTACCCCACTCTCGTTTTTAGGGTCGTTTATCTACATTTGAGGAAAATTTAGTCTTTTGTCTTCAAATAATTAAAGTTGGGGTCACTTTTTCAGCGGTGATTTGGGGGAGGCTTATCTCCAGGTTTTCTGGCACTCGAAAGAAAAATCGATAATTGTTTAAGGAATGATAAAGACCAAAAGCACTGCGGAAAGAAGAGGGACACAATGGAGGGGTGACGATCAAGAAACTAAAGTGGAAAACGACAAACCTACATAACTTTTCTGCCAAACATCCTATTTACAGAGAGAAACTAAGGAGTTTTAAGTAGGGGCATGGGTGACGGTTACCCGCGGAGAAAAAGAAAAACTATGAATACAAGCGCATTCCCTTAATATCTTGTTGAATAAGGGAGGGTGGATTTATATGGGTATCCTTTTACCTTTATCGAACGAGCGTCATAAATCCTCTAGTGGATGTCTTGTGAGTAAAGGGATGTATGTACATGACCTGCTAAGTAAAAAGGGACAGGGTTCACATTGATTCCACCTCACTTTCATTTTTGTCAATCAATCTTGCTTCAGGGGTTCACCCAGTTGAGTATTTCATACCTCTCAGGGATCATCCTTGCTTCATTTAATTTCATTTTCACAATGTAGTCTTTTATTCAATTTCGTTTCTATTGAACGGTTGGACAAGTCAGCAACTTTAATTATAACCGAAGGAAACCATTTTCTGCGATTTTTTCTATTTTGACGATTTACAACCATTGCCTATCATTGTGGTAATGTTTAAATATCTATCCCATTCTAGAATTTAATACACTGAATTGGATTTAACGCCGTAAAATATTATTAAAAGATTCATTTGGATCCAATTTCAGAAGTGGGTAGACTTCTATAGTCACTACTTTAGCTTGTACCAACCTGGTGTAAGATGAAGTGAGAGAAATTCCAGTGAAAGATAAGGAAGGCAAACCGTGTCATTTCGTTTCAAAGAAAAGATGTAGAAGTCTAATAGTTTGTTAGGTGACTGGCTAATCTCACCCACTTTGACCATTGTTGCTTTATAGCAGTTTCTCTGTTTCTAGTTAGTTTTATTTATTGGTTTTCTTTTGGCGTGTAACATGTTTGTCGTTTTTTAGGTCCTATTATATGGTGTTTGTACGAGTGTGCGAGTGTTGTGTGTTTGTGTTCCTAATGCTAGATGTATAATAGAAGCGATTCATAATTTCTCTACTGTTTATATGTATGATTATATTTAAGCATTCTTTATTTATTTATTTGCATAACATCTATGTGTAATGCGGTTGATATTAACAGGGTGATAATTTCTATATTTGTTGTTTCATTGTTTCATGCAGTTTCCATATGTGCAGATACCCCAGCCGCATATATCATAGCACACATAACTGATTACATCATGGCTTTCTCTTCATCATCTCTCCACACTCACAAGATTCCACATCCATCCTGTTACAATGCAAGGCGTTTCATATTCACATCCCCCTGACGTGGAACGGGTGGCTCTCCGTTGGACCATCCAACCACCCTGTCTGCACTGGCCTTCGGTTGCTATGAGTTTGCCAGGGTTTGCTTTTTTGATCTTGATTTGGCGTTCATTATCCAGTCATAAAACATGGTCTACGAGTGAAAAAAATGCGGCCGTAGGAAATAAAAAAAAAAATAAAATAATCTGGGTTGACTGCGCTCCATCCTGGACCACGAGGAAAATGCACTTCGTGATAAATAAGCGCACACATAATAAACCTGTGTAATATTAGAATGGCGTGTATATAATGTAAATATACGAGTACCTCCAAACTTAAGCGTGAAGGAAAAACGTATACCTGAAGAAAAAAGCCAAAAGCAAAAAGTGATTTGTGATTAGGAATAAATTCGGGAATGAGTAAGCTGAAAATACGATAGATATTAAAAGAAGAGATTAAGAATAAAAGAATAATGCAGCCACGTTTGCAAGAGATAAGTCTCGGTGCTTTGATTCAAAGATCCGAGAACTCACTTCGTTCAGCATTCGATCTAACAGTGATGGGCTGAGTGGAAACCAATGCAATGGAAAGAGTGCATTGCGAAGCCATACAGTGCAAATTAATTGAAAGGTGAAATATAGATGTTATGGCTAGACAGACTTCTGAAATCAATCTCTGTTGTAGCGAATGAAGGAAGGAAATTTCGAAGGAAATTTCCCGAATGATCCTTGGAAATCTTTGCTGGTGATCAGATCGGGGAAGTTGAGGTGAAATAAGAAGTGATACCAGGCATCATCAAGTTTATCACTGGTGATTATAATTTGATTAAGTAGTTTGTAATTGTGATTATGAAGATATTTTGGTGGCATTCTAAATAACATTAAACTTAAGGTAGGTTATTAGTGTTTTATAAAAAGGGTGGTTATTTTGGAAGGTTAAAGGCTTAATTAAATAGCAGTATTTTTTATTTTATTTAAATGTTTTGTGCCCCCCTCTTGTGCAATTTAAGTTGCGCGAAAGTAAAAACTAACCACCTATTAATTCATCTCCCTTTTTCCAAACTAACCACCCTTTTCCTAAACCACTTAACGTTCTCCACGTGAAATGCAATTTAGAGCGTTAAAATAGACTGCATTCTAAAACATCAAACACACTGGTAGAACGCATATTAGAACAAAGTATGTGTATTTTAAAAGGAGTCTGCATTACATTTAAAAAATAATGAAAATTAATTCATTTACAACGCTCTAAAATTGACAGATTCTGACCAACGATTCCTTTAGTTTTTCTTTTTAAATTCTCGCAAATGAAAGCCCAAATAGACTCATTTTCCTACTTTCGTCAGCTAAACTTCCATGCAATAATTAGATTCATCGAAAAATATGCTAAGGTAAGAAAATTTGATTTGAATTTCGTTTAAAGTAAAATTTCGAGTACCAATCAATTTATATAATTACATTTGTATAAAGATTTCTAAGATTGACTTCAGCACAAAATGTTCATATTTTCTAGAAAAACATTATTACAACTTTAATTCGAATGCGAAAAATGCGTATCAATTTGAGGCATCGGAAAGGGGAAAATTCCTCCGATAGAATCCGTTTAATCGAAAAATTTGATTTGCTTTAGTTCCTCATTAGGTTTTTTGCATCATAAATATTTTGGAGAGGTCTAGTTAATTTTATTTTCCTCATAAATGGTAAATATATAACAAACAACTTTTGATGGCTTTACTATAGACTTCTATACCTTGCTTTATATTCACTGTGTGAAATCTCGTCTTTTTAAAATTTAATTCATATATTTATCAGAGCAGCATTTTTCTCAAGTGATTTTAAAAATATGAGCACAGTGGTAAACTTATTTTATTACTGTGTACAAGAATTAACATAGTATAGATAAATAAAAAGAGACACTTAAGGAACGAAAAGAATCCATTTCAAATTGATATTAAGCCTTTGAGTAAACATTTACATTTGTCACAATTATGGACAATTTTCGAAATATTATCGTGCAAATGGGAAAAAGAAAACGTGTTAAATTTTAGTTCATGTGATCATTCTAAGGACTTGTTTATGCAGCTCTATAAGAGCTTTTGGGGAGCTTCCTCCCCTCGCACATAAATTTCCCGAAAACTTGCCCTCACGAAAGCAAGCCATTCCAAATTACCGCTCTGGAATTTCGCAGGAAAACACATTTGATTTGCCTCGAGCTAAGAATCAGACTTGAGAAACATCATTTGCCACGCTCTCGTTCTTAACTCATTTACTGCCTCCACTGAAGGAAAAAAGTCAGCAAGATGGTATTTCCACAAGGGGTACCATGATATAAATAATGATACAGACATGCATTCATCAATTAATTAATTAATTAACATACATAATATTCAGGGGTTGGAGAAAATAATTGGAACAGTAGAAATTTAACACCAATATTTCAATGAGCCATTCATTATCTTAGGAATGTCAATCCAAATTTCATTGTAATTATTTTGATTTTATTTTAGATACATAGTTTTATTTATCAACTCTAATCGTTATTTTTATTTATTTCTTAAATCGTGGTATATATGCTAAGATGCGTGACCCCACTGAGTTCGAAAAAGGGTAAATTATTGAGCTTCCGTCAACAGAACAGCTAACCCTCCTTGTTTTTTCGAGAGCTACCATATCAACGACCATGACAGAATTCAAAACCAAGGCAAAACCTCCAGCAGGAGGAGTAAATCTGGCAGGACTTTGAAGCTCACTGAAAGAGACTGACGAGTGTTGAAACACATTATAATGAAAAATCCCCGGACAACAACTGCCCCTAAAGTGATTGCAGAGTTGAATCAACATCTCACTAGCCCAGTTTCGACCAAAACTGTTCACCATGAGCTCAATAAAGCCGGATATCATGGAAGAGCCGCCATCAAGAAACATCTACTTTCTTATCAAAACATTAAAAAACGGCTGAACTGGTCGTGGTCGGCGTACAAAACGGCCAGACGTCCTAGGAATAGTAGTCAGGCCCACGGCGATGAGGTTGCCGGAGAAGAACTCAACGGCCTCATCTACCGACCTAAACTCCTCGACTGAGATAGAAAATTCAGTCATTTCCTGAAATGCAGGCCATCGTGCCTGCGCCAAGCACCACCAAGGTGGTCTCTCACGCGGCAGTTGCCCTCAGAATGATATTTGAATGGGAAAGTGATCACTATCATGGAGGTCATCGACCACCCCATAATCAAATTCAGGCTGTGCATCCGAAGAGCACAAAGATAGGTCAAGGCAAGAAAATGAAGCGGTTCTCGGACAGTAATGCGTAAACTCATCTACGTTTAGGACACTCATCTCAAGCTCTTCGATCAGATCGGCAAGGACTTGTCCCCTGGGATTTATGGAGTAATCTCCCCAGAGAGGATGCCTGCCGTTCAGACCTCAAAGCAAGAGATAGGGCCTCGGCAACCGTTTTCACGACGCGGCGGAAGTCTCCCGCGTCGAAGTCAGCTGACGGTGGAATGTACGCAGAAATGATAGTATACTACCTATCCAAGTGCAGCTGCACAGCCACTGCCTGAAAGGAGGTATCTAAAGAGAAAGGAAGAACGGAGACATCATGCCGGGTGTAAACCACGCATCCCCCAGCCCGGCCATCCCACGGTGGTGGGGTCGCAGGACCCTTATACCCCGGAAGGGCAGGCAGGGGGCACGCACCTAGAATGGTCTCCTGCAAAAAGATAGCTAACGGGGAACAGGACGAGACGAGCCTCCGCAGCTCCTCTCAGTTGGCCTGGAGTCCACGGCAATTCCATTGAAGCAATATGCCCTCCAGGCCTAGCTCGGAGGAGACGCGATAGCCCTCCTCAAACTGAAGGCCCTCCTTGGAATGGCCGTACGCTTCTATGGGGCAGAACCCCGGGCGCTGTTGGCCGGACAAAGCGATGAAGGCGCTGTTGCCTTCGAGGACTTATTCGGGGAGGTTGGGCTCGCCATGCGAGTCTTTTCCTCCCTCCGCCTTGAAACCTTAGGCGGGCGTTGCGGCTTCGGAGGTGGGGGGCCCTCTTTTCGAGGAACCACCGTCTCCGAGCCACTCGCTTCACCTCGGGGCGTGGGCGAAGGAGCCGAAGCTTCTTTGTTTCTGTCCTCCTTTCAGGAGACAGCTATAGGAACCCCCCACGATGGCCTAGCGACCATCTTCAGGGGTGTTGCCTCCCCTGAGTCTAACGACTCGGTGGAGGCGCGTGGCCGTTTCGCCTTACGGGAAACGGTCACGCTGGGGGAAGAGGGGGGAGCCCTGGTTTTAGCCGGGGCTGGGTATGAACGCTTTTTGCCGCCAGCTTTACCAGGGAAGCGCCCAGGTTGGGTAGAGCCCGCAGAAGGGCTCCGAATGGGCGCGGAAACAACCGTGCTCGTTGGCCTGGATGGGCCAGGAGCAGAGGGTTCCTTTCTAACTATTGAGGCATATGACGTCCCAGGCAGAGCCGGGCGCGCCAGGACCAAATCCTTAGCCTCGCGGAATCAGAGTCGATCCTGGGCCTGAATGGCTAGGAGTTCCTTCTAAAGGAGGTATGCACCACATTGCTTCGAAGAAGCGGGGTGCGGCTCTCCGCAATTGACACACTTGGCCACACACCATTTGGACTTATCGTGTGCGAACTTGGAGCAATTTACACATACTTCGGGTGACCTCGACTTTTCACGTCTACATAAGCGATTCGTATGGCCGAAGCGGTGACAGTCATAGCACCGCCACGGCAGTGGCACGAATGCCTCCACCCTGTAGCGGTACGAACCGGCACGCACTGACTCAGGGAGCTTGTCACAGTCTAACGTGACGAAGAATGTATGGGTGGGTCTCTAGGCCCCTCCCTGTTTTCTCATCACACGTTCGACCTTGACCGCCCCATGGTCGACCAGCTCTAGGGTGATGTCCTCAATGGAGTAATCAACAAGTACCCTCGCATAAACTAATCCTTTCACAAAGTTCATGTTAAAGTGCGGCGTCACACTGACCGGGGTGCCATGGAGTATCCAAAGAGCACTTATCTTGGCTGCCTCGGCGGAATTTGCCGCATTCGCCAGAAGGCTAGCGTCCCAGAAACGGGTCACCTTAGACTCTCTACCAATTGCACTAGCTAATTCTCTCCTCTGATGGATCATGTTGCCCTTGGACAATATGGTGCCATCAGTGAAGCGAATAACGAGGAAGCGCTCAAAGCCAGCGGGCTCGAAAACGACAGGTAACCTCTGAATGAGGGGCCCCGATGTCATCGAGCCTCTGCCCTGTGCACTCTTGGTCTTTTTCTTAGTCAGGGGCTCCGCACACGGGGGGGTAGAGGGAACGGATGTGCCGATCTGGGCTTGGTCGCCTAAAAAAGTGGCAGCAGACCCATCCATCCCCGCAGCCCCCACGGATGGAGAGGAGCCCCGAGTCTTCTTGGTCTTTTTAGTCTTTTTCTTTTTTGGAGAGGAGGGCGGGGAATGAACCCGCTTCTCGCCTCCGCCGGCAGAAGCCCCCATGCCAGATGGGCCGGCCTCAGCCAGGTCTCTTTCTGAATTGGAGAAGGTCCTGGTAGTCGTAGGGGCACCTGTCGGAGGAGATCCCTCATCTCCTTTTACTGCCTCGGAACCTTCAGCCGTTTGAGGAGGACCTTGCATAGGGGCGGATTCGGGTTAGGTGCTTGGCGCCGAGCCCGGATTCTCCTCCATGGAAGGCCCTACCGTCTGAGGCTGGGTCTCCTTAAGGACCATGTCTATCAGTTGGCCATTCCCTCCCAGGACATCGCAGGTCCCCTTGGCAGCGTCAAGAGTCTTTTGTGGTGAGGCACAGACCCTCACCCCGGCAAGGTTTAATATCTTTGCCAGCAGGTTTTTTGAGGGAAGCGACCGAAGGGGCCTTGCTTCCCTCTCCCCCTTAAAGGGGTTCGCCCTACCAAGCCGCTTCGATGAGGAGCGGCTGGCTAAGGGCTGCCTGCTGGCTTTCTTGGCAGTCCCTTTGGAAAGAAAAGAGGAGACTGCCGCTGGAAAAAGGGAGGTGCCCGAAACCACCTCCACAGAAGGGGGTGAAGGGGAGTCCCCTGCACCCGTAGGCAAAGGAGAGGAGTAAGCCTATTCTCCGGTTAGAGAAATATGGAGGGTCCCCTGCGAAAGCACAGGGGGGAGGGACCTCCATTTTTTTGCTGGAGCTGCCCGAGGGCGGCTCCGTCGATGTAGAAGGGGGAATGGGGAGAGATTTGTTTGTTTTTTTATTTTCATCCATGGGCATGGTGACCCTATTTGTGCCACGGGACGCAATAGCTCATCACCTCTTGCTTGCAGTGCTTGCAAGCACTGCAAGAGGTGCTTATAGGCCTGGCAGATTCAGGCGCCGCCATTTGGGACCACTTCTCCCGCCTGGTGGCCTGGCAGTCTATCGGCATGGCGGCTCCCCCTTGAACACGGCGTGAAAGGATAGATTGTGTAGAGGAGAGGAAAAGGGATGTGAGGGAAGTATGGGTGGGGATGAAGCAGGTTTTTTAAAAAAAACCATCCCGAACCGTAGCTCAGGGGTTAGGGAACATTGTCCCCTCCCCCCTCAGCCCCGATCCGGGATGGTTGACTTGAGAAGAAGGTCAGCATCTACCCTGTGAAATTAGAGGCTGACCAGAGAAAGTTGTGGGAGAGGTTGTATGAAAAGCGAGGAAACAAGTGTTTTGAAGGAAGGAGAAGAGGCTAAGCTGGGGTCGGACGGGGTGCTGAGTCCCGTCAGCACGGCGGCCAGGATGGCAAATTGCCGCGCCCCTTACGGGGGGATTTGGGAAGATCCCTCACAATGGTCATTTTCCAATACGGTGCTTTAAACTGTTGGAATACCATGTTCTTAACAAAAATTTAAATAGGATAAGATTAAGTATTATAAATAGGGGCAAAATTTTTAAATAACAACCCCAAAAGCATGGTAAAAATGGCAATAGATCTAATATTTTGTCTTTAGGATAACGGTTGACCTGTTATAAATATTTATGGAATATATGGATTATTTTAAACTGTATATATTAAGTCACATTTTGATGGAGCTTGCAAATAAACTACCTATATTTATTGTAGCATAAAAATATGACCGAGCCTGGTTTCAAACATAGTTTGCGACACATATTTCTAAATATTTATGGGGAAGAGATTTGAGGGCATTATACTAATTGCTCCTTTTCCACCATCAAGATGTAAACTCTTGGAACCATAAAATTTAACAAAGAATGTGTGATTATATTTTTCCAGCAGTGAAGTGTATAAATAGAAATGCTTTTGAATATTAAATTCACTTGTGTCTTAGACATCTTTCGAGTTGATGAACTTAGCTCGCCTACAATCAAACTTTCTGAACTTTTTGATAACAAGAACTCGTAAAACAATTCAGTTTTTATGAGTTTCAATTTAATAACTTCAGGTGATTAATTTATTTAAATCTATAAAAAGTTCAAGTATTTCATTGATTAAACTTTGCTTAGACCCAAAATATGGCAGCGAAAATAATATCAAACCGTGTAAAGCTAAAATAGTTGAGAGAAAAAATTCCTGTAAATCAAGAATTCATGTTAAAAGAAAGAAATCGTTAAATATATTAATGACCATTCACACGATCCTTTTCCAGCAAAATTTGAGAGAAACTGCATTTTAACAAAGATGCATGCAAGCAACGCAGTGGAAGGGACTGCTATAGTTGTCAACGAATACTTGCAGAATTTATCTCAAGCTTGCCAAGGAGCTATGCCAGATAATAGATCTTTAAAAAAAGATGTTCCGTCTACAAAGAAACAATGAAAGATCATACCCGATGAGCCCAATTGATTTAGTCAGTCTTGTTATCCCAGAAGAATTCAAAACTTATACTTTTGGTAGAAAACAAACGGAAGAATTTTTGCCTGTAGACAGTAGATGCTTTGAAAGTTTTTGTAGAATTTTAATATTTGGGCGTAAAAGTAACCTGAGATTATTATATGAGTGTCAAAAGTTTTTGTTTATGGTACTTTTAAAATCGCGCCACCTCTTTTTTCTCAGGTTTATGTAATCTCAGGTGAGAAATACGGGAAATTGGCAAATTTTAATAGCTTACAAGTGCATTTACCTTCAGCAGATATCGGAGGTTGTTTTTTGTATTTGTGTAAAAATATCAAAAAGCATGTTTATGCTTTACGACATTCTCTTCAATACAGAAATGATCCAGAGTTTAACTTAAAATGCAAAATGGCCTGTGCTTTAGCTTTTATTCCTATATAACACATAAATGAAGCAATCTTGCAGTTAACTCACGAATTACCCGATGATCTACAAGAACTTCTCGATTGGTTTGAAGATAATTATGTAGGAAGAATGGACAGAAGAACAAACATCAGGAGAGAGCCTCGTTTTCCTCATGCAATGTAGAATCTATACCAGAGAGTACTGAAAGAAGAAGACAGGACAAACAATCATGCAGAAGCAGCAAACAGGAGGTTGCAGCCGGAACTTGAAATGCAGTATCCAAGTATATGTAAATTTACTCGTATCGACAGTTTGCACAAAGTACAAAGAGGAAGAGACCTCTATTATGAAAAACTTGTTGCTTGCCGTTTTCCTCCCTTAAAAATGAGGAAGTTCAGGGATGCACATGAACGTATTTGCCGATTGGGTGGGGAATTTTGAGAATATTACGTACACTGAATATTTAAGCGGAATTTCTCCCAATTATGAATAGTGTTCATGATTAAAGTCATGATTAAAACGAAATGAAAAGGTTTAGTGTTGTGTGTTTTTATAATGTGACGTACATATCTAAATAGGCCCGAGTTTCTGTAAGATAATTATTATTAATATATTATTATTATTAAAGTATGCGTTCAATTAGCGACATATATGTATGCTAAAATTAAGTCTGTGTAGAGTTATTAATTGTAATTTTACCTCTACATAAGTAAGTTTATCATCATTACTAACTGTATTATTTAAGAAGGGGATTTTTTTTGAGTATTTGAATAATAATTTCATCTTATTTTTTAATCAAATTTATTTCTAATGATTCTTTTATAATATCAAAAAACAAAATGGTGTTGTTCCGAAATTAAGTTAGATAAGTATCGAAATTTTGTGAATTTTTTAAAACCCCCAAAATTACGAATGGCGAAATTGAGAAAATTTAGTTTAGAGTTCCTTTTTGGCGAATTTCGGAAAATGTATAAAATTTAAGCATTGCTGCTTTTTTGTAGATTTTAAATTTTAATCTTATTAGTGAAGCGCAAGCTCCCCACGTAGGGGGGAGTGGCGAAGCCATTGCCTGCTTATTATTATTATTTTATTATTATTCATACTTTATTATTCTTTGTATTATTATATTATTATCATTACTAGTACAATTATTGTTATTGTATGCGTTCATTAGCCATGCATGCCAATATTAAATCTTTGTTGAGATATTAATTGTTATTTTACTTTTACATATTTTAAGTTTAAAAAAATTCCAGATGCTTAATTTCTTTCCAACATTTAGTTGTTTCATCTATTAAGAGGCTTAGCCTAACAATCTATTATATAGCGCTCGCAATATCCTAATATGCGTTCAATAGGCTTCATTTCTAAATTGGGAAATTAGTTTTCGTGCACTTTTGTGAACAAACAAACTAAAATATTTTACCTATTATATAATCTACACCAATTTACCTTGGCAAAAACACTAATAGTTTCCTTCTAGGCTAATGGTCCCCCAAATTTGGTAGAAATCGATCCAATAGTTTTTGAGTATGTTTGAACACGAACGAACGAACGAACGCCGTCGCTCACAAGTAGCTCTGGTTCACTCTGGTCGGCAATGACCTCTCGAACAAGCTGTGTTTACAGCGTCTTCCCAATGGAGATCAACAAGGCCTTTCCACCCTCAGCCCATGGAATTTCCCTTGGAGCAAGTAATACAAAACACGGACACCCTCCACCAGGTGTTATTCATCGCCATAGCCCCAGTCAACGTCTCACTCCAACACGAGCTTGAGCGAATCTCGAGGTTGTTCGACGAGTTGTTTCCGCGCGTCCATCAGAAATCCAGCAGCGTTTCAAGGGGGCAGCTTTCAGCTGGCACCAAACAGAACAAGTATTGTACCCTGGACAACACGTAGCGTGGTGGTGCCAGTACAAGTAAAAGGATGAAAACCTAAACGACAGATTCCTTGTATTCATGCATGAAAACTAGCTTCCTCATACCATTCAGTGGTAGTCGTGTGGGAGGGCTGCAAATAGCGGAGCCTTTTACTGACAGACCCAGCTACAAACGCCTGTTTCTTTGTTGAATGTGACGCTGATGTAAGCATCTTGTCATTTTCAAGTACAGGTTAAAATGGGTCACCTTAGGAAGTCAAGTTACAGGCTTTCTAACGGCACGACAATCTTCAACCTAGGTGAGAAACCCATGCCACTGAGTCTGGGGCTTTGCCGTTTCCTCTGGTGCAGATTTCCTGACCAAATAAGACATCTTGATAGAACTAAAATGACAGAAGTTAATAGATGGCACCAAGGGAATAATCCCCTGCACGAAGAAGCAGGTGTAACTCCTGCCTGCCTTGTGCAACATTTCCGTCGCTGTGGACGCGCGTTCCGTGTAACTCTCAGCGAGTTGGCAGACCTCGTTAGTCACTCCAGGATTCTGAGCCTGCTAAGCACGGTATTACTCCCTACATCGTCACAGACTGTCCACCTTCACATTTCCGAGCTCTACGTCTCCCACCTCACAGAGACAAAATGCGCGTTAGCATTATTCCACCATCCCAATGTACTTGCACAGCAGCGCTTCATATGCTCCCTAAATTGTCAGGGGAATTGATACTCAGTGGCGATTTCTAGGAGTCTGAGCTCATACGGAAAATGACCGTTATACAATACCCAACATGATGGATTATTCCGTCCACCTTGACATAAGATCATATTTTCGAAGCTGAACCTGATGAGGGCCTGGCAGCAGATCTCAGTGTATTCCAACTTCCTCCATAAAATGTATATCTTTAAGTAATCCACTCGACTAATCTTTATATGGCTGCAGCTTAAAATAGTTCGTTTTTATTGCTAATTAAATGATCCGAGCAACACAAATTTATTGTTTACAAGCACCTTCAAAGGAAATCATAAATGCAATAAAAGCTTTCACATACATTTAGAAAATCGTAGGCCTATGAATACGAACGAATACTGTTGCTTTTTCATGATGAGTGGTTGGTAGCATTAATTTTATAAGACAGCAAAATAATTACTATAACTTAAATTTTACTATTTTCTTGAAGTTGAAATGTACAATCAAAAGGATGAAATTAAGTAAAATAAAAGTATGTTTGTTAGCTGCAATATTTAACTACATTCGACATAAGCCCGATATCATTTCTTCATCATCATCATCATCACCACTAACTCTATAATTTAGGAAAGGGATTTTTTTGAGTATTTGAATAATAATTTCATCTTAGTTTGGTTATGACTTATGTTTTTTATCAAAGTTATTTCTAATAATTCTTTTATAATATCAAAAAACAAAATGGTGAAGTTCCGAAAATTTATTTTTATATATCTTCTTCTATAACTATATTTTAGCAACGTGATATTTTGAAAGGGGGAAAATTTAGTTTAGAGTTCCCTTTTAAAATTATTATAATTGGCGAAGTTCAGAAACTTTATAAAAATTTAACCATGGCTGATTTATTTTAGATTTTAAATTTTAATCTTAGTAGCGAAGCGCAAGCTCCAGTAGCGAAGCCATTGCCTGGTTTATATATAATACACGTGTAGCGCAATAGCTAAATACTTGTGTGAATTTAATATCCTTTGTTTTAAGATAAATCAAATGAAATTTATCATAATTACTTAAGTAACATTTAGTTGTATTTCCGAAGTATTTTTATATGATCATCATGATTTCGGCAGCAAGAGAAGGCATTATAATATGGTAAAACTTTATCTTAGAGAATAAATGTTCTACATGGGAACGTTTTTATGTGCTAAGTTGCATCTTGGCTTAGCGTCTATATTGTGTTAGTTCATGGGCTGCGAAATGCAGTCAAATCTAAAGCCAATCTAATTCAGTGCGTATCTCATTTTTAAATTTCTCGAAAGGAAAAGCGATTTGCTTCAAAAGAAATATTCTTTATTCTGTTTAAATTGCAATATTATATTCTAATATCAGCCGTTTACTTCAAGTAATAATTATTCTCTGATGAGCAAGTGTCAACGATTTATATTGACTAATTTCATTACAATTTTTATTATATTCTATGATTTTAGGGATAACAAATGTATTTTGGCCTAAAACAGGCACAAAGTCATTTTCTTGCTTGATCTTGTGGGGGTCGAACCTAGTAAACATTCGTTTGAAAATTTTAAACAGGTCACACATTGAACCTTATAAATGGGCAGTGGTGGGCAGTCCGTCAGTACCGATGATGGAAGGTTCGTCAGTCCGTCACTGACGGACTCCCGTTTCGCTGACGACTTACCTTAGTGAATGCTTACCTTAGTGAAAATTAAGAGGCAAGGGAGTCAGTGCTCATATAAAGTCTCTTCTCTGGTTCTGAGTCTCGTACTGGTCATACCAATTTTTAAAGGTGTTAAAAATAGGGCTACTAACTATATGCTCAGTGAGACTATTCCACTTGTTCGTAATCCTCGCATTGAAGAATTTATTTCTCTTGGTGGTCCTGTACCGTAGTTTCTTCAACTTCCGGCTGTGACCTCTGGTCTCTGGGTGATCTCCTCTTGGTGCTAGTTGGAGAAAGCTCCCATCCCCCACCTTGACCACACCCTTGAGTATTTTGAATGCCTTAATCATGTCACCTCGGACCCTCCGTTTCTCCAGTGTGGTAAGTCCAAGGTGGGCCAACCTCTCCTCATAGGGCAAGTCTCTCAGTTCAGGGGCAATTTTGGTAGCTCGCCGCTGGACCTGCTCTTGCTTCTTCATGTCCCTCTTGGAGTATGGTGACCAGACTTGGATGCAATACTCGAGCCGTGGCCTTATCAGTGCCTTGTACAGGGAAAGGAACATTTGAGCATCCATACACGTGTAAGTTCTTAGAAGGAGTCTGATGATCGAATTTGCCCTAGCTGCTGCCTTTGCAACCTGCATAGAGGGCTTTAGGTCCTTTGTGATGAGGACTCCAAGGTCCCTTTCTTTCTCAAATTCTTCAAGTGGAGTGTCGCCAATGTAGTACTCGTACCCTGGGTTATTCTTCCCGATGTGAATGACCTTACATTTACTGCTGTTGAACTGCATTAGCCATTTCTGGCTCCACTCTAGCAGCTTGCTGATGTCTGCTATCAGAATCTCACCATCCACTGGGGCCTTTAAGCGACGGTAGATTTTGGCATCATCTGCAAAGAGTTTCCCACTTGAATCAGTGGAGGCCAGTAGGTCATTGATGAACACTAGGAAGAGAACTGGTCCAAGGACGCTGCCTTGGGGGACTCCCCTCCAGATATATAACCATTCTGAATGAGTTCCTCTTACACTTACCCTTTGGCTCCTACCAGATAGAAAGCTTTGTATCCACCGAGATACCTCGCCACCCACTCCTAATGCCTCCAGTTTGACAAGTAAGCGGCGGTGGAGACTGTGTCAAAGGTTTTTTTTGCAATCAAGGTAGACAACATCGACACTGTCTTTCTCATCAGTGGCATCTTCCATCTCCTCCAGATATTCAAGAAGCTGAGTCATACATGATCTTCCAGATCTAAAACCGTGCTGGTTGGTACTCGGCAAGTCGTTAACTTCAAGGTGGTCCATTAACTTGAGTCTTATGAGTTTCTCCAGGATTTTGCATGGGACTGAGGTTAGGCTTACTGGACGGTAGTTTAGTGGGTTGCTCTTGTCCCCCCTCTTGAAGATGGATGACACGCTAGCCCTTTTCCATTCCCTTGGAAGTTCTCCTGTTCTAAGTGAGGATCTGTATATGATCCAGAGAGGGTATGCCAGGGTTCCCGCACATTTACTTAGGACCTTGGGGTGTATTCCGTCCGGACCCGGTTACGAGTCTTCTTTGAGATTCTCAATGATGGTCTAGACATCCCCACTACTAAAGTCACACTTGGTCAATCTCTCCCCCTGGAAGGTGTTCCTGATCTCCGGTACCTGGAGCGAACCCTCTTTCACAAATACTGCTTGGAAGGCTTTGTTCAGGACCTCACAGGTTTCTCTGTCGAGCTTGTGGGAGATCCGTTTGGCCGGTGGACACGCAGTACCTCATCCTTGACTCTGGTCTAGCTGCGAGCATACGAGAAGAAGGCGCGAGGGTTAGATTTCACTTCGCTGGAGAGTTTTTTCTCAAAGTGGTATTTGGCTGCTCTCACGGCCTGTGTGGCTTTGTTTCTAGCCCTGGAGTATTTATAGGTACCTGCCTCTGGTTCTCCTACTCCTATACTTCAGTCATGCTTCCTCTTTTGATTTTATTTTGTTCAGAGCAGTCTGAGTCATCCATTTGGGCTTACGCTTGAATCCTGGAGGTGGGGCTTCTTGAAGAGGGACGCATTCTCTTACTGCTGTGATGTAGTGCCCCAGGAAGGTGTCCCAAATCTCTTGGGTGTTACTGCCTTTAAACTCTGTGTTCCAGTCGACATTGCTGAAGATGTTGCTTGCTTTTGCATAGTCTCCTTTGTAGTAGCACCGCTTAGGGGGAGGGGCAGGAAGATAGTGTGGAGTGCCCTCCACAATAAAATTGAACCCAAGCACACAGTAGTCACTGCTTTCGATAAGAGCTTTGTACTGGAGGTTGACTAGATCATTTTCTTCTTTGGTAAATAAGAGATCCAGTAGGGAAGGGTTGTCACTCCCTCGTCAACGGGTGAATTCAACCACGTGTTGGTGGAGGAGAGCGTCCTGACTAGCCTCGTAGAATTTTGCTTGCTCGCTCTCTTCGCTACCATGGACAAGGTGGTTTCCCCAATCAATTTCCTTAAAATTAAAATCCCCACATATGAGGACTTGCTTTACATTAGAGTTGGTAATTTCGACCAATGACCGACCAATACTATAATTATACTCTCTAGGTGAGTTTGGTGGTCTGTAGCTACACCTCAGTAGGATTTTGTTCCCTCCTATTTCAACTATTGATGGAATGATTTCAGTTTTTTTCCAAGTATCACTTGTACACTCTGTCGCAACTAGATCTTTCTCGTGAGAATTGCCACACCGCCACCCTGGCCAGTTTACCTATCTTTCCTATGTACAGTGTAGGAGTCACAATCAAAGTAGTGGGTGGATGCGTCTTATGAGCTTAACTTAGTTTCAGTAATAAAAATTATATGGGGTTTCTCCTTATGCACTACCGCAGCCAGTTGATCACTTCTCTGGACAGTTGTAACCCCGTCCAGATTTGTGTACAGACACTTGAAGACATCTACAGGCTCGCTCATAGGCAGGCTGCCTGTGTTTGGGCCTCTTGTAGAGGGAAAATCAGGCTCCGTCTCCGAGGGATTGGGGTCAGTCGAAAGGGGCTTGGAGTTCTTGCTACTTGGCTTGGAGATGTTCCCATTGATTGGTTCTCTAGATTGGGTACATTTTGGGGTCTGCTTAACATTCTGCTCCCAGTTCCTGTTGGTGGTTCTTTCTTTCTGGTGGAGATTTGTTTGAGTTGGCCCCCAGCAATTATCCACTTCGTTCCTCTGGTTCGTCTTGCTTGGAGATCTTCGTTTTTTGAGTCCCTTACCTTGGTTAAGTCAGCATGCGCTTGTCTCTCTTTGAGGGCCCGATCCGAGGTAATCACTACACCATGTATATCTTCTGCTGATCCCCTCCTTTTGTTTGCTTCGAGAATCTTCCACTTTAGATCCTCGTATTTCATGACTGCCTTTAGGGGTCTGGGTCTCCTAGAATTGGAGTGCTTGGCACCGAGACGGGTTACACATATTATTTCAACAGGCTCAGTGATCCCTAGACTGGAAGTAATGTTCGCTATTCTGGTCACATCATCATCCTGCTGCTTGGTAGGGTCCTCTGCGGTGGATTTTTCGACCCCTTGAAAGATCAGGTTAGGTCTCTTGCAGGTTTTTTCAAGTTCATCCGCTTTAAACTCATTTATGTGCTCCCAGACTGCTTCCCGGGATTCTGCACTAGTTTTAAGGTCTGTCTTTGTCTCAAGGTGATCTACCTTAGTGTTTATTGCAGAAGTGAACTTTTCCTTAAGCGCGCTCACAGCTCTCCGTTGTAAAAAATCCAAATTCAGCTGGTCATTTGGAAATTAGACATTGGACATATAAAAGTAGGGAATATAGTAGTGGATGAAATTTTAGTAGGAGCAAATAATGGGGTAAAATGGGGAAAATTATAGGAAAAGTAGGATGAAAGACAGGTCCCTGGTGATAGGGCATCTCTGGCTTTCTTTGCGTTTTGATATACATTCTATGTTATATATATATATAGTATATATATATATATATATATATATATATATATATATATATATATATATATAGAAGGTATTCAAGCCTTTGTATCAGCGGGGTTTTTGGTCTCTACTGCTTTTTTTGACGTTTTGGGACGTTTACACCCAGATTTTGAATTTTTTAGTATTTTGTTTATTTTGTACTTTTGTTGATATTTTGTTTTTTTGCTTTTCTGAATTTTTGGTAAGTTTATCCTGCTAAAATTTGGGGGGAAGTTTAGAAATTTAGCACTTTGCTAAATTAGTGAAATAATATTGTATGGCTTTGTTGCTGTTTGGTATTGTGAAAAAAATCTAAGTGAGCCTTGGGTCTACGTCATCGTCAATGAGTAGTCTGTTGCCTTTAAAAGGCAATGCGCGTCCTATGTCATCAAATTCCGTGTGCTCGAGTACAAATTCGGGAGGGAGGTGCTGGTGTATTTTGTCCCAGATCTTAATTGCTCTCAGGTGAAGCTCCACGTTTATGGGGGTTATCCCCAGTTCACCATGGAGCTCAATCTGCCTTCTCCGCTCTCTCCTTTGGGCTGCTGTTATGATATTGACCGCTTTATCTTGAACCTTTTGCAGTTTAAGGACTTGGGTCTTGGGAATCGCGTTTATAGGGACCGGCGGATACAGGAGTTTTGATCGAATGCATGCATTATAGATCTTAAGTTTGTTGGAAGTACTCAGGTTTATGAATTTGAAAAGTTCCACCAAGTTCCTCCGTGCATTCGATGTAGTTTTAGCTACATGACTGCCATATCCACGAGTCGTAATACGGAGTCCCATAACCGTGCCCTCCGTGCGGTATGGGATGCGTGCACCCCACACAGCACGGATATCTACGAGGGTCCGTCGGAATAGTGGAATTACACGGAGCTTTTGGCCATTGGTAGATATCTTCCATCTTCTCTAGAAAGAGTTGAGGCTTTCGATTTCTACCGCAGTACTCTGTGCCATGTAATTCACATTCCGATAAGGTGTCGTACAGATCATTGTTGTATCGTCCGCAAATTGGACGTACAACGAGCCCTCAGTCAGAGGTTGGGGAAAGTTGATGGTGTATATATTATAGAGAAGGGGACTTATACACCCGCCTTGCGGCATCCCCGCCTCGAGCTCGAACTCGAGGCCATTGAAATCCTTGATGTTCAGAAACGCCCTCCTGTGCATTACGTAGTCGCATAGAATCCTTTCCAGTATGGGATTGAGGACCAGTTGTAGGATTTTGTATTGCAGGCCTCTCCTCCATACTTTGTCAAAGGCCTTTTTGACGTCGCGGAGTACCAGATTTGCGTGGCGTTTTTCAGTTTTTACTTTTGCCAACTTCTCGGTGATCACGGCTAGGGCCGTGTCCGTTCCTCGCTTCCTTCGGAAGCCATGTTGCTGGTTATTGTGAGAATTATTATCTTCGAGGAACGAATTCACCCTGTTGGCCAATATCTTCTCCAAGAGTTTCCCTGCAAATTCTAAGAGAGATATATGCCTGAAGTTAGCTGGACTGTCCGGTGACTTACCGGCTTTGGGAATGAATATCATTTTTGCTACCTTCCAGTGGTCAGGCACGCATTCGTGATATTCATGAGCCCCAATAAGATGCTAGGCGGGGCTCGAATAAAATTCTCCCTTGACAGTTCTGTATGCCCTGATGCTCGTTGACGAAAGGATTTTAACGTTTTTGAGAGTTCTTCGGCAGTAATTCTACCGCCGAGTCCCTCCATTTCCCTTTCCTGCGATACATAATGGTGAGGATGGGTTCTGTGTATCTGGTTGTTCAAGTCGTTTATTATTCCGTCTTCGAAATCTAAATCAAAGTCATCATTCTCTTCTGGGGATATCTTAAATATAGATGCCCAGAAGAGCCTGAATTCCTCTTCTAATTCTTCCGCGTCCGTAATTTCGATATTTTCACGTCTAAGATTTATGATCTCTTGTGGATCTCCACCTCTTAGTCTTTTTGCTGTCTGCCAGAATGTATTGAGTCGTTTTCTATATTTAATCCGTCTATCAAATTGTTCCAAAGTACATTCTGTTGGTCCCTAATTAGAGTCATTAATTCGTCGTGTATGTGTCGTGTTCGTCTGTGCGTAATGATGTTGGGGCCAGTGAGGTTCACTTCATTGATCCGTTCCCCGTATTCCATTGTAAGGGATTTTATTCTAGGGGTCCAGGAAGGGGCAGGAAGAGTTTTATATTTAACTCGAACTTACTTATCGGCTTTTAATAAATAATCATTAATTTTATCGAACTCCTCGTCAATTTCTTCTAGAGTGGCATTAATTAAGGGGTTAGGGTTGTAATTTTCGGTGAGTCGTTTATAAGTATCCCAGTTGGCTCGAGCGTAGCTCTTGCGTTCTAGGATAGGGACTTAAATGGGGGAGTTGAGATTTTAATAAGGATTACCTGGTGGTCGCTGGGCATAGGAGGACCCGGTTCAATGAAGTAATTGTAAGGGAACATAGTGCTAGTGAGCACTATGTCTGGTTTTGTGGCTGATCTCTGTGTAATGTATGTGGGGAAGTTTGGTCCAATTCTTGTCATAATTTGTCTTTCAATAAGTGTTTCAAGATTCCTGCCTGCTGGGTTGGTCGACGTGTAATCTGAGGCAGCACTCCTCGCATTGAGGTCGCCGGCAAAAAGAACGGTTCTGCCGTGAGTAAAAAACTGCAGGAAGTTGTGAAGGAGCAAGTACCCTCTCCTTGGGGGCTGGTACCCTGTTGCCAGGACCAGGGGGCCCACTGCCGTACGGACCTCAACAGCGAGGTATGACTCGTTGAGTCCACTTATTAATCAGAAGTCAAGACCTCTTGGCACAGCTATCGCACATCCGTCGAAACGTTCTCCGCTGTGATTTTTGGTTCAGACTTCGCAGGGGAAAATTTTTAGTCTGTCTGTGTCATTCATCCCATGTTCTGAGATAAATTTAACGTCTGGATCACATTGTCGTATTACGTTACCGTATAGTGTTTTTTTTTTTTTGTTCTCCCAGCCGTCAGAGTTAAAATGTACTATTTTTAATGTCTCCATTGTCTAGTTCACTAAAGATTCCTGTGTGTGGTCATGTTGTTTTTGGACTTATTCTCTTACGAACTTAGGTCCTTGTGGAGTGTTTGGTGGCATGATGGTTTTTCCTGTATTCGCCGTCCGTTAGAGTAATAAAGATTTTGGGTGCCAGTTTGATCAAGCCTTGGAGTAGAGCCTCCTCGACTTGTTTCTCGCTGTCGTCGTCCGAGGTGAATTCCAATTTGTATCTTCCGGATATTGCTTCTTCTGACACATCAAGGACATCCATCTCCTTAGGGAAAGGGGACTTTTTAGCAGCGAATACATTGAAGTTAATTTTTCTTGAATGGTAAGCATACCTAGATTATCCCTTACAAGAAGAGGACGATCTCGGACGTCTCTGAGGCTGTGAGGTTTTCCGTGAGCGAGGCGAACGTGCCCCTCCCCCCACTCAGGTCTCGTAGTTTTAGTCACCGTAGCCTCATTATCTACCTGTGTGTGATCAAGTTTGTGTTTTGTGAAATTTGCGTGTTGTTCTGTTTTTCGGAGCGTGTCTTTGCCTCATTTGCTGTCTGATCCTATATCCTAGGGTTCCTGGAGAGAGCTGGGGCGCTGCTGGGGGTGGTGAGCTTCTGGCGGCTAGTCTTGCACTGGGGTTTGAGACTGATCTTGAGAATCTCCTCCGACCGTGGGTTTGGGGAAAACCACATCTTCTCCATTCCATTATGCGTCAGCATTTTATTAAGTTCATCCGCAAAGCACCCCGGGGAAGAGAGATTTGCAATGTGAGCAGAATAGATACAACACATAATTTTGGTCGAGTTCTCGTTGTCGACATGGAGATATGTAGGATTTCCCTTAGACCCCACAACGGCAGTTTTAAAAACCTTGGCGTAGGTGCTATTCGCTTTATTTTCTTCGTCTTGTCTTTTTTGATTAGCCTTTTCCTTCAACAGTTCTTTTTTTGCCTGGGCAAGCCATGGAGAGCGTCTTATGTTCCCCAGCGCAATTCAGGCACTTCATAGAGGTGCTCTTACAGCTCCTCTAAGAATGTGTATCTAACGCGCAGATAGAGCACAGAAGAACGTTTCCCCTGGGGTAGGTAGCCGTGGTGTGCTCCTCATACTAGTAGCATTTAAAGCACATCTGGAGGTGGATAAACTCCTCATGTTTGATCTGCTCAGGGCAGATACGGACGTTAAAGAGGAGCATACCTCCCTCCGTGGCCTTAACCGCCATTGTCGTATCGCAAAAGACGATTTTGAATACGTGTGTGTATTCCTTGAACTTAATAATTTAAGCTACCTACCAGGTGTGTTATTTTCCACTTCAATGCTGTGCCCCGCAACCCATGGATCGAAGCGGCGAAGGATAATGCTACAGTGTGTCTTTATTTGAGGTGGAGTGTGTGGCTTGAGGTTGAGCATTTTCAGGTATTCTGCTGCTTTAGGAGAGGTGAGTGCTTCGCAGTCACTCTCCTTTAAGAAAATAGCCGCATATCCATTGTGTATGTCTATTAGCCTTATTAGGGCAATCCCTAGATCACCGTAAATTTTAGAGAAGACCCTCCCCCGATCAGGCTTGGGGCCATCGGAGAGTTTTCAGCGGTATCTGAGGGGGCTCCCTCATTTATTCTTCCATATCCTCATACGCAAGGATTGGAAGAATAAACTTAAACAGAAGAAAAATACCCCGCGGAGTGATTGTGAGTGTTTGGCTGTGTGCGTGTGTGTAGTTTGAGAGAGACTTATCACCACTTTTTAAAATAGAAACAAAGAGAGTTTGAGGAAAGGTGTCCCAGTCTAAAATATATAATCTACAAATGTCACTTTACCTTCCGTGTAGGGCGCTTATCAAATGCCTGCAGGTTGTTGTCCGACCAAGGAGACTCAATGAAGAGTTCGGAAGGGAGGGGGAAAGCAAGTTCACTCCTCGCCACGGGCGCACGAAAGCCAGTGAAAATTTTCACAGTTTTTAATTCACAAAAAATCGTAATGAAAAATTACTCGGTATCACTACTAAAACTTGTCCATAAGGTTTTACCAAACGCGCGGTACAACGTACAAAACTCGGTGCGAGATAAATTTAGGCAGTAGCACAAGCTTCACAAAAGTATAGAGAATCAAACGAGCTAAGGCGACAAAAGCAGTGGTCATTCGTAAAAAAAACATGAAACAGGATTTACATAATGAGAAAGAACATGTGTGGTAAGTATATAAAGATAAAAAGTTTGAGCTTGCCTTGGTGTAGAGGACATCTATCAGGTTTTTTCTTTTGTCTTGTCTTCTCTTCCTCCGATTTGTTATTTTTTGTTATTTTAGCTTATATATATATATATATATATATATATATATATATATATATATATATATATATATATATATATATATATATATATATATATATATATATACACACACTTCTCACAGATATACACATATATACACTTTTTTTAATTAAATAAATAAATTTTATCTTTCCTCTGTCGCGGCATTCAAACCTTTCAAGTTTTTTTATTGCTATATGTAATTTTCTTTGTTTTTGAAATAACAATTTATAATTCTATTTTGCCAGTGTTTAGGTTATCATTTCCTTTTTATTTTGTTTGTTTAAGTTGTGGGCACTTCCTCTTTTTCTTAATTTTTAATTAGATGGTTCTGTTTTTCTTGTTTAGGTATAAATTCCAATTTGGTTTTCTCGGGAGCAGCTTCTTCCGCTTGGGAATAGGGCTTGCCTGGTGGCGCGTTCCCTAACTGCTCTAGAAATGTCTAGCTCGAGGTTCAAGTTCGGGAGTATCTAATATTCAATTTTGTCCCAGGTCTTTCTCCCTAGCCTTTGGAGTTCCATATTCAGTGGATTCAGACCTACTCTTGCGTGCAGTTCTGTTTGCTGAATATGGTCCATCCTTTGTGCTTCAGCTATAAGCAGGGCTGCTTTGTTCTGCATTTACTGCATTTGTCTGAGAGAGGTGGAACTCGCAGCCTGCATGACCACTGCCGAGTACACCAAGGTCGAGCGTACCAGAGCAGTGTATAGCTTTAAGATTTTTGGAGCTGATGCTTTTAAATCTATACAGTTTTCCGAGCTGTATTTTAGCTAGGGAGATTATGATGTTAATGTGCACTTTCTATCCTTTTGATGTTAAGTGCAGTCCTAAGGCTTTGCCTTCATTTCCGTACGGGTATACTTCGCCGTCCACTAAGACATCAACACGTTTTTGGCGGTTTATTGGAATGATCTGGAACTTTTGGCGGTTGGTCTTGATTTTCCATTTTCGTTCGTATCGACTGATGTTATCGATTTCGATGGTTGTCTGCCTTGCTTGATATCCAGCATGTAGTAGCTAGGGATGATGTGTTTGATGTCGTTGCAAACTTCAGGTACATCACGTCCTCCCCCACTGGATCAGGTAAGTCCAGTGTGTACACAAGGCACAGCAGCGGATTCAGACAGCCACCTTGTGGAACACCCGCCTCAAGTACGAACTCGCGTCCTCTGTAGCCCTCCATCGAAATTTGGGCTTTTGTGTGCATGATGTAGTCGCAGAGGAGCCTTTCCAGGATTGGATTCAGCTGGAGGCCTAAGATCTTATATTGAAGACCTCTTAGCCAAACCTTATCGAAGGCCTTTTGTACATCTCGCATCACCACGTCTACGTATTTCCTCTCAGCTTTACAGCGGACAAGCATTTCAGTAAGAAGAGCAAGGGCTGTGTCAGTCCCCCTTCTCTTTCGGAACCTGTGTTGCTGAGGGCTGTGAGCTTGATGCTTGGTCAATTGGTCTTGTAACCTGTTGGCTAGAAGCTTTTTGTAGACTTTGCATATAATCTCCAGGAGGGATATTGGCCTGTAGTCCACCATTTGATCGAGTTTTCTCCCTTTAGGTATTAAGGTGATTTTAGCCATCTTGAAACCGTCGGGGAAGTAGCCCGTATTCAGGGAAGCATTGTAGATGTTCGTGACTCCCTAAATGATCTGCCAGGGGGCATGCACCAAGTTATTTTTGGTGATGCCCCTCCAGCCTGGTGCCTTTTGTTTAAAGGTTTTTATGACTGCCATGACCTCTTCTAGTGTAGTTGGTCAGCCATGGTCTGCCAAAACCCTCTCTTCATCGACATAGGCATGTGGGAGCGTGCAAGGCACAATCTGATTAAGATCTTCAATCAGTTGGCCCTCGAATTCCACATTGTCCTCTGGTTTTATCGTGAAGACATCTTTCCAGAATGCACGGAATCTCTTCCAAAGCCGCCGAGTCTTCCAAGTAGTCATCGCCCTCCTTAATGCGGGTCTTTTCTCTACTTGTAAGGCTTTTAACTTGTTCACAAGTCGCCAGAACACATCGGATCTCACCTCGCTGTCTACCTTTTCAATCAGGCTGTCCCAGATCTCAGCCTGTTGCTGGTTAATAGCCTGCTTTAGATTTTCACTCAGGCGTCGTAGCAGCCAGCTTCTTTCCCGATTTGTACCTTCTCTCCTAATTTCTTCATACACGTCACTGTGCACTCTAGTGATCTCTCTCATTTCCTCGGTCTATCTGGGTTGTGGGAGAGTTTTGTACCTCTTCATCGGTACACTCTCGCGATCCGCCTCAATGATGGGGGCAGTTATCTTTTCCAGCTCCTCGTCGAACTCCTTTAGCCTTGCTCCGTTTAGGTCCACTGGTTCAAATCTATCAAAGATTTTCTTGTAGCGTTCCCAGTTGGCCGAAGCGTAGCTTTTGCGAAGAGGGATTGGAAGCTGGATGGATTGGCGCGAGAGAAATGGTCGTCAAAATCGCTATGTGGTCGCTGGGAACTGTTGGGCCTGGCTCACTACGGTAATTGAAGGGGAAGCCATCGCTTGTCATGATTATGTCGAGCTTTGTTGCTGCCCAAGCGGTGATATAGGTCGGAAAATTCTAACCTATCCGCTGGATGTTTTTCCTTGGCATAATCATTTCATAGTTATGGCCTCTTTCATCCGTGTTACGATAGGCAGCCGTTCAGCATCTGGCATTGAGGTGTCCCCAAGGAATACTATTCTGCTGTGGCCAAACCAGGTGTAGAAGTTTGTGAGAGGAAGGTACTTTCGTCGAGGTGGTTGGTATGCCGCCGCGATTATGAGCTTGCCCACTAGAGTGTGCAGCTCGTCCATATCCAGAAGGTGTCTAAACGAGAGATTCCTTTTGACGGCAACCGCAGCACCGTCGTACCTCTCCCGAGAATGGTTTTTCGAGACCACTCTGTAGCCTGGTATCTGTAACTGCTTGTTGGTCTTATCGATACCATGCTCCGTGATTAATATGATGTCGGGATCAAGTACACGGAATATGTTTCCGTATGCCGTGGCTTTTCCCTCCCATCCATTCACGTTGAGTGTCAAGATCCTTAAACTGTTGTTCTGGTTTTCCATACTCTGTTCTGGCTTAGGTGGATGTCTTAGTGTTTACGGGTTGTCGACTTGCGTTTCCCATTCCTTTTCTTTTTGAACTCTGCTGGGGAGAGTTCAATAAATGTTTCCTGATAAAGGGCAACATTCTGGTTGTATAGGGCCTCCTCAACTGATTCTTCCTCGCATTGAGCTTCGAAGTCCCATTTATAATAACTTTTTTCTAGTCGCACGCAATTTTTTTTTGTGTCCCAGTCCTTCGGGAAGGGGAATTGTTCCCTTGCGTAGATGTAGAGGTTAATTTGGTCTGCTTCTACCTTTTTCTTAGTTCCTTTTATACCTTTTTTTGCGGTGTACTTCCTTTTTTGCGTTCTCTGAGTCCGAAGTGTCTGTGTTGTCCCTGGTTTAAGAGGATTCTGTTTCTACCTGTTCCTCGTCCTTTGGCTTGGTCGAATGTGCTGCTTTTGCGGCCGCCTCTCTCTTGTTTTTGGCCTCAATCCTTGGGTCAGGCCGTCTATTTTCGTCTTCTTTTTTCTTCTTTTGGCTCTTTTCTGGTATCTGTTTGTGATTCAGCTGCAGTTCCATACATCCCCTGAAGGAAGGTTATCAGGGAACCACATTTCACTCATGCCGTTCTTAGCGAGCATTTGGTTCAGTTCCTTTGTGAATACTCATGGTTGAGTCAGGTTCCTGACGTGAGCGTATAAGATGCAAGTCAGTATCTTCGTTGAGTTTTCGTTCTCGATTCTCAAGTAAGTCTTTTTGTTTTCAGTTTCTGTGAAGACTGCTTTTGTCGCCTGAGCATATGATGTTTTGTTCTTGCGTTCATGCTCGTCTTTCTTTTGCTGCACCTTCTTTATAAGTTCATTTTTCATTGCGCCGGCCAGGACCATGGAACGATGTCCTTTGCCGCAGTTTCCACACTTCACCCTGGAACTGCTGTAGTTCTCCCAGTGGTGACCTGGCTCACTGCACCTTGAACATATTTCCTGTGGATCTGTGCATTCTTTTGTTTTGTGCGTCTCCATCTTATAGCAGCGGAGGCAGAATTGTATGGGAGTGAATTCTTCTTTCTCAATCTGCTCCCCACTGATCTCTGCATTAAAAAGCAGTAATATCTTTACTTTTGCTTTTTTAAGCCATTGTTGTGTCGGAGAATACAACCTTAAACACGGGATCAACACGCGTAGTGCAGAAATGAAATCTAGAACTACGTTGTGTTGATCAAAAATTATTCGCAGGAGTGGTTCAACGGAGCCGCTATTGCAACAAAGAAAGGGATTAAATGCAAGCAAATAAGAAATCTAGAAGAATCCTACCTCGCGATTGAAGCCGAACTCGACTTAGGAAATAGGAAAGTTGGTCATTGCTACCGGATATCAGCCGAGAAGGAGAGATGTGTTGACAATTCACACTCTTACTGGCCTATTTGGCAGAAGAGCCCTCACTATATTAATGGGGGATCTGAACGCCAGATGCCGAGAATCCTGTTACAGGACCTTCATTGGTATTGGAAGAAGCCTGGACCTATTGCTGGACAGAAATATTACCCAGCGAATAGGCCCCGACTTCTCCACCTTTGTCAGAGCAGCAAGTGCTACAAAACCAGACATCCGTCTAGTGACTCGTCAGCTGCCGTTCTATTACTAGATGGAACCAGTCCAGGTACTATGCAGTGACCATATAGGGATCATACTCGCTATCAACAGGAACCCTAAAAAAGTTCCAGCTGTAGTCAGAAAGAACTACAAAAGAGCAGACTGGACACGGTATGCACTCCTTCTCTAGGACTACGATCCGCCCAAATTGGACGAGGCAATTCTCGAAGAGATTGACAAGGCACTCAACGAACCCAATAACCACCTCATCAGCGCAGATAGAGCTTATATCCCTAAATCCGAATATAGGACCATCTCTACCTACAGATAGACCAAATGCATGAAGGATTTATACCGTAAGCCGGTGTTATTGTATGGAATAAACATCAGGAATGCGTCAGTTCACTCAATACAGAGAAGTAAAGAAGTCAAAGAAGAACTGAACCAGTTGATCCTCAAACAACAATGGAAACGATAGGGAAAATGCGCCTGATAGCCTCAATCACGGAGCAACTCCTAAAGATTTTTGGAAAAAGATCAGAAATCTCTAAGAATTGACTGGGAAAAAGAAGCAGAAGATCGAGCTACAAAAGGAAGATGGAAACATTGAAACGAGAGAAGGAAGAATTTAAGAGCTATTCCGAAGTTATTGGGAAAGTTTCTTCAGTATAACTGAGGAGGAAAGCGAAGACCGAAGTTATTGGGAAAATTTCTTCAGTATAACTCAGGAGGAAAGCGAAGACTATGACCTAGAGTTTAAAAGCAACATCATTGACGAGTTCAACGAACAAATACACAAGACGCACCTTCACCACCAGATGGATAGACAGCGCCACGGAGACGCCGAGATTACTGAAGAAGAACTACTCGGCGCGCTCCACTCATTCCGACAAAATCCCCAAGAAAATCGGGCTTACAAAGCTAAACTTTGAAAAGGCACCAGCCAATGTCATCGAAGGGATAAGAAGAATATATAACGCCTGTCTGAACACGGATACATTCCAAATGCTTATAAAACGGCTAAGATGATTTTCTTGCCTAAGCCCGGAAAGGACCCAACGTTGAAGGAGAGCTACCGGCCAATTTCACTTCTAGAATTTGGCGGGAAGTTGTTCGAGAAGATGCTCCACAAAAGACTGGTGTCTCACCGTGAGGAGAACTCCCTCTTCAACCAACATCAATTCAGGTTTAGGAGGAAGCGAAGTACGGAGATGGCGATTAATGTACTCACGAAAAAGCTAGCCCAAGCAAAAGGGGAAAGGAGTTACGTGGACATTGTTTGTCGGGATATATCAAAGGCGTTCGATAAGGTGTGGTAACGGGGAATTTAGTACAATATCTTACGACTGGGCCTAAGTGAAAACGTAGAAAGAACTCTCTGTGACTGTCATGGAGAGAGTGGCGCACACCAGTTTAGAGTGCACTGACGGACCAATGTTTCCACTCTCTGCGGGGGAAGGGGGGTGCCTGTCCCTTTCTTTCTGCTTGATTTACACCGCTAATGTTCCAGACCCTGTAAGCCCCACTCGCCTCAACATTCAATTCTCCGATGACTTCACCCAGATAATCACTTGTCCATGGAGAAATGCGCCTTGGCAAGCTCGTATGACACCATCAGAAATTGAAAATCTTAACACATACGAGGCCCAGTGGAAGATCCGCACCAACCAGGAAAAGTTCAAAGTAGTCCTCATAGGCAGGAGACTTCTTTACGACGTCAGGGTATAGGATCCCTACACCACGGAGTGCAATGTACTCGGAATGAAGATTACCTCATCTGGGTACAAGAAGCACGTTAAAAAAATAATCACCAATGCCACTGCTGAAGTCAAAACTCTATACAGGTTCAGAAATTTTCGTCAAAGCCAAAAAAGAAAAAGATTTACAATGCACTTGTAAGATCAACGCTGCTATACCCCGCTTCCGCCCTCTCCTGTGTTTCGAAGATACAAAAGAGGGAACTACAAGTGGTGCAGAACAAATGTGTCTACCTAATTACATGTACCTAATTACAGACGAGAAAGAAGACGCCGGGAAGTGCTGCACCGGGAGGCGGGGTTAAGTCCCATTAACATTCTCATAGAAGAACTGACAAGGAATATGCAGGGAATGGTCAATCGTGAATTGAATGATGATATTGTCCAAATGATTGACCAGAACAGAAGAGGAATAAGTCGCGCCAAATTTCCAAGCTCACACCGGGGTTTTAGCTGGCAGAAAAAAGTGCCGTTCTACACGTGATAATAGAAATGTTTTTATCCTAAACCACTAAAAAATCCGACTAAGAAAAAGCTTACCTAACTATGGAACCTCACCGATTTCTACAAATTCACCGATGAAGACCCAAATCTACCGATGAAGACATCCATGAAAAAAAACACGAATTACCCTCAATACAAGATATACGAAAAAAACAAAGACACTAAGCACAACACTAAAGTAATTAATAAAGTAATCATTACCACAACAGCAAATGCGCATATCATATCCAAGGACATTAATTATTTTTTGAAGACAGATGACTTGAACGCCATATTATATATATATATATATATATATATATATATATATATATATATATATATATATATATATATATATATATATATATATATATATATATATATATATATATATATATATATATATATATATATATATATAAACTAACTTAAAGGCAACAAAGGAACTACAAAACCAAAAATACTTAAAAGCGATAGGCTTGATCACCAGGCTCTAGCATCTCTTTGTACCCTTCCACACTTCTTTCTTTTTTCACCAGTGGTCTATTTTACGCTATTTGTCCACACACCCTCTCTCTACTCCATATCCACACGTAATCTTACAACAAGTCAAAGTCAATAGATTCATTATTTAATGTGAAGGACTTGCTCCGTTTAGCCTGCGC
>OZ018319.1:140940228-141095228 GCA_963969495.1 Ceratothoa steindachneri
TTATAAGGTGCCATTAATAGTAATATGCTGTACTATTAATAGATTGAAAGTTATTAGGGTTTTTCCAAATGGACCAAAATTTTCAAAAAAAAATAAATAAATAAAAGAATACATGAGTCAGAGTCAAATTCATAACTTAGAGACGTCATACAGCTACTAATACATATTGTGTATAAATTTTATTTGCCTACGATAAAAAATAAGAGAGTTATTAGCGAAAAACTGAAATCGCGGCTGACGCGATAAACGGTGCCCTTAAACAGGCTTGGTGCGATCACACAGCCTTGCTTATCCCCTGTCCGGATGATAAAAGGTTCACTATGACTGCCATTGTATGTTACAGTTGCTGCCATGTTATCATGGAGGAGTCTCAAGATACTAACGTATCTGGATGGGAACCCATATATCTGGAGGATTTTCCATAGAGCCTCACCGTTTAGCGAATAAAATGTTTTTATAAGGTCTATAAAGGTTATAAATAGGTCGCGGTCTTGTTTGAGGCATTTCTTCAGGATCTGACGGGCCGGGCATATCATGTCCATTGTTCGATGGCCACCCTTAAGCCACTTTGTAAGTGAGGGAGGTGTTCTTCGGATTGGGGATAAACGGTCTGCTATGATGCACACCAGAATCTTTCCAGCACTCGACAGGAGTAAGATCCCGCGGAAGTTTCCACACCCTTATCTGTCCCCTTTGTTAAAGATGATGCCAAAGAAGCGTGTCTAAGAATGGGTGGTACTCGTTCATTTATTTTACCTATTAACGTACCTCTCACTAATGAGCGAAAACCGAGGATTAGGTTCTCTTAGTTAGCGTATTAACTGCAATAGGCTAGTCTACATACTATTGAAATACATAAAGGAATTTGGACACGATCGATCGGAAGAAAAATTGTTAAACGGTAATAATAACGCAACTAGGGAGAGGTGCATTCAATTCTTTATTCAGTTTCAGTTTTTTTAACTAATAAAATGACAAAATATTTTAAAACAAAATACTAACTATATAATTAAAAGTGGTACGAACTCTTTGGATGACCTAATATATTGCTTGTCATTTTTAATACTATTGCAGGATGGGACTTTAGAATCCTGTAGCGTCAGATACATTCCCGTATTTTTTTATCGCTCGATTTATATCATGATTCTTTCTCGATAACTTATAGATATATAAAGAAAAGGTTCATTTTCTATAGTTGGAATTAATTGCATAGGTCAGGCATATGTTTTGTAAGCGTCACCAGCGTTCAATGTTGATCCTAATTTATAGGCTTAATGCAATTGCGAAAGAGATCAAATTTACATGAATTCAAGTCTACAATTAAGTTAGATTTTTCATAATAATTTCAGGCAACTTTATATTGAAAAGAATTATGAGGCGATCAGATTTTTTTCCAATGAATGGCCAAAATTTTCATTTTCATTATTGAAAAAATAGAATCTAAAATTTGAAGAACTATCGTTACCTCATCAGTTCTTGGAGGTACCAGCTATTTTATCAATAGTCACGTGAAGGATGTAGTGTCGTGTAGTTGCAACAGTGAAAATTTTGACTGCGAGGCTTTCACTTGGATATTATGATAATACGGACTAGTGAATGAATGTTTTTTCCTCCATTGAGAAAGGCTTTTACGTGACCTCGAATAGTATCTGCTTATATGAAATTTATTTTATATAAGTTAAATAAGCCAATAATTTCTATAAGTTAAATAGGAGTAGTTATAGTAACTTAAAGTATACTTGCTTATCATTCGCTAAATTGATTACACGCAGTTATGCAAGATTTAGATATGACACTCATTTTTAGCCTACGATGAGTGAAGTAAAGTCTTAGCAAGAAGAGTTATCTTTAAGGCATAGTGACCCTGTTTAATGCAATGAACCATAAGAGACTCAATAAGTTGCATATTTCTTTGTAAAAAGATGTGAAGGTGTAGACCAAGAAAAGGAGATGGCTTGATAATGTCTTTCATTTGCATCTTTGCAAATTCCTCTTTACCTGCCTTGAGTTTCTCATGTTAAAAATGGCTAAAAGACTGGATAGAGAAGAGAAAGGCAGATAATTTTTGTCAATGAAAAGAGTTAATTTTAGCCATTAATCATTCGCGGGATTTTTGTAAATATATTTATAAAAGATCTTGACACAATTTAATATATAAAAGTTTAAAAAATGTTGATTACTAGAAACTAGGTGCTTGCGCTAAATATAATAATGAATAACGAGTATCAATACTGCAAGAAGACCTGGATATAGTAGTCAAATTCATGTGGAGAAGACATTAAATGTATATTTTGCGAATGTTTTTAGCGCAATAAATTATATTGAAGACAAGCCGCTGTTCTCTTCCTTAACAGGAAGAGCTTGGTTACACAGGCACTGCTGTGGGGGTGTGGCCTACGGCCTTATTTGCTAATCTTAACCGCCTTTTTTAATCCCCTTTATAGACTCTTTATTTTAACACCCTGAACACCCTTTTCTTCTTCTTCTTCATCTTCATCTTCATCTTAATCATAATCTTCATCTTCTTCTTCATCTTCATCTTCATCTTCATCTTAATCTTAAATAAAATTTAAATAAAATTAACTTTCTCGTGGTTTATCGTCCGCCTTGCCAATTGGAAAGAGAAGATGCTGCACTCTTCGATACGGTCTTGGATTAGAAAAGGGACCACATTAGTCTGCGGCGATTTTAATTTACCTAATGTTAACTTTAGCAACCTTACTTCTGATAAACCGGGGGAGAGGCTATTAAACTTTATGTTGGAGAATTTTCTCGTACAAAAAGTGGAAGAGCCTACTCGTGATAGCAATATTCTTGATTTAATCATGGCAACCGATGAGTCATTGTTAGAAAACGTACGTGTGGGTGAACATTTAGCTTCCAGCGACCATAATGCGATTAGATTCGATCTAAACACCTGCGTAGAAGTTAGAATGAGTTCGCAGCTCATCCCTCGTTTTGGTAGCTGTGATTTCGATATTTTTCGCGAAAGGATTAAGGATATAGACTGGGGAATACGATTCGAGAACAGGTCGGTAGGAGAGATGTACGCAGAACTTCGATGTATGCTGCTTCGTGTGAATTCTGATTTGGTTAAGTATGTGCGTAAGAGCGGGAAGTCGGTGAGAGCTCCGTGGCTTAGTCCGTTAATACTACGCTTAATCCGGGACCGAAATAGAAAATTTAAAATTCATAAAAACAATGGGTCAGTTATAAGCCGGCAAAATTACATAGATTCTCGTAGGGAAGTTAAACGTGCGGTCAGAGATGCGAAGAGGAAGTATGAAATAAACCTCGCTAAGGACTCAAAGAATGAACCGAAACGGTTTTATGGGTACGTAAATAATAGGAAACCCGTAAAAGGATCGATAGGGCCGATCAAAGATAAGGATGGTCGTTTGACTGAAATTCCGACAGAAATGTCCAAAATTTTAAATGAACATTTTACGAGCGTGTTTACTGTGGAAGATTCTTCCGAATTGGAATCGTTAATTGGGGAAGTTCGTAGTGCTGATAATTGCATATCCGATGTAACTATAAATGACGAGAAAATCCTTAAATTTATTAAGCTAATGAAAAAGTCGAAATCTCCGGGCCCCGATGGGGTATATCCAATTCATTTAAAGGAGCTTCAAAATGAACTCGTTAAGCCATTGCGTGAAATTTTCAATCGCTCATTAGAGGATGGCGTAGTTCCGTTGGATTTCAAGCGAGCAAACGTTACACCTATATTTAAGAAGGGGAATAGATTTGAAGCAACGAATTTTCGGCCTATTAGTCTAACTTCGGTAGTTGGGAAGCTTTTAGAATCTGTAATTAAAGATAGAATAGTGAGCCACCTCGAGGCAAATAAGCTGATTAACGATACCCAACATGGATTTAGGCGTGCGAGATCGTGCTTGACTAACTTGCTCGAATTCTTCCACAAAATGATTTGCGTGTACGATGAAAGCAAAGCTGTAGACGTAATATATTTAGACTTTAAAAAGGTGTTCGACACCGTCCCCCACCAAAGGTTATTAATGAAAGTTAAAGCGATTGGGGTGACTGGTAAGATTTTAAACTGGATTAGAAATTGGCTGAAAGATCGCTCGCAGCGGGTGGTAATAAATGGGGAATGTTCAGATTGGGCCAGCGTTAGTAGTGGGGTACCGCAGGGCTCTGTTTTAGGCCCTTTATTGTTTTTAATTTATATTAACGATTTAGATAAAGGCATACTTAGTCGGATTTCGAAATTTGCGGACGACACGAAGCTGGGCAATCGTGCCTATGTAAGAGCGGATGTCGATAAATTGCAGGGGGACCTAAACTCGATTGCCAATTGGGCGGACAAGTGGCAAATGGAATTTAATTTAAGCAAATGCAAGGTAATGCACTTAGGTTGCCATAATTTGAGAGTAGAATATACCATGAAAGGCCAAGTCCTCGACGCGGTTAAATTAGAAAAAGACTTGGGAGTATTAGTCTCAGACGATTTTAAATTCTCGAAGCAATGCGCGGATGCGTGTAAAAAAGCAAATCGCGTTTTGGGTTATATCGCGCGTAATTTCACCTTCAAATCTAAGGATGTAATTTTACCTTTATATAAATCCCTTGTGCGGCCACTTCTCGAATACGCTGTTCAATTTTGGGCTCCATATTTAATGAAAGATATCGCGCAATTAGAAAGAGTGCAGCGTAGGGCTACGAAATTAATTCCAGAGCTGAGGAATAGATCATACGAGGAAAGGCTCAGGGCTTTAGATTTGCCATCGCTAGAACGCAGAAGATTACGTGGCCAGCTAATAGAAGTATTTAAAATACTAAAGGGTTTCTCAAACGTTGACTTTCGCAATCTGTTCGAACTGGATCATAGGGGAAATACTCGTCAGCACGGGTTAAAATTAGTGAACAAGTGTTTTAACACTAGTATAGCCCAAAACTATTTTACATTTAAAGTTACTCAAAATTGGAATCGGCTGCCCACCCACGTAGTAGATAGCACTTCGGTTAATATGTTCAAAAATCGTCTCGACGTGCATTTGAATAGTTTAAATATAACGTAGTTGAGCACTGTGAATTTAAACGTCCTTGCAGAGAGAGAGTTTGGAGCGGAGGTTTAAGGATATGAAATTATGATGACTAAAAATGATGCCGGCGATTCTCTGCATGTGTAGCTTAGATGTCCCATTTCTTTTCCGCCTATCCTATAAGTAGTCTCTATCCCTAAATTAGCTTTTCACCACTAGCAGTCGAGTGGCTGCGGAAGATGAGAAGAAAAACTTTCTATCTCCCCCGACCCCTAGTTTGATTAGTTAAAATTGCACGATAATGTACACATGTAGATAAGTGTGTACAGTAGATAGTATTAAAAAAAAATAAAAAAAATAGCATGTTAGAGATACACTCGTAGATAAGGGTGTATCGTAGTTTTTGATTTAGTGTAGCGGACTAGCCTCGAGCGGACCTTAGGGTCTTTGCTGGTCCTAGATTCTGTAGTTCTGTAGTTCATCTTCTTCTTCTTCTTCTTCTTCATCTTCTTCTTTATCTTCTTCTTCTTCATCATCTTCATCTTCATCTTCTTCTTCTTCGGTCTGTGTCCTACGGCCTATCATGATTCTTTTATATTTTCTCCATCTAAATTTGCTATAATAATTTCCATGCCAAAATTTTAATAAATTTTCTGCACCATTTGTAATTCTTTTAGTTTTAAAAAAGTCACAAAAATTCGATACTTATATTTATTTCTGAACTTTAACATTTTATTTTTTTATATTACAAAGGAATTATTAGAAATAACTTTGATAAATAAATTAAATCTACTCAGGTGACAACCGAACTGAAGGAAAAAATCTTATTCAAACCTTCAAAAAATCTCGTTCTTAAAATATAGGGTTATGGATTAGAATCTCTCCAATATTGACAAAATCGAAAAGGAAACTAGATTTTATTAATAAAACAAAGAGAGCAGCTTCACCACTCTTTCTTACAGGATGAGCTTTCCATTAGCAGGCAGATCTCCGGTCTGTGGCCTACGGCTTATCTGGTTCTAGCAAAGGGGTTTTGATCTAGAAAAATTAAAAGGTTTTCAGTACATTTCTTTAAAATTTACCCATGGTTTTGTTTTGAGTCGCGTGCACGTGACTTTATAAGTTACTATATCTATCGGTCCGTTGGATGGTAACCATTTTACTTTTCAATGAGTTTTTAAAGTTTTGAAGGTCTTAAGGTCAGATGATCTGTTTGTTTATTGATAATACGTTTGTTAATTAAATGTATTTTTTAAATTATTGGAATAATTGAGAGCACGTGACTTAGATCTGTTGTCTTTGTTTCGAATTCATGCCTATTTTGTAGGCCAAAAGGCAAGAAAAAACTCTCATAGGAATTATTTTGATCTAAGGACAAAAACAATCTTCGCAGCTCTTTTTTTTACCATCTAAATTTGATTTTATAACGAAAAAATACAATAAAGTCCATGTCATAATTATAATACATTTTGTAATATTTTTTTTAATTCCAAAAGATTCGATAATCATATTTTTTTCTACACTCTTAGAAAGAACTTTGATAACAGCTTCAAATGTACGAAAACACGCGTTAATTTTAATGATTTTGGAAAATCATTTACTCTCAAAATATCCAAACCATTGAAAAAAAATTAAAATAATATACAAAATCGTACTATAAATAAGATAATTTTAAATAAATAAATTCAAACTGCTTAAAAAATTGCCTTACTAAAATATGGTGTTTTACTCGTAGATGAAAAATTCCAGAGCTGAGGCTCCAATAAACTAATTCCGATCCACTTTCAAGATTATTAATCTAACTTTTAAAGCCTTTTTCTAAAATTTTAAAAAGTCTCTTGGCTTGAGAATAGTTTATGGGGAAATCAAAGAAGAAAATGAAATCTAAATTAAAAAAAATATGTAGAGAGTCATCCTAGAAACTTTTAGCCTATCTCACTAACTTCGATGATTAATAGAGTTTTGGAGCCCATTGCTAGAAATAGAATCGTGAAGCAACTGGAGCTAAATCACTTAATTAATGACCCACAACAAGACTTTCGATACGAAAGTTCATGGTAAGCCAATTTGCTTCAATTTTTCACAAAATAATTTCAAAATTTAAGCAATATAAGTTTGTAGCTACTGTGTGGTCGATTTTAAAAAGACTTTTGCCACCGTTTTACATGAACTACTCGCAATAAATTTAAGACAGACGGAATAGGTGTACACCAGAGCTCATGATGGCTCAGTGGATACGGTTTAGCTTCCCAACGTCGTGGTACCGGGTTCAATTCCGAATCCCAACACAAGTGGATACAAACGTCAGCGCACGTAGAGATCTCGCTACCAATTGTTGGACACGCTCTGCTCAGCCATGTCCCGGGGTGGGTAGATCTTTACACCTCGCACATAGCCAATCCCAACACTGCTTTCTTTCCTCTTCCGCCTTCATAGCACAACACACACACACACTCTCTGCTCCAAGGAATCTTGTCGATGAGTATCTATATCAACGTACCTCTGACGTGGAACAGGTCCCTCTCCTCCGAGGTGACGAAGGTTTCCGCCTGAACGCTGTTTGACGTCCAAACATAATACTTCCTGGCACCTCTCCCCAAAAGAGGACCGGCTCCTGGGGTCCTCGAGCCAACCAGCGATTGTCATACTTACCTTATATAAAATTTCCTTATATGTTCGGGGATCCTCCCAGTATCCTGGAAGGATTAGCGCTGACTATCTAACTAACTAGGTGTACTCTGCACTATAATGGATTGCGACTGGCTCGAAACCATAGGCAGAGAAACGTCATTGGAAATAGCTAATCATGTGCGTCCATCATTTACGGCTTTCTTCAGAAATATTTTCTCGGACCACTGCGTTTTAATATAAATAAACAATCTTCAAACGAATTTATTAATTAAAATTTTTGATCTTTTGAAGAATAGCAATCCCACATGACCATTTTATGACAACATGAGTCCCAGTATCAGCCTTTAGAAGAATAGAAACCCCATTTTGGGGAAATGAAGATTATAAAAAAATATAAGGTAAAATCAATAACATGCAATAGTACTTTATCAAATGCTTTATTAACTAAATCATTTTAAAAGTTACACAAAAAAATACCTTAGTAATACTTTATTACATAAATCCATTTAAAAATTCACGAATAGTTTCGAAACTTTAGCACAAATAATCAAATAAATTTTGATGATGCTGTTCAGGATACATAGGAGTAAATGCAAATGAGATAAGCAATTAAGTTGCTTATCTTAAATTCTGATTTTTTTTTTTTAGAAATTGCAAATTTACCTCCTTGAAACAAAGTGGATTATTAATCAAATTGAGATATTACTAATGTCAGTCAAGAAGTGGAAACAAAATGGAATTAAAAGCTCGCTATGCTAGGGTCGATCTATGCTAGGGTTGAGCTATGCTAGGGTCGATTCTAGATCAATATAGTAGCATCCAAGATTTGATGGAAGAAAGAAATTTAAGGTAGTTAGGAGACCATTTCAAACGTCAATCTTGAAGATTTATTATGTTTGTTCACCCATTTAAAGAAGCCATTAATCCAATATAAAATTAAAAATTTACAACTTTACAGCTAGTATTGCTTTATCATAGGACTTCTTAAACATTTCAACGTTTCTAAAAATAACGCAATAGCTGTAAAAACATTGAAAACACAGACGGGTAGAAGAATTTCTTCAGGCAAAATATAAAGTGTTACCTATTCAAAAAAATTATCTTTTTCTATGGTCTAAAGTTCAACAGCTTGAATGCTAACTTACATTAAAAGTGCAGAAGTGGTAAAAAGTATTCGTAAGTTACAAAATTGATGAAGAAAGTGATGTTTTTTCCTTTTGAAAAATTTACTAATCCATTTTCCCGCTACTTACTAGACTGACAGGAAATACGTCAATATTTCCACATCGAGTGGATCCAGCTTAGGAACTTTAGTACCCTGGGAATTACAATTGCACGGAGAAAAGAGCTAATTTGAAAAAAGAAAATGTCGACGATCTTTGTTTCCGCATTGCAATTTTGAATTGCCAAACATCCCTCAATTCAGTGAGTACAAAAAATAAATAATTTTACTAGCCAATTAATTATTATAGGTAGATTTTCAAAAAAAGAAGATGAATAATTATCAACAAAATATTACTGCTCGTGCACAGTTATATTTAGGTTCCTAAAGAAAAAAATCACGAGACATAGGGACACTAAATTCTAATTCTCAAAGCCTGAAAAGAATTACGGGCCGGGTATAGACTCAGTAGTAAGATATAGTGAACCACTATAGGAGACCCCTTTTAAGGGACAGAAAAGGAGTGCGATTCTCGGTCACGAGCAATAAACTAACTGCGGACTGTTGTTAGGGCTAAGTCCAGATATGAAGGGTGACAAAGGAGAATGCGCAATTTTTAAGGAAGGCGAAATAGAATTTGGACAGGTACAGGCGCTCTTCCCACTACTAGAAACTGGAAAATTTCTCCAAACTTGAATTTTCCAGACGAAGCCCTCTCTTTAGAGGGTGAAAACGCTGCCCAGGTAACATGGACCATCAGGTCTTTAAATGACTCCCCTTTAAAATCTCACTGAACAAAAGGAAAAGATTTCCGCATGAAATAGTGCAAACAAGATTTTGGGAGCTCAAATTACAGTCTCATCAAATTTATAGAGACTCCATGAGTTTTCGCAGCCTTTTTTTCATTCATACCAGGAATGGAAAAGAAGAACTGCAGAATAGGCAGCAATGGCTCAAAAAATCTGAGGTGGTCAAATATAAAGACCACACTAATGTGTTCATATTTAGTGCAACTGCAACAACTTAGAAAAAAAAAATTATTAACTCCTAAAGGGGACACAAAACTATCTATAGCAATACAAACGGAGACAAACAAGAATAAAGTTAACGTGAACAGAAACTCATACGTATCAATGGTAAAGAAAAACCAGCGAGGCTCGATAACGCATATTAATCACTTAAGTGCCTACTACATGACCGCGTGATGAAAATTGCAAATCGTGGCAGTTACGCAACTGCAGTAGAGCGTATGCTATATAAAACGGTCTCCACCATCATCGGCCGTACTTAAAATAAAAAATCATATAAAAGTTAAATCAATTATTAATCACAGAGGAAAAAGGAAATAAACAGCCCGTAGATAGAGGAGAGGACACAAACAGCGAGGACACAGATACGAAAAATACCTCCGACGACGGTGAGTAAGAATGAAAATGGGTTCCTTGTGGGAAAACCAAAAAAAATAAGAAATCTCAATCCGTCAGCAAAATGAATTCATCTCCCAGATATGAATCGCCTGAAGTACTCTTGAACACAATCAACAGAGGGAGAACTCAAGGCGAAAAAGAAAAATGAAACACTGATAACTCATCTCAACGGATAAGATACTCTACAATAAACGACTAAATGAACATAAACAGACAATTGGAAAATTACGATTAAGAAATATAAAATAATACAGATTAAAACATGCCTTACGAAAGACAAGGAAATTTTGTACGAAAACTTATTCCTAAATATTGACCCAGAGTTCAAACTAATATCAGGACTTAGACGGAACATAGAAAACGAGAGAATAAAGAAATAGAACTACAATGTTATAGCCACAATTTCCTCAGGAGGGGCACATGACGGAGATGCAATAGCTATCAATCAAGGATAGCAGTTCAAAACAGTAAAAGGAATGGAAGATGTCTATTTAGCTATAAAACTTCAAATGAATTTAAGCAACATCATTGTCGCAACAAAATACCAGCCACACAGGCGCCCAAAATTTATCAATAGAACTTCCATTATATTAATGGGCGTTTTTAACGTCTATTGCGGAGCATCCTCGTAAAGGTCTACAAACAGAATCGTCAAGAAGACTTGATACTCATCAACAAATGGATACTGCAAATATGTTTTTAAATATGTTTTTAAATTGTAATATTAATCATTGTGACTGACCTTGGCAATGATCACACGCCCCAGGCCAGACCTGATGGCTGCACATACTTTGCGGACGAAGTCTTTCCTTATGCTGTCCGACATGCGGTTGACCGACGACTTAAGTTCGTCGAGGTTGCGGTGGCCGATCTTGTGGACCTTGCCCGCTACAAGCATCTACACACTGTAGTCTAGGGAATTGAGGTTAAGCGACTACGACGGCCAAAAGTCATTCTACCAGAAGTTCATGTTTGACTATAACCACTCTTACACGGTCTTGGCCGTGTAAGCCGGGGCACCATTATGTGAAAAGACAAGTTTCCTTCTTCGTTATCTTTCTCACCCAGGGTAGAACTTTCGTGGCCAAGCTGATCCGGTAAGTGGGCGCGGTGTGCCTGTAACCTTTCGCGAACCACACCGGCAGCATCTTCTCGCGATTCGAAGCTACGACGCCGAGCATCGCAACGGCCGAGGTTGGGTGCTTGGTCAGTGGCACGTAGTTGACCTAAAAGACCTTCTGGACGAAGCTTCTCACGCGTTCGTTCTTCTTCTCGATGACTGGAGGCATCGATGAGGAATGTTAACCAGAGAAAAAGTATAATACGATTGCTATGACTTTTCAATTAGTTGAGAAAGTGACGACAGTTCTTCCGACATTGGTTTTGCATTGGGAAGGTGACCAAAGGCCTCTCAGCCTACCTCAAGCTCTTGCCGCTGTCATTCTTCACAGTACTATTTTCTTTGGTTTGAATGATAATGCTGCATGTGCAATCGACAAACCTCTTTTTCAGATGTCTCTTTATGCCTGGAAAGTATTTTGTCTTCCCAAATATGTCCCTCACATTACAGGTTATTAGCTCAAAGTCGATTTGCAGACACATGTCTCTTTATTCGTAAAAAGAATTATCACGGAATAGTCAAAAAAATTATAGAGGATGTAAATAAGGCTGCTAACAACACTTTAGTTTCTCTGAGGGCCATTATGTTGCGAAACAACACATCGATACTTAACATCCACATCAACAACCTAATCACTAAACAACAAGCAGAAAAATGGATTCAATACGTCAATACAATAGACCACAAAAAAATCAGCCCAACTTTGGAGATTCAAAAAGAAAACCCACACATCACCTGCCACACAAGCCCACACACACGAGTCATTAGGTACCAGAAACAACCAAACTGCAACACATACACTATGCTGCAACTTTCTCATGAAATTGTACTTGAACGATTGTTTCTTCCCAAAGCACAGGCAAAACAGGCAACTCCACAAAAATATCAAGGATACACCAATATCTAAAGAACAAGCACTCTCCCCCCCTTATACAAAATTATTCGTACAAAAAAACATCAAATCGCTGATATTTTAAAGATAACTGTTACAGACAACATATCGAACATCCATCTTAACACCTCGGCAAAACAACAGTCTTAGCCATCTCAGAAATTTTTAACTACTCCTGGCTAGCCAAAACAACTCCCTCAATATGGACCTAGCCCACATTTTATCCATACTCAAACCAAACAAACTCCCAACAAAACCCAACTTCTAGTGCCCAATCTCATCTCTGGGCACTGGTAAGGTTTTTTTTCATCGCCGCTAACTCATCGCCACCGGCTCATATCAACTGACTCATCGCCAGCCGACTCGTGGCCAGTTATATTTTGTATTATATCAAGGGTGCTTAAAGTCTACGGAATCAAAAGGAAAATAGGACAAAACTATATATTATTTATTTAAAAAGCATATCTTATATATATGGAAAATTGAAAATTAAGTTATTACTTTATTATTTTATTGCTATTTCAGATTTAATCTCACAATTGCGAAAAGGTTACTTAGCAATCACTGTCAATTTCGTCAAAATGATCCTTGCTAAACATATGGAACTGGTCTGAAATATCTTCTAGTTATCTATTCTAATTTACTTATAGGCGTTTTTTTTATTAAAAACATTTTCTAGGTAAATCTTATAATATCTCCGACCTATTTATGGTAATGAAAAGTCATGTGTTAAATGGTACACCACATATTATTTTATCTTGATGGTAATGTTTATATAAATTTATTGAGCTATATTATTTATATAATGGGTATGAATGTCATTAATATATGTTTAAGGTTTTACAAAATTCACCATTTTTAAATTTGGTCGTTTGTCTTTAATTAGAATTGTTTCTGCTAGTTTTAGGTTTTGTTCGCTGTTGGATTTGTAAATAATTTTAAAGCTGTCTGATATAACGTTTATTTTTATTTTCAACAGTAACACTTTTCACACCCAACTACCACAAATCGAACAAACATCCTAATCTAAGACTACAAATTACAAATTAGGTTAAAGTGATGAAATTGTGTGGTAGGTATATAAAGGTGTGAAAATGTTTTCTAGTTTGCCCTGGTGTTAGGGCATCACTAACATTCTTCTTATTTGTATTTTTTAATATTAAAAATTCCACCGTCATTAAAGTAGCTGACTGTCGTTGACAGCCAGTTTCCTCTATTATAATGTATATATATATATATATATATATATATATATATATATATATATATATATATATATATATATATATATATATATATTATGTATTTGATTATTTGTGTTTTTCCGTCGAAGCATTCAAGCCTTTCTAAGGTTACTCTTATGCTGAATCTCATAAGTTTGGAGTCTTAGTTTATCTCTTTTATTTGGGCACTTCGCCTCTTTTTATTCTGAAATGTTAATTATTTTTTCGATTAATTAGTTTGGGCACTTCGCCTCTTTTATATTTAAGTTAGTTAAATTTTTACTTTATACTTTGTTTATATTGGGGGGGGGGATCTTTAGTGTGGGCACTTCGCCTCTTTTTTATTTGTTTTAGTTGTTGAATTTATGCTGTCACAATACATCAGAGTAGTAGGCTGCTACTACTGGTAAATAGGTAGTACCACTTCTCTCGCGCAGGTTATACTACTAGGGAACAGAGCAGTTCTACCTATTGCGCGTCTACGGTTCGCACGTATATTTAGGTTAAGGTTCATATTCGGGAGTATCACTCGGTCTATCTTATCCCAGGTCTTTATTCCTAGCCTTTGGATCTCCGTATTGATCGGCTCTAGACCGATTCTTTAGGGGAGAACCGATTGCCGAATATGGTTGATCCTTTGCGTGCCAGTGATCAGCCTAGTGGCACTATTCTGCACTCTCTGCATCATTCTGAGAGATGTGCAGCTTGCCATCTGCGTGATCACGGCCGGGTACACTAGGAATGAGCGTAACAAGGCCATATACAGCTTTTTGATGTTTGGCACGCTGAGGTCTCGAAAACGGTAAAGATTCCTCAGCTCTCTTTTGGCTAGGGAGACTCTGGTTTTGATGTGCGTCTTGTATCCCGTTTTGAAGAGTCGTAAGCACATGACTTTACCCTCGTTGGAGTATGGATAGATTTCTTATTGACGATGACGTCGTCTACTTTCCAGTGGTTCATTGGAATGATAGTGAACTTTTGGCGAGTGGTTTTAATTTTCCACTTCTTCTCATATCTGTTTGATATTTTCAATTTCGACAGCTGTCGCCCTCGCCTGACTTCCAGAGTTCCTGAATGGACTCAGGACGATTTGGGTGATGTGATCTGCGTATTGCAAATACATCGAATCGTTCCCTTACTGGAGCAGGCAGGTCAATCGTGTACACTAGGTACAGCAGAGGGCTGAGACAGCTGCCTTGTGGAACTCCCGCCTCGAGTTCGAATTCGGGCCCTTTGCAGCCCTCGATTGCAATTCGGGCTCTCCTATCGAAAACATAGTTGCAAAGGACCCTTTCCAGGAGTGGGTTAAGCTGGAGGTTTAGGATCTTGAACTGTAATCCTCTCAGCCAAACCTTATCGAAGGCCTTCTTTACATCTCGCAGCACCATGTCTACGTACCTCCTCTCAGCTTTACTGCAAGTGAGTTTTTCCGCAAGGAGGCCGAGGGCTGTTTCCGTTCCTCGTCCCTTGCGGAACCCGTGCTGCTGAGGGTTGTGGGCTCCCAGCTCGGCTAGTTGTTCTTGAAGCCTGTCAGCTAAGAGTCTCTCGTAGACTTTCGCAACGATCTCCAGCAGGGCGATTGGCCTGTAATTTACCAGTTGATCAGGGGGTTTACCTCCCTTGGGTATGAAGATCACCTTAGCAATCTTGAAACCTTCCCGGAAGTAGCCCGTGTTCATGGAAGCGTTGTAGATGTTAACGATTCCTTGAATGATCTGCTGTGGGGCGTTAACCAAGTTGTTTCTGGTGATACCCGTCCAGCCTGGTGCCTTCTGTCGAAAGGCTTTTACAGTGGCCATGACCTCCTCTGATGTTATGGAATGTCCGTGGTCTGCCATCTCCCTGCCTTCGTTGACTTGATGTGGTGGGTGCGTACGATGCATTTCCTGATTAAGTTCTTCAATTAGTTGGCATTCGAATTACTGGTCGAACTCGTCGTTTTCCTCAGGGGTAATCCTGAAAACGTTTTTTCCAGAAGTTCCTGAACATGTCCTCGAGAACCACCGGATTCTCTATGTAGATTCCTTTCTCCTTTATCTGAGCCTTAAGTCTAGGTGCAAGTCCCTTTAAGTTCTTGACTTGGCGCCAGAACTTAGCCGGGCTGAGCTCGCTGTCGACTTTGGCTATCAAGCTGTTCCATATTTCCTCATGTTGGAGGTTGATGGCCTCTCTAAGCTCTGAGCTTAGGCGTCGAAGAAGAGAGCCCCTTTCCCGGTTGGGACCCTACCGTCTTACTTCTTCGTACACTTCCCTGTGAATGCGAGCGATATCTCTCATCTCCTCTGTCCATCTGGGCTAAGGAGGTGTTTTATACCCTGTTATGGGTATGCTCTCGCGGTCCGCATTTAGTATGGACGTTGTAATCCTTTCCAGCCCCCTGTCTATCTCCTCTAACGACGCCGTGCTGAGGTCAGCTGGCGCATATTCACTGAGTCGTAGCTTGTAACGATCCAGGTTGGCCAGGGCGTAGTTTTTCCGGAGAGGGACTGGGAGCTGGATTGGTTCGAGAGATACCGTGGTGAGAATCGCTACGTGATCACTAGGGACTGTTGGGTCTGGCTCACTATGGTAGTTGAAAAGGAAGCCTTCACTTGTTAGGATTATGTCAGGCTTGGTTGCTGATCTGGAAGTGATATAGGTCGGAAAATCCGGCCCTATCCTTTGGATGTTTTTTCTTCCCATAATCAGTTCCAAGTTTCGGCCTCTATCGTTGGTGCTACCATAGCCCGCCGCACGGCATCTGGCATTGAGGTCTTCCCTTAAGAATGCCATTCTGCGGTGCCCGAACAGTGTGTAGAAGTTGTTAACGGGAGATATGCTCGTCGAGGGGGTTGATATGCTGCAGCTATCACGAGGTCTCCTACCAGTGTGTGAAGCTCGATTGCCACAAAGGACTCATCGAGCTCTGGTAGTTGATCTAAGATTAAACAGGCAAACCTCCAACTAAATTGGAATTTTCCTGAAGTAGACCTTATCTATTTGGTTTTATACTTCACATCCGTCTTTGATATTATTATTTTTTTTTCTATTTTGGGTCTTTTCGTTGAACATGGGCGTGGCATTGCCATTTTGTTTCACATATATAAATATATATATATATATATATATATATACCAGCTTTGTTCAGATTTTTCGTTATTCCTTGATAATGAACTAAACAAGGTTGAAAGTACTTGGAATCCGCCTTTCATTTTTCTGTGTTTTTTTCATATATATTTAAATTTTAATACAAACTTTCGTGTGTTCATTATTTCGGCCAACTTCTAGGAGAACAAATTAAGGAATAGTCTAAGCATTCATTTAACATTTTAAAAATTTAGAACAACATTTAATTTATGGAAATTGTGGGATGGAGAATTTTGCTCGTTAATATAGAAAGTAATGCAAAATCTACAGTTTATTTGCCAGTAATTTATTTCGGAACTTTTACATGAATAGTATAATGAAGCATGAAAATATTGGTGGACACGATATTTACACATCAAGCAAACATTATCCTTGTCAATCACGTGAATGGAAGATTTGGGGAAAAGCACAGGAAGAGTAAAAAAAAGAAGAGAGGATTAGGAGCTTGGTTAATATTTTATAGCGGAATTAGTGGATGAGAAGGGCAATATGAATTTAGAGAATGGGAATCGAATTTGATGGCATAGATTCTTGAATATAGAAAGAGACAGGAATAGGGGTAGATTTCAAAACCGAAGTTATATAGAAAATTCTAAACCCACGACTGCCATTGGAGCAGCAAACACTATAATCGACCCTGGTGATTAAACTCTACTAGTCCTTCGGTATTTCCATGTCAATGTTTTACTTTTAAGTATTGTGAGACACATTCAGTCTGTAAAGCTGGAAGAGGGAATTTTTGCGAATTAGGAAATAACATTTCTGGAGAAAAATGCTCTTGTTTTTCTGTTTCTTATATATATATATATATATATATATATATATATATATATATATATATATATATATATATATATATATATATATATATATATATATATATATATATATATATATATATATATATATATATGTATATATATATATATATATATATATATATATATATATATATATATATATATATATATATATATATATATGATATTGAAACCACTTAATAGGAGAAAATAATTTATTTACAAGACTAGTTTCGGGTTGGAGTTTACCATACCCTCTTCAGTAATATACTGAGAATGGAATGAGCACACAAGTTACTAAAAATTTCCAAATCCCAAGAAGAGAAGAAAAAAGAAAAAAGGGTCATTAATCAAGGGGAGTGGTTCTAAGATGATCAACTATACTCTTTACGATCAGGTTCTGGGAATAGGAGCTACATTTAAATTGATCATCCGAAAGATTAAAATTGCGAATTTTTCCTATTAGTAACGATTCTAGAACTTTTTATTTACAGTAATCTTGTGTGTTCTTTCCATTCTCAGTATACGAATGAAGAAGGTATGTTAAACTTCATACCGAAACTAGTCTCGTAAATAAATTCTATGCTACAATACAATGGTTTCACTATCATATACCATAACTCGCTATTGAATTCTTTCATATATATATATATATATATATATATATATATATATATATATATATATATATATACATATATATATATATATATATATTTATATATATATATATATATACATATATATATATATATATATATATATATATATATATATATATATATATATATATATATATATATATATATATATATATATATATATATATATATATATATATATATAAATGTACCACGGAAGGAAACTGAATAAAAGGCGGATTGGAGTTAGTGCTTTCGTCTATTCGACATTTTCAAACTCAATGGTAAGAAAAATAAGACACAGTATTTATACTAAGCACGTTTCCCTATGGGGGAAAAAACAGCAGATTTCATATTTTTGGATTAACTTGAATAAAAATGGACATAAGATAAATTATTTGTCGGTTTCCTATAAACAGTAAATTTAAATCTATGTGGTTCTCTAATTATTAGGACATCCAAAAATGGAAGGCTCTTATTTACTTCCTTTTCTACGCTGAATTTAATTGACGGAACCAAATGTGTTGGTAATTAAAAGAAAACTATCGATGTCAAAACTGTTGTTTAAAATTACCAGGATGTCGTCAACATACCGGAACCAAACAATTTGAGTCGACCAAAGAGGGAGGATCAACCTAGTTTCGAAAAATTTCATATATAAATTTAACAATAAGTGAGATAAGGGATTACCCATAGCCATACCAAACACTTTTTCATAGAATTTGCCGTGGAAACTAAATTTACATTTTTTTAATACATAAAAAATGTAACGTACCACCTCGGAGAAATCCTGGCCGAAGTGTACAACGTTTTCGATCTGTTTGTTGATGACCGGATCAACCGTGAATGTTTTCTAATCTGAAAAAATAAGAATATTGCCATGATTCTTCAAGACCTTGAGAAGACGACGAAAGTGCTCTCGATGTTATTTTTGAATACGGTCGGTGAGCAGAGGCCTGTCCTCGCCCATCAAGCACTGTCCACCATCCTTCTTTATGGTTATGGTTACAGTGGAACTAAGACTTTCTTATTCTTCACAAACGAAAACATTTTGTTATTTGGAGTACTTTCGAAGGGCTTTCACACATCTAAACGGTTGATTATTTGAGGTCTAACTTATTGAGCTCGATCTCTGAGGCCTTTCGCGTTCCTGTGCCTCTACGTGACTTTGTGGACGGTCATCCAGTTGACTTTTGGCAATTTCGAGTTGTTTTAGCCCACGCACAGGAGAGCAGTGATCTCGATTCTTTCCTATCCAATCACCACGCATCTGTACACAATTTAAAATACGTTTAAATGACATTTGGTGTAAAAGTATCACTTTAATTTTGTTTGACGTCTCAAAAGATCAATAAGCTGAGTGTAACAGAACTTCAGTAAAATTCAGCAGGAATCAGTTTTTGTTTCCTAGCAATAAATAGGCTTTGCGCTTAATATATCAGCAAAAACCTTAATTTTGATCACCCTTAACAAATTTGCCAAGAATTAGCACACAAACATTTCAAACAGATACTCGTATGAATTACTACTATTCACTCATTGTCATCCTAGCACCATTTTTGTGGACTTTTGTATATTTATCAGATGATTCTGTAATTTCATGACTGAAAGTTAAATTTCTTGGCATTTTACGCGCGGTTTGATCATGAGTAAGCTTCAATATAACCCTAATTGCATCAAAAGCAACTCCACTATGGCGTCTTCTACCCTCGGAAATATTTAGTAAAAAATTACCTGATCGTATGTTTTTTATCAACGCATTTAAGAATACACTTTATAATATTATTTTTCTTTTAGAGCAGCACTATTCCTTTTGTATTTTGTATTTATAAGGCAGGTGTGTTTCAATTACCGCCAATACGGCCATTACCGCTTAAAATTATCTATGCATTATCTTAAAAGGAGGGAAAGGAAATGCTAGTTTATAAGGTTAACTAATTACTAAACTTATCTTTAATAACTTTGAACATATTTTATACAATATTAAGACAATCCATTTAGGATTAGCAACCTAATATATTTAGAGATATGACCACCGGCTTACTTTATCCCAATGTTTGGCAGAAGCCTCCGCAAGAATTCTCGACTGATCACAGAAAAGTGTTCGAATTTGCCTCGTTTCTTTTGCCATAGGATCATTTTAATTTGATGGTAAGCTTACATATTTTATCCTACTTCTGCTATCGTTAAGTGCATATATTTTAAAGAGTGCATATAATTTGAGACGGAGTAGTTATATTAATCTTAATAAACAATTTAATTTTATTTTGTGCTCATCTCTGTAGACTTATATTTTTGTCTGTATTTATTTCCATTTGAGTCAAGTCTTTAGAACATTTGTACTTATTCTAGAAACCTTGGTTTTTATATCCTGACCATTGAGATTAATCTCTCGTTAAGATTTTTTTTCCTCTTAATTGCCTAGGCGCTATTTTAATCCTCTTGTCAAACTTTAGTCTTTTGAATTTACCTGATTTAATGATCTTATTTTGTATTTATCTTCGCTCCTCTTAAGGTTTCCATTTCATATTAATTCATTTTGTTGATTGGTTTTTTGCTTTTTTTGTGGGCGTTTCCTCTCCTCTGTATCATCCTTATAAATATTACAATTTTCAATACTTCTGTTATTCCTTGATAAAGAACTCGAAATAATGTTCTGATGTACTTGGAATCCTCGTATTAATTTTCCCTGTGGGCTTTGTTACTCACGCGATACTATGTGAGTTTTCCACATATATTTATATATATATATATATATATATATATATATATATATATATATATATATATATATATATATATCAACGAAATAATCGGGAAAGACATGTCTCTTTTTTATTAAAAGATACCCTACGGTACGATTTGAATTACAAATTTAGAAAGTCGTCGTTATAATTATCAGGTTCATTACGAAATGATTATGAATGAAAAACTGAAAGGAAATTCGCGATACAATTTGACGTTGCTTGTAATACAGAAGATGCATTTTGATGAAAAATATGCGAATTCCTCCAAGACAATAATTAACTAGTTCCAATTAATCAAAATGATGATAATATATAATATTTCCTTCTAAAGATCATTAGCTTCCAGTGAACAAGGCCACCACGATTTTTCCAGCATTAATTTGCAAACAAGTATGAAAGCGAACAATTCTTTTCATTAAGAATTTACAGTGTGTCCTCTATTCCAAATCACTAAGCTCTCCTACTTTATATAGTTTATAATTTTTTAACCGATGTGTTTTAGATGTGCGCTTAGTCGCGTACGACTCTATATCTCACTATGTCGTCGGTTGGTCGGTTCCCGTTTTACTTTTTTATTGTTTTGGTAATAACATTGTAACTATTCGGCCGATTCTAACGAGAATTGAAACCCATATGTTGTTTTACATTCTCCTTCGAATAATAAAATTTTCAAGGACCCCCCAAGGAAAGTGCCTGAATTATTGAAAGTTTTGAAGGTCGTAAGGTCATAAATCAGAATAAGTGAGAGCACGCGAGTTTCTTCAGCAGACCTTTTTTTCAGATCGTTTGGTCGACTGAACATATTGTTTACTAAAGAAAAAAGGCTCGTTCTAAAACATAATAGACTTGAGAAAAGTTTGTATGTAAGTAACTAATAAAAGAATTTCCTAACAAAGAAGAGAAAATATTAGGACTAGAAAATTTAATGAGGAATATCGATACAACTCAGTTGTCAGAGATCAGAGAGAGAGAGAGAGAAGGAGAGAGAGAGAGAGACAGCAGACACCTGGGAGACGCTTGTGTCTGCGCTAATGAGAGTGCGAAATCATAAGACGCCGTGGTGGCCTGAACCTCGCCATCGCAGAAAGCAGCGACAACTTGAGAGCTCGAAAAGGTCCCAGTGGAAGTCGGACAAAGTTTCACCTCGCCGTCTTAGAAACCTTCCTGCCATCGTGTTAATTGGGCGAGAGTACCATTCCCTGCCGTTCCGTCGGACTTTGGAACCCTTCCCTTCTGACGGAGGGGGAAAACCCCATTAGACCCCAGTTTAAATCCTCCGGCGCTAGAGTTGGAGGGGAGTAGCCGCCATCGGCCCACCTTGTCAGTATCCTCTGCACGCCTCCCGTCGGTAGCCGCTATTCGCGTCCAGTTGGACTCTGCACAATTCTTGCAAACCGATCAAGCTCCGGTATTCTCATTTAATTCACGTGAGTCTACCTCTTACTCGTGTCCACCGGCTCCTCGAACACAGCGCGTCCAGTTTCGATTCGTGTTCTACTCGAAAGCAAGATTTAAGTTCATCCCGTAATAGTCATTGTCAAGAAACTATTATTTGAACTTTGGCCAAGGCAATGATTATTCCTTTGGACCAAACCTCCGAGGTAATAACCTCCATCGTCGGCTTCGTATAAGTTCAAGGTCATTTGAGTGATCCTCTGTTAGTATTGTTCGTTTGTTTATACCGCAAACGTCCCAGCCAAGACCCCTCCCCCCCCATCATTTAGCCACTGAGACTCGTGTACGTCAAATCGGTATATATCTTGTTTCAAACTCCTTTTTAGTCTTGTAAAAGAATATTAATTTGCATACTAGTAAGGTTATTTTTGTACCTGTTTTTCTATTGTCTTGGAACCTTCAAGATAGTCAACTGTTTGGCCAACCTACATTTAGTTAATTCGCAATCTGCTTGTATTATAAACCTTCCACGAACATAGCCGTTCGACCTCGGCTGAGAAACGTAGAAAGAGTTAACTTGACCATATTCTACGATTTCAGACAATCGAGAGAAAACCAAGCAGTAAAAGACCAAAAAGTGCAGGCACTGAAGAAAATGTACAAGAAGTAGAGAAATTAATTTCAGGCCACGAAAGGAGACCAAGAACCAATAAAAGCATAAATCATCAATTGCCTCTTTGTCAATAATTAACATTTATCTAATTATTTATAATGATTTGAATGTTAAAACTGTCAAAAATTTGAAACAAACCAAACTTGGTGAAAATTATATAGATAAGCCCTAGGCAAGTTGTAACAAATTATGATGCATTTTAATGTTTAAAAGGTTTGAGTACCATTTGTCACAGATTAAAAATATTTATAACTGATACGCCAATAAGCAAGCAAATGCCATAAGGTTAATGGACCACTTACAATAATAGCCAGAAGTTCCAGACTAAAGGATGTTCGCGATGAAATCACACTTTCCATCAAATGTAATGATGCCTATAAAGATCAAAATTGTGAAAAACCTCCTTACATTCCTCGAAACAATTGTCTAATTATTAGCGGGAAACTTACTCAGTATATGATACCCAAAATTAACATAGCAAAATGGTAATTATAAATTTACAAGACGGTGCTAAGGATTACACTTCAGGGGCTTTTCCAAATGACAAAGTTCCTGAGTTGTTTAGAACCTGAAATACTGTCCCCAAACAGCCCTGACCATAAGAATTTGGACCATACGATATGGGCAAGATTGTTAAAGAAAATATAGGAAAATCGAAAGACTTGAAATGTTGTAGATTTAAAAGAAGCGATCATTTTAGAATAAAACCACCTTCCCCAAGACCAAATTGCTAATGGTATCAAGTTAAGAAATGCTATGAATTAAAAGGAAATCATATTTGAACAATTCTTCAAAGAGTAAATTGTTCAGTAATGTTTAAGTTCCCTGCATGTTTTTTTTAGCATTAGGGTATTTCTATATTTATGCTAAATATGCTTTAGATGAGGTAAATATTGTGTATCTAATATTCATACATATATTAGCAACACTATTATGCATATATTGTAAGGTAATCTCAAAATATGATAGAATATGAAAGTCTTAATTTTGATTGGGAGAAGCCTTTAGGTTTTATTAGACTTGAATTTATAAGCAAATTTAAGGAGTTTGAATTATAAGAAAAGTTAAAGAAAAAAAGATTATCTTTAGAATAATTAATGATAAATAATCGAAGTTACATTACAAAATTTTTAAATACTTCAACATCCAATAAATGCTTTCAAAAGTAGAAACGTACGGAATATCTTAAAGTTATGCTTTTAAAATCATCACTTCCCGGGGCAATTCTTGCCATCTTCATCTATATTAATATTTTATAGTAGAAACATCGTTTAATTTAATAATAATACAAATTTTAAATGAAAATATGAAACCAAAAAAATTTCCAAAGTATATGTATGATTAAATTATAAAATTTACAGCATTGGCTTTTCAAAAAAGCCATATTGCCCAAATTTGTCCTTGATAAAAAAGCCCAAAAGTATTGAAATAAAAGCTAAGGAATAACTGACCTATTTAACCCAAATCTAGATCGCTTATTCCTTGCTCCACTTGATGCATTAAAACAGTATGAAAAAGCGGTTCTAATATAGTTTGCTGAAAATATGATTGAGTTAAATCGCCACAATAACCAGAACACTCTATTCATGGTAAACATGTGAAATAAGATTTGAGAATGTGGTGTACATGTAATTCAAACCTGGGTATTTATTTGAGTGATATTGGAAAATTAGGATGGAATTTAGTAAACTGCAGCATCACTTGATGTAATGAGACATTTCCCGCATGACAAGAAAATTAAAAATCCCATTTGCTAAGTTTTCAAAGATACCTTTACCCTCTCCTCTTTATCATTGCCTTTCAAAGATATAATAAGTAGTGATATAAATGACAATGGAAACTAGAAGCATTTACCTAAAGTTATAATTCATAAACATTTACACATCTGCTCTAGATTAATTTCTCATTCTTTGGAAAAATTAATTAATTCTTGCAAAATCGACGCAAATTGAGAATGGTTCGAAAATGGAGAAATGGCTCAAGTTTCTGCTCTAAATGAGCAGTAGTAATTAAGTCGTGGCAAAAAGTTCGACTTAATTAAGGTAGCCTTCGATCTCGGTTCTTTTCGTTCTGCCCCACAAATCTTAACAAATTGTCTAATTAATGATTCATTTTTGTCATCTTCAAAATTGAAATTACCTTCTTGAAAATGGAGATAGAGTCCATATCGAGAATATCTGTTCTCGTTTCGTATAAGAAACCGAACTTTCATCATGATTGCTTACTTCTCAAAGTGAAGAGAAGAAGACTGCCACTAGCTCCTATTTTCCTGGCACTTCTAACTTACTATTCATCTAGTGGACACTAGTGACTCCAAAGCCCTCGGTATATTCAATTGATACAAGGTAGTTTTTTTCCTCTTCGCCAACAACGAATTCTTGACCAGAAAAAAACCCTTAAGAATAGTAAAACAAGCCATGCTTTATATTCTTTCTTACAGAAAGAACTTGGTTCCACAGGCACTCCTTCGGCGTGTGGCCTACGGCCTATTTGCTATTCTAAACCGCTTTTTTTAATCCCCTTTATAGACTCTATATTTTAACACCCTGAACACCTTTTTCAACATGGATACCCTGAAACATTTTTTTTAAAGTTATTTCACCTTTTATTATATTGTCTTTATCCCTTGAAGATTTATATATAGTTGAGAATTTTCCAAACACCTTTTTCAACATAGACACCCTGAAACCTTTTTTTTTAAGTTATTTCACCCGGTTTGATATATAGAAAAACCTTCGTCAGATCTATTTTTTAATCTAAATTTGTTTTATATACGAAATGATAGTAAAAAAGCGCCAAAGGCCTAATTTTAATACATTTTTGAACCACGATTTGTATGTTTTTTCATTTCAAATCATTCGATAATTATATTTATTTTTTCTGAACTCTTAGAAAGAACTTTGATAAAAGCTCGAAACATACAAAAACAGCCCAGCGAATAAAAGTTTCAAATTAACCTAAACTCAAAAACATGAAAAGTTACTTGTCCACTAAGCAAAAAGATTTTTAAAAAATTTCAAAAATTCACCAAGTTAAATTATAGAGTTAAGGAGGATTACCAAAATTAGACAGAAGAATAAAAGTTTTAGAGACGACGTTTGTTTTCATACTTGAGATATAGCAGTAATTCAAGTCCGATTGTTAATGTCAACTTTTTACGAATAAGGATAAGAAAGTACAATAAAAGTCCAGGCAAAGAAAGAACTTGGAGAAAAATATAGAACATTTAATGGTTCAATAATTTTGGCTAGATTATAAAATAAAGAGTAGAAGCATTAAGCATTGCTTCATATATATATATATATATATATATATATATATATATATATATATATATATATATATATATATATATATATATATATGTATATATATATATATATATATGTGTATATATATATATATATATATATATATATATATATATATATATATATATATATATATATATATATATATATAAGTAAAGTCAACAGCCACGAAGAGAAATGATATACGGGAAATATGTAAGGCCTTTCGACTAATCGTCCTTTACAAAGCAGACTGAAACACGAGACATACTCGTAAGAAGAAATTTTTACAAAGAAGACGCATGCACATATATGAATATGCGCGCTTGAACGAAACAAACTTCGTCTCAATAGATTTCGGCTGAAAAACATAAACATTGGCGGGGAAAAAATATTAAAGTAGGCGGCGCTATCGACGTCTTAAATTACTTCATTTGCTACCGGCGTTTTTTACTTTTTCCGAGCGCGTTTGTTCAAAATGACCTGCGAAGGAGAGTGCGATCTCACTCTCGAATGCTTAGTTACCAGAGTTCTTGCAATTGATAGTCTACTCTGGCATTTTTAGTTGCTCATGGTGTTCTTAAAGACACATATAACATCTTAAGTGTAACGCTATTCTGAAATTAAATAGTTCAGGTAAATTTCGGTGCGACAAACGTGGAATGCGGTTGCCACGTTGTATCCACAGACAAAAACATTGCAAGATAACGAAACGAAACTGTTTCTTTTACTTTTGTGGTCAAATAAAGGTAAGGCTTATTATAAGTAGGTAGTCAAGGAACGGGATAGAAAAACGAGAGGCCTAACGACATTTATCAATCGCCTTTAGCATTCGAATCTGATGCTAGACTTTCGAATTAGAAAAATTACGAGTTATTTTTAAAGTTACTGGGGGGTGGGGGGCAACCCCCTACAATTAAGAGGAGGTAAGGAGGCGAAAACCCCATTTCGAAGGTACATGAAAAATGTTCATTTTCGGCGGAATTAGCTTAAAGTAAGCAGCGTTAACGTCATTTTAAATTATCTATCTATCATTATAACTAATGCAGGCAAATTTAAGGAAAATATCTGTGGTGAGAACGAAATTAAAGATGGTGTTACTCAGTGACCAAATGAGATGAAAGGAATTACTTATACATGAGGAATTATGGCATCAAGTCATTTGGATATTTGTTGATTCTAATTAGACAGCTGAAGCTTTCTTAAGCTTTAATGGTGAATAGTGACAATTTACTGGCTAACCAGCTCTTAATCGAAGCCCTCGGAAAGAGCTCTTTTCACATACACGAGAAAATAACGCATAATCCAGCTCTTTTAACACAGGCAATACAATGTCTTTCGATTCGCCTATTAAATTGTTATTCCTACTTTTGGAAGAGAATAGAAATTTTTTCCACTATAGTCCGGCCCTGTAAAATCGAGAATTATTTGCAATAATGCAATCATAATTATACGGTTAAGAAGGCAATTTTATGGCTAACCAGCTCTCCTTCGAAGCCCTCGGAAGGAGCTCTTCTCACATACACGAAAAGATAAGGCATAATCCAGCTTTTCGACCAGGCCACCATATGGGACGGTACCACATTTGCCATTTTTTCGCCAAACGTCTGCCCCCATACCCCTAGAAACCCTGCCAGTTTACTCAGGTGGCTCAAAATTTGAAGAGGGATCTGCTTGCACGCCGAATCCCCCATCAATTGAAGTCCTTAGGTATCTATAGGGCGTTGCCTCTATCTGAAGGGCACAGTTGGATGGATTACAACGCTTGTTAAGGGAGATAACGAAATAGGCCAAGTTCAAGGAAGAAATTAAGATCTATAGCAACTCAAAACCAACCTGAGCAATGTCAAGGGATTTTAATCTCCGCAGCTCCGAGTTCGCGGTATATGTGTCGGTATGGCTGCTACGATCTGGGAGGATTTTGAGATTATATTATGCTGGGGTCCTGGACATGTAAGGAGTGCGAAGAATTAGCGCGCCGATAAGGATGCAAGAGTCCGCGAAGATTAGATAACCAGACAAACTATATACTCTTCTCCATAATGTTTACATAACCTCAATCTGGCCAACATTTCAGAGAGGCTGCCTTGCAAAGAAGATGGAAGACGCCGGCAAGAACCTATATTTGCGCTTCATCGTGATTGTTCCCGTAGAAATGCATCAAATGCCTTGGCAGTTCCAGGTCACTTTCTGTTGTCGTTAAATTGAACCCACTCGTGGGACTCGCCATCATTTAATGGAAGACTCCTCTGTACATATTGCAAACAATGAGTGTTCTTCAGGGCTGTCTTGCACATTCATTTTTAGTGTCTGTCATGTGGATCTTTGCGTAAGTATGCGTCCCGATACAGGAAGGACCGGGGACATTACTCGCCTATCTTTTATACATTATATTTCATATAAAACGATACAATTTAAAATGTAGGTTATTTGACCTTGGACACACTCAGCAATAAATTTACCTTTAATGTGGGTAAAGCATATGCAGCTTCTAAAAATGCCAGGGAAAATCATAAAACGGCACAGCATACTCGCAACCCTCCGAACCTGGAAAAGCATCAGGGAGATTGTGAATTTGTTTAACTTCCGGAGGAGCCTCGTTTACAAATGAACGGCAGTATGGCGAGGGAGAGAATAAGGACGAAATGCCCATGGTCATGAAAAGCACAACAAATCTCCCACATCTTTGGTAGCCAGCTTACCCTCAGTCTTGTATCAGTCTTTGGTGGTGACCTCTTAGTCCGTGGAGTCTGAGGAGTCTGTTGAAGCTACTTTTTCTGCCTTTTTCTTTGTTTCCTTTTTTGTTTTGGCATTTTTGCCTTCATGCTCCTAATTTTGTTGCCTCTACCACAGAAAATGCTCTTTTACATTCCCATTTTGTCTTCTTCTTTCTATCTTGAGACCATTAAATCTACATTCACTATTCATTTGCATTTCTCTTTTGCTTTTGTCTTTCTTTCTGGGCCTATGTCTTTCTTTTGCACCCTCTGCAATTGTGTGCTGGTTAGAAGCCACCTGCAAAACAGGACATGCCCTGATAGGGGTTTGTCCAGGAGCCACATTCCGCTCATACTATTATTTGCTAATATCAGGTTAAGCTCAGTGGCGAACGTCCTGGCTGTGTCAGGTTTCTAAATTGTGCGTATAAAAAGCCCATTTAGGATTTTGCCGAGTTCTCGTTTAGGATCTTTAAATAAGTCATATTTGCCACATTAATTTCCTAATTTTTCTTTGCAGCAATAATTAAAGTTTTACTGTGCTGAATTAGATCATAGGTTTTCTGTCTTAATTGCTCTTCACCATTATATATTTTCCTACAAATGCCCCTTTTAACGCCCTTATATTGTTCAATTTTATTTGACTTTCATTTAGGTTCGCCGACCTTGGTTCTAATTTTCCCAAACAGAGTATTCCTATTATTTCCGTTAAATAATTGCTTAACAACTACCTCATATTCCTGATCTACTTAATTCCTCTCCACTTGAAGCTTATTTTCCGCCTCACTGGTTCCTATTAACCTCATATTCCTTGACCTGGTTTTATCCGTTAGTCCTTAATAAACAGTGTCCATGTGCCTCCTCAGACTACAATAATCCGCTTTTTTAAAGTTGGGAATTTTAACCTTATTTATATTTCTGTGCACTTCCTTCCATTTTAACTTAAAACTAATTTTATAATGGTCCCAAATTCACAAATTTACACTAATCCCCGTATCGCTAATACCCTCCATCCCTTTTTGAAACTAATTCCAATATATTATCATCCCTAGTAAGTTTGCTGATAACCTGTTTAAGAAAATTGTCCTGCCTCATATAAAAGATTTTTCGACCACTTAATCACGAACAAAAGCTTTCAATTCTATATTTTTGTAATTAAAATCACTCATTTTACACAAATGATTACTTATACAAGCACGTTCTTTCTCCTGCTACGGAGGAGACGAAGCTTCCTTAGTAAGATTAGGCGCTATATATAATAATCCTATAAAAAGTTCTTTTTTAAATGTAGTACTTTTCCAACACTAGGGAATATTCTAAATATAAATTATCACCCCTCCTTTTCATCTGTTTCGATCTCTATGAAACTTGCTGTAAGTATCATTAAGGACGTCCAGTCTATAGTATTTCTCCAACAAATCAAGCTAGGAATTATCGCACTAACATCAAAGTTATTTTTACATAGTATCCATATTAAAAAATTCATCTTATTTCTAATTCTCCTGCTCGTGGTTAGTATGTGTTCAATATTTCCTCCCTTATAGTCTTACCATTAACACACTAAACCTTTCTATTCATCTGCTCATTTTTCTGCATGATATTCACTACGTTTATCTGAATGCTCTCAACTCTACCTATTTTATTTTATTTTTATCCAAGGCTCAAGGCAAAAGTCTCCTGTTGACAGGCGCTTAACAGTTTCACACCTTTGCGACTGAATTGCTATCCATCCATTGCCCGAAAATCCTCTCTTCTGAAAGAACACTCCAAAATGAATCTATGGTTCTTAGCACCTAAAACCCTAGTAGGTTTAATTAAGCAACTAAACGAATAAAATATTTCCGCATTCGTATAAAATGTTTTTTAATGTAACATTAATTGAGACAATGAATTTAATACAGTTCTCTTGCATAGGTTTAAATTCGAAATAGAAATTAAATGGAAAATTAGATCTACCAAAAAGAGATGCAATTTCACATTCCCATTATTCAATTAATCCAACTTAACCACTTCCTAAAAAACTATAAGGTAAGCAACTCGCTAGTCAGCAACTAAATATTTGGAAAGCAATATAAAACTCTGAATAAAAGAAAGGTAGAGAAAGGAAAAGAAAGAGGTCTGTTAATAACCCGTAAAGGGCAAGAATAGAAGTAAGCAGACAATACATAGTTTTTGTATCCTAATTCCAGCAAAATAAAAGATGAAATAAGCCGTAGTCTAAAGAATTTCTCTGAAAACCAACAAATCTGCTAATGCTTTAAATTATATACCAAAAAAAGGCTTGCCCTTAATAAAAACAACTGTTGCATTTATATATCAATGTAGAAGTCTAAATACCACGTACATTAGTGTACGGAGAAATACCCCGACACAAGCTGCGTGTCCCTCCCGTATTTCAAATTCGCCTTTCGCCTCGAATTCCCTCCGCCCCTTTTCGCACCAAAGAGACGACCAAATTTGCGGCCGGTCAATCAGGAAAATGTCTGCCACTAAAAGATACCCGAACCGACGAAGGGCCGAGTTTTCGCGCTGTGGGGAACCGCGACGTGGAGCAAGGATAGTTCGAAGTTGTGAAGGACTTACTCTGTCTGGCGGCAGATGAAAAGGTCTTTCGCGCAGCGATACGGATTTTACGATTTTTGCTCATGAAGGAAATAAAAGGGAAACCTCTCCCTGGAATCAGGCAGAAGATCTTGGACATACGTTGAGTGTGGATAGTGGGTCCCACAAAGGAAACAGTTTGCCCGTTGGAAGAAAGAAACTTCGAGGAATTTGTGTGTTGCCGTCATGGTACTTGTAGGTGCTAAACTTCTCCCAGATCCCCTCCCCCCTTTAGAGTCAGAGGTTACACAGGACCTCCCTTTGCGGATTACCCTAGACGTAACTAGGTAATCCGGTTTTGGCTGCCCACTCAAGGAGCAGAATAATCGGACAGTCACTTCGAGGAAGAAGAGGTCCGATATGAGCCATAGTTTGGCTCACCTTCGTGATCTGGCATAGGATGATTACATCACCGGTCTACGATTACCTTCTCATTCGGTAAACTCGGACGGCCGGACTAAGTGCGATCATTGTCACCGGAAGAAGATCTTGGGCTTGCGTGAGTGTGGAGAGCTAATCCCCCAAAGCAAACAGTTCGCCCATTGTAAGAAAAAAACTTCGGGGAATTTTTGTGTTGCCGTCACGGTACTTGTAGGTGGCAAACTTCTTGCAGACCCCCTCTCCCCACCTTCAGAGTCAGCGGTTAAACAGGACTTCCCTCTGCGGATTACCCTAGACGTAGCTAGGTAACCGGTTTTGGCTACCCACTCCAGGAGTCAATTAATCGGACAGTCACTTCGAGGAAGAAAAAGTCCGATTTGAGCCATAGTTTGGCTCGCCTTCGTGATCTGGCATAGGATCATTACATAACCGGTCTACGATTACCTTTTCATTCGGTAAACTCAGACGGCCGGACTAAGTTCGATCATCGTCACCAGAAGAAAATCTTCACCGTCATTCTCAAAATACTTACGAACTCAAAGGTATCGTTAAAGTGAAATATCCTCTCCCCTAACTTCACCAGTTTATTCGTTAACTAGAATTCCCATTACGAGCCCATAATGTCGAGTATTTGAAGTAATTAATTATGTGCTTAATTCAATAATATTATTCCATTCATGTTGGCGGGTGCCATTAAGACGCAAGCATCCTAGTGAGTAATTTTCAAGTGTAAAACCCACGACATTATGTAGACTTACTTATTCAGTGCAAAGATTAATTTTATTTATACCTATATACGTTTTTTTCATATTTCTAATTCATGTATATTAAAGATTATTTTTGCATCTGTGTGTTTAACTATTTTGGACGATCCTTTGGCAATTAATAAGCAATCCTCTCGGCTTAAATCTCAATATTACACAGGTCCACCTATGACTGGCTTTTACTGAGTGAGGACACACTCCGGGAATTATTATCTTAATGTTGATCAAAAAGGAAGCACTGGGGTCATTCTTATTCACCGGAAGGGGCTACGGTAGTTGTATGGATACACTTCACCTCAGCTTCACCTTGGTACAGTAATAAAATATATGTCCGTGTCGAGGAATAGGCCGAGGGGTGGTTGGAGTTTTCCCTGACTTTTATATATATATATATTCTATTATCCCGAAGGCGCAGGAGTCGTCGTAATACTCCTTATACTTCGTTCGGCCTGTCTCCTGAATGGGTGTATTGACTCAGAGTGCTTAGAGGTGGGCTACGGAAGGATTGAAATGAACTTTGCCAGCAAGCGACCCAGAAGAAATTAGATTCACAACAATATTAAAATAAAGTTCTAATGAACACTAAACAAGAATATATATATATATATATATATATATATATATATATATATATATATATATATAGAAAGAGAGAGAGAGAGAGAGAGAGAGAGAGAGAGAGAAATAATGTGCTTTGACATATAAATTAATATTTGAATTTCGGATATCTCACTTGGCTTGAAAATTACTATTCACCATACAAATCCCTATTCACTTGTAATGCTGGTAAGCTTTGCGGTGAAGTCGGGAAATGTGAATTGAAAGGTTACCTTGAGACCTGATGTTCGGGTGGCGCTGGTGAGTAAAGGTGGTGAGGTATGTGGTGGAGACAATGAGGTAGGTTCTCTAGGGACCGACAAGATCCCACAACTCCGTCACGATTCTTGCCAGAAGAAGGCGGTGACGGGAGCTCTTTGTTACAGAGGGCCCCACGCTCGTGAACTCCGAGAAATCTTGGGTTCCTCTGTGAGGGAGGGGGGGCTAAGTGACCTATCGACGCGTAGGGTCACGGAGAAAAGCCGAGATGTAGTTTTCTCGCTTAGGGAACCAGAGTGAGGCTGTTTGTAGCTTCAGCTCTTACACGTGAGTACGAGCTTGGGTCCGCACTGCCTCGCAGACCAACGGGGTAAGGAGCCTCCCTAACTGTGATCGATCTCCTCTCTGAAGACTTGCTGCTTTGATGAATTACCACTACACCCATAGATGGCAATTCCTGCCCCGCCAGACGCTGTACAACTCTATACTGAGAGTTAAAAGAATTCGTCTTTTATACTGGAAACTCGGAAGAGGATTATATGATAAGCTACTCCATATTGTCTTTTATAAACTTCCTGCAACTATCGGAAGCGAAGATTGGCTCCCATTTATCGATAAACAGTCCAGGAAGGAACTCGGTGGTTAGCTGAAATGGCCGGTGGTTTCTTCCGGCTGAAGACCACTAGATATTGGGCCGGAAGGGGAAGGGTTGATAAGCAGCCCGCCCGGAAGAGAGGTGGGCAAAACTTGGGAGCATTATGCTACTCTCCTCCATCCCTAAAGAAAAAAATTCTACATTTTGTTAAAAACACTTGTTTAATTTACATAAGAGTTGCCCAAAATATTCTTTGAAATTTATCTTGGATAGTGTCCAAGTATGTTTATATAGATCAATGGATGAAAAGTGTAGAAGTCTGAATACCTCGTACATAGGTGTACGCAGAAACACTCGGACACAAAGCTGCGCGCCTTCTCGTATCACCAAATGCACCTCTCGCCTGCCTAGAATTCTCCATCCCCTTTTTTCGCACCGCCATAAAATCCGAGATGGCTCAAAGCCTTGAATGACATATCGTCAACCCAAAGATGAAAAAAAGGTCTTTCGCGCGGCGATATGGATTTTACGAGAATTCGATTCGTTCTCTCGATTTAGCCCGTGGGAGGAATAATAGGAAGACTTCTCCCTGGAATCAGGCAGAAACCCTTGGACCTACGTCGAGTTTGTGTGAAACTCAATCCACATAGAAAACCGTTCGCCCGCTGCAAGGAGGAACTTCTCGGGGAATTGGTTGTGGCCGTCACGGTACTGGTAGGTGCCAAACTTCTCGCCGCCCCCCTCCCATTAGAGTCTGTGGTTACACAAGACCTCCCTCTACGGATTACCCTAGACATAGCCAGGTAATCGGTTTTGGCTATCCACTTTAGAGCCAAATAATCGGACAGGTACTTCGAGGAAGAAGTCCGATTGAGTCACCGCTTGGCTCAACTTCGTGATCCGGCAAAGGATCAGCATATCACCAGTCTAAGATTACCCTCTCATTCGGTAACCTCGGACGGCCGGACTAGGTGCAATCATCGTCACCAGAAGAAGATTTTCACCGCCCCCCTTCAAAAATACTTACAAACTCAAAGATATCGTTAATTGAATTATCCCTTCCCCTAATTTCACCAGTTTATTTTTGTACTATAATTCTCATCCTAAGCCCATACCCTCAAATATTAGAAGTGCTTACTTAATTCAGTGTTTAACTCAATAATAATATTCCCTTCGTTCTGTCTAGTGTCATTAAGACGCAAACATCCCAGTGAGTAACCTGCAAGTAATCCCCACGACATTTTTGTAGAGTTATTTATTTAGTGCAAGATTAATCCTATTTATATTTATATACGCTGTGTTTATTTCAAATTCATGTACATTCAAGATTATTTTTGTATATGTGTGTTTAACTAATTTGGACGATCCCTTGGCAATTATTAAGCAATCCACTCGGCTTAAAACTCATTATTCCACCAACCCGCCCATGGTTGGCTTATACTGAGTGGAGAGCTCACTCAGGGGATCATCATCTTAGTTTTGATTAAAAAGGGTACGCACCGGGGTTCTTCTTATTCACCAGAAGTGGCTAAGGTAGGTGTATTGGATACGCTTCACCTCCGCTTCACCTCGGTGCGGTAATAAAATATATGCCCAGGAAGTGGGACTGGGATTACCCACTCACTAAACCCTTGACAAAAAGAGTTCTGAGGCTTCTTTGTTTAGCACAAATCTGGCGACTGTCTACCAAGGAATAAGTCGTCTTAAGTTAGGAAAAATAAATGTCTATTTAAGTAAAGGATGGGCACAAAACTATAGAACGATATGCATACATGAAACCGTAACCAAAAGGCAGCATAATTATCTCATAGACACTTGAACAAAACAGTAATAAGAATCATGCAGGCCCTTGGTTCAGAATGATTTTAGCATTGTTTCGACCGGAGGACTTTACCACTTTGTTGTATTTTTACCTGCGGCGAAGCGCCAGGTCTAGGCGTCGCTTTTTTTTAAAAAGGAGTAAAGTTCAATTATACCTATTTAGAGCCATGAAATGACCCAAATGACCATGGTAGATATGGTTATTCTCCCTGGTGATTTCGAATCTTCCATCGGATTTGTCGCTGGGTCTTGCTATCTAGTGGCAGAAGCCTCATTTAGCTATTCAAAGTAACTTGTAAGTGATTTGAACCATGATAAACCATCAATGCAATAACCATCTATCATCTTATCACAAAACGCCGCAGGTCATCGAAGGGACTTTCCCTCGTGCGTGATTTTATTCTAGCCTCCTTCAAACTTAGCCGGAGATATTCAACATTTTACACTTTCTGAACCTTAAACTTCTCACGTAATATTTTCCATAAGTTTTCTTTCGGGTTTAAATCAGGGCTCTGTGCAAGCCACCTCTTCATCTCGGTATTTTGACCATCAAAGAGCTTCTTCACCGTCTTCGATGTGTGGCATGGAACATTATCCTGCGTGAAAACAGACATACGTATTACCATTGTTCGGAGAGAGGGGATCCCATGTTTCGAAAAAGATTGTTGTATACTACAGCATTTTCTTTGCTCCAACTCATAAACTTCCACGAAAGGATCTCTATTGGATCTCGAGGAGATCTTAGGCGACCTTGAAAGACCCTCCTTTTCCTTAACTCGTCCTTCATCCACCCTTTCTCGTGCATTTTGTTACATAGAACATCAAAAAGCTTAATTTTCACATTTTCTTACCCCAATTCAAAAACATTTTTGGTTCAAAGAGAAATATCTCAAATTTCCCAAACTCGGCTATCGCAAGTTTACCTACGGGATTATATTTTACTATCATCAAATATTTTGGTAATTCAAACTTTTAGAACCGACTGCAATCATCCAGTCAAAGGCTTTTATTTCTTTTAAGTTATAAATTCTGAGTCAATTCTCGATTTAAACCCGCAGTAGTTCTCCTTATGGTTAAACGATTCCATTTCATCCTGTAAGAACCTGAAAGTTTGGATGTGAACTTCTTAGTAGCTGAAAGTGGGAAAAATCAGGCCCTTTCATATATAGTTACAGCAAAATTCCTATTGCCTTTATAAGAGAATGAAGGTTAACTATAAGAAGAAATTATCCCTTTTTTTCTCCGAAATACTTGAGAAGTATACCTTCACATTACTCATCCTGCAGAAATTTAAATCCTAGTAACGCCAACTTCAAACAAACCCCTTTAGCAGCCCGCTCCTTTTTTTCCAACTTTCAAAACGAACAGATCAAATCCCAGGTGGATCTTTTGTACCAAATTTCGCCAACGATGCAGTTTTGAGGGCTGAATACGAGTATAACATTTCTTTTTTGGAGAAATGTAAGGAAGTATCTAAAAAAAAGAAATTTCAAACTGTAAATTTTGGTTTGTCTGATACATTTTGATAAAAAACGAAATGAAAATGAAACGCACTTAAACTGCCATATGATTTCCCAATATTATTGTTCACTCCCTTTATTATTTCTTCAAACATTAATTTGTATTTAGATATAAGTATCCCATAATATTTTTTTAAACAAATTTTCATTTCTATTGCGTTTTTACCACATAAATTCGCATAAGTATGCTTCACCTTTTTGGACTATATTCAAGGGGACTGCTTGTGAGAGTTTTGGCACTGCGGAAGGACCCATCTACGATGATCCTGAGTTTCAATCGATTGGGGAGGTCTGGAAGGCACAGCCCCATCCCCCCAGTACATAATCATAATTGTTTATAGAATAATGTTCTAAACTAGTGCACATTAATTTTTTTTTTAATACCTCCTTTCATTTCTCCCAAAAATAAATGTTCTATTAGTATTCAGCACTCAAAACTGCATCGTTGGCGAAAATTTGGTACAAAAGATGCGCATGCCGCCAAACAGAAAAGATCCAAGGAAAAGTTTCTAAATCAACCGTTGAAATTTTAAAGATTAATGTTTTGAAAAAAGGAAAAGCTTTGTATTCAAATACCTCTTCAAAGCTTCACAATTCTAAATCAATTCTAACTTCAAATAAAAAAGCCATACCCTACAATTAAAACTACACCGTGTGCGACGGAATTAAAAATATGTTAAATAATAACCTGCATAGACTGTGCTTTTCCACCGCAATTTTCCAGACCTTTGTCCTTCATCTTGATATCTCAATTACACCAATGCAAATGTTAAGTCAGAACTCACATTTCAGCCATTTTCCCTATAATGATGGTAATACGCGATGATTTCAAGGGCAGATTATGAAACTTGAGGCGGATATCCGATCTGGCGAAGATTCTACAGTATTCCAATCCTTTCACAGATGTTCCGCTTCCTAGTCAGACTGAAGATTTGGAACTTGAGGGTAAGTGATCTGTAATGTACCTATATGATTTCGCCTTACAATGTACCTACATCTATGAGTCCTTGGGCCGTATTTGGGTACTGTACACTGGTATAATTATAAAAAAATCATTGGAGCATATACAAAACGCACCTGGGAGTCGGAGCCACTCCTTTCCTCGGTTCCAAGCGAATTTCGGTTAGGTTTAGAGTAAATTCCAACTTATGTCTCCATTTTACCGTACGTGAGCTTGTACGCGCTATCCACTTTTGAGGGACACCCTGTCTTGCCCCTGAACCCGGTATAATATCCTAGATGAATGTCTGCTTTATCTGGGCCCCTCCCCCAAATGGTGGGTAAGATGGATGCCACGGATCTTTCGATGCTAAACTTCTTAAAATCGCCACTAGGACCCAGTCGGGAGAAATTGCAGGCGCGAGAGAAAATTAGGTGTCCAAAATCCAGGAGGATTCCTACCGCTGGGAGGGTGATCATTCTTAGGGAATAAAGGGAAATTACACCTGGGGTGGCAAATGGCCTTCAATCACCCCAATCACTTCCCCCTTACATTAGACTACGCAAGTGATTCAGGTAAATTTTGCTTATTAAAGTAATCAGAAAGTAGTCGGCCCGAACGATCGTACTGTCAAGGTAGGCCACGAGGCCGTGGTTTAGGTAAAATAGGCCTTTTAGGATATCTAAATCCGAACTTTAAGTAGACAAATCTTCTGAATTATTAACTCTGCTATCAATCCAGCGCTTTCTTATTGCAATCCTTTTAATAAATTCAAATCTAACTCTGATTTAGTTTGATGGCTGGATTGGAGTTACGTGGCATCAGAAATGAGGATTTGGGATTCATGGAGGAATTGAAAGCGGAGTTCGACTTCATATCGTGAAACTCGAAACACGAACATTTAAAATTCCTCTTCAAATCAGAGAAAAAGCTCAACAGACCTAAGTCGCGTGCTCTCAATCATTCTGACGTATGATCTTATGACCATATGACCTAACATCATTAAAAACGTTCAAAAGCTCATTCAAGGGTAAAAGGGTTGCATCTGACCGACCCACCTACGGACCTACATAATAAAATAGATTCGCGTTCACGCAACTAACAAGTTAAAAGAGCGGGTATCAAACGTGTCCTAGGATATCAATAGGAGGTGAAAGGGTCTCTAAAAGGCTCAATCGATCTTAAGTTCGACCAACCAGTCAGAACAAAACAAAGTTTCCTTCGCAGATCTCAAAGGTTTTCAAAGATATTTAGACAAATCAAGGTATCACTTGATTTTTCTTAAAAATTACCATGAAAAACAACCAAAAAAACAATGTGGATATTAATTTTGTGTGCAGATCCTTCTGGATTTCGTTACCGCAGTTGCTATCCTTCCCTTATGAAAATGATTCCATCGAGGATGAATCGAAACAGAAGTAGGCCACTTGTCCCTCGTTAGAGACCTCGATTAGATTTTTGAGAAATATTACCTTATCTGAAGCACAGGACGAATATATAAATCTAAATTTATATTTATTGCTCTATTGTTGGGAAAAGTCATTGCATAACCCGGTTACTAATTGAAAATTGTCATTTGTAATGAATGCAATCTCCTTGGAATTGATTCGACAATATAACACTTAGAAGACAATTTCACTAAGGTCCAGGGAAATTTTGTCAAACCTTTCCAAAATAGTGCTGGGGCAGATTTAACAGGAAATGTTTTCATCGAAATATTAAATGAATGAAGACTCGAATTCCTTTTTTTATTTTTATAAGTTTCAACGTGAGAACTTTTCACAGTTAAATTTTGTCGGATTTGTCTTTTTTTCGGGTTTATCAAAGTGTTTCAAAGATTATCAAACCTTTAAGGAGTCACTAACGTTGTTTATACATAGAGATAACGCTAAAAGCTTTCTAAAAGGTTGCTCCACTCTTTCTGAAGCCTTGTCTTATGAACGATGAATCGTCCAATCTGAGACTAGTTTAACATGATCACTTTTATCTCTCCAATTCACAACGCTATTAATTGGCCTCCGCTCTCTTATTGTTCTTCAGTAAAGGATTTACTCCTTTGTACTTGTAAATTATTCTTCAAAACTTTTAAAACTTCCTGAAAAGGATGAACCCTTTTGGTGTCTTGACGTTGATCTCGACGAGCAACTTAATAAATCCTTATAAGACTACCTAAAAAGTTACACTCTTTAGTAAGGTATGGTATTCTTTGTACCTTATAAGTTTGAAGGGACATAGTAGAAAGCTCTTTCAAAACGCCTAAACTAATCGCGTGATTATAAAAAATATGCGAGAGCGCGGGGCCCTTTGGTAGTTCTAGAGTTTGTTCCTGGGACCATAACAAATTCCTAGGACTTGGATGGTTAAAAATGAATGCACATTCTTTTGTCTCTTATTAAACACCTATATCCCTCTCGTGTTATCTATGACCTACTCTGGATCTAAGGATACGAGACCTTGTTCTATCAATTCTACAAGGAACATGATCTAGAAATTTCTACTTCAGCTTCTGTTCCTGAAAACCTACCCCTAATGGACACAATTCTCATTCCTTTACACATCCTAGAATGGAAGCCGCCCTTCAGGCTGAAGAAAGCTGCGTAATCTCGTTAAATACATTTGAACCTCAGTCTTGAGTTAAAATTTTTAAAATTCAGAAGAACCCTAAACTTTCTAAATGTGTAAGTTTAAATACATTTTAAGCCCCTATATTCGTATTCTTTAATGCTTATTCAGAAGGGGAAATGTTAGAATCATTTTTCAATTTGAGTATTTTCCTTCATTAATCTAGCTATAGTTCAGTCGTATGACTACCATATTATTCAATCAGATGGCTCGTCCTTCGTCATTTTGTCTAATATCTTCTCTCACCAGCTGGCTATTTTTATTGTTTTTTTTAGTCTTTGACCGCCATTACTTGGTCTTTACTTCATTAGTAATTGCATCCATTTGCAAACAATTTGTGAATTGTTGAGGACACATTTTAAGAGGTAAGACCAGAAAAGAGGATTTTTTATTTAAGGCTCCTCTTTCCTCCTATTTTGTGTAATGTTAAGTTAAGTGCATGAAGCTGCAAGAAGTCAAGCCCACCATTCCCCCACTTTCTGGAAAACTCTTCGCTGTATTTGTACGAATTTTGTCTATCTAACCTCTCTGAGTTGTATTTGTTTGCGAAAGTCATATTTGTTTTCGTTGTATTTTTAGTTATTTTTTCCACATTGTTTTTTTTAAGATTTTAAAAAATGGAAATTGATTTGAGTATTTCGTGATTTTTAATTTTGGTTTGAGGAATTTTGAAATATCGTGGAAATTTAGGGTTTATTTTGTTCATTCTTGTATTTTTCATTCGTGATTACGTTTTTATGTTGTTCTTTTATTGATATATTTTCTTACCTCTACATGTTTCTAAACCTTGCCTAACCCAGGTTTCTCTTAGCATAAAAACCTACCACTCACTCTCCTTTTCGATCATTTTAAAGTGTACAATTGTCTCTCGATATCTATGCTATGCGGCAAAGTACGAGGGGCGGTCAATAATTTTTGCAATTCGGATATAAGGAAACGAGATATGAGGAAAAGTGTTTTATTATTTTTCAATATAACTATCCTCGACTTCAATGCACTTGCGCCACTTGTCCCTGAGGCTTCGAATTCCCGACAACCAGAAATCTCCCGACTGATGTTCAATCCACTCCTGGACGGCGAGCTGGACATCTTCATCGTCCCCAAACGGGCGTCCACGCAGTGCAGCCTTGAGCTGGCGGAATAAGAAGTAGTCGCTAGGGGCAAGATCTGGACTGTTGGGCGGATGATTGAGCTCCTCGAAGCTGCACTCGCGCAAGGAAGCTTGTGCAACTCTGGCCTTGTGGACTTTGACGACGTTGAAGTCTATCATGGGGCGTCAGGTTTCTAGGGACCCAACGGGCACAGACCTTGATCATGGCCAAATTGTCATGGATGATGTTGATAACACTTCCATGTGATATTCCAAGTTCTCGCTCGATTTCTTCGACCTTGACCCGTCGATTTTTGAGGATCATCCTCTCCACACAGGCCACATTGTCCTCGTTGTTCACGTCTGACGGGCGTCCTGGACGGGGGTCCTCTTCAAGTGACTCACGACCATGGCGGAACTCCCTATTCCAGCAAGAAATGGTTGCATAGGAAGGGGCGGTGTCGGTTTACACTGCAACCATGCGTTCATGGATCTCTTTTGCATTCTTGCCTTCCTTGGTCAAAATTTGATCAATGCGCGCTGCTTAACCTTCTCCATTGTTGAAAAAATTGTGACTGACGATCTGCGATAAGCTACTGCTTATTAAATAGACAAGGCAGGAGCGTACGGCTGCATGTCCTGACTTGTCATAACTTTTCCTAACACCCCCACAAACAGTGATCCTCCTTCCTCTGTTTTGCTCTACCTATTTGCAAATCTTATTGACCGCCCCTCGTATATCACCGACAAACATAAACTTTTAAACGTTCCTTTTTCTTCCAATGCCTCTTCTTCTTCACTTGTTCCTAAGTATAAGAGGTATTTAACTTGATTTTGGGGCAAAAAGAGAAAAGAATATTAAGCAAAATGATTTTAAAAGATATTTCTTCACACCATAAAAGTTTGGGTACAAAAAAAAAAGTAAGATTTATTAAACATTAATGAAATTTAAGCTATCATTGCATCTTAACATATCTTGTATTTAATCAACAAACCTATTAAAAAAATTCCCTTCATTTTTTTATTTATTTAGCGAATGATATCTTGTTTCTTTCAAGTATAATTTTTTAAAGTTTGAAAACTAGCAAAAGTCTGAAGAGCCGATATTGACTGGTCTGTAAGAGGATGGAGCAAATATTGACACCGGAATTCAGACAATGTCTCTCCTGTTACATTCGAAGAATGCGCCGATGTATTGTTATGCTATAGTAAAAGTGCCATACTGCAAGTCTTATTGTCTATTTTCGTCAGTGAATTTTTTAATTTTCTCAATGACCCTTCATAATAAACGAGAAAAATCGTTGTTTCATTCAAGAAAGAAAATCAAGATTGCTGAATCACTTTCTTTGTTGAATTTGATTGGCTCCTAAGAACATATTTGGAAACCATAGTTCGACTGGAATTATGCATCACTGGAACAAATTGGTGAACCCAAGTCACATCCAACGGAGCAATCCGTAGCATGAAACCTTCTACGCTTGAGCCAATTTTAGTCAAATGTCTCAAAGAAAAGTCACCAGAGGGAACAAGCTTATTCTTGAGCAAGGCCTTCAGCACCCATCGGGTTGAGAACCTTCTGAGATTAGGATGAACACATAAAATCGATAATGCCAAACTATGTGAAATTCAAACTACATTAGATATAAATTTAGGCTAAATTTGTTTGTTCTTTTCAACAGTTAAGGCGTGCAGCTGCATATTTTTTCATTTGTCGATGTGGATGGTCTTCCATTTTCTTGCCCGCATTCAGATATCGTTATCCTTAATTGAAGCGCTTCATCCACCTCAAACCCATATTTATGTCTGAAATAGAATTCCTTTGAAGGTTCAGTTAAGTTTCAATTGCATTTAAAATAGTTCCATTTAAGTTAAATAAATATTTTTAGGACACTTCTGATCTCATAAATCAGGTTGGAAATGTTTTATGAGGCAACATTCTTTAAACTTTGTCATATAAATGTATGATGATAAATGCCTTGAGGTTTCCATATATTCCACACATATACTTCAACACTTTTGCGCCTGAAAATTATCTGGCCAATCTCAAACAAGAAATCTCACACCAAAATTTGTCTATCCATCTAACACTCGCCTTTCTTCCCTTCAAATCTTAAATTTACCACCATAATTCTCGAGATTAGATATTTCTACCAAAACATTACATCTTATTACTATTGATTTAATAGCAAAAGAGCCCCATGACTTAGACTCGATAACTCTCCATTCGATTTATCCCAAACACAAATCTTCTTTTCTCTTCATGTTCGTATCGCAGAGCACATATGTGGGCAGCCATCTATTAACCATATTTATTAGTTCACACATTGTCAATTAAAACACTTGACTGGAAAGACTTCGCGATCCTCTAAGTACCTCAATTTTCATCCTTACTGGAGCGTATTTAATAAGTAAATAAATTTTATTTTAACTTAAAATGTTTATTAGAATTTCTAAAACGATTCTATTTGGGAATTGCTCAGGTAAAGATTTGTTAAATGGAATTTCATCATAGTCTTCAATACTTCATTATAGACTGACAATTGACAAGGAATTTATCTTTAAAAAATATTTTCATTTAGAATTTTCGAGCCTCTTCTTCTACATATATATCATTTTTACAGCCAACAGTTTAATTGCAAATGTAAATTGAAAAGCAAATTAATTGAATGATTTCAAAATGCGCATCATCAGCGTATATATAATGCATTGTATATACAAGTAAGCATTTTTTTCTTTTACGAGTATAATTCCCTAAACTTTACAGCATATTCGATAAAATGCAACGCGAGCATCAAAGCCACTGTTGGTAAAGAGGTGACAAATATATTAAATTCTCCACTTTGAATATTTCAGAGACTGGAAACTGTTTAGACTTTCTCATTTCTTTTGCTTATTTGAGCAGGAGGAAGTCAGGACTCGACCCTCCAAACAGAAAAGGTATTTTGGTTTGTTTCAGCCAAACAACAATTCTTTGACGCTGATGAAATTGTGATGGTAGAGTTATGCAAGAAATGTGTACATTCCTGACCAAACTTTTTAGATAAAAATATATATTTTTTTCATTCGTTTTTTAAATTTACGTGATAGGAATAATTAATGTAGCATTTCAAAAATAATAAAAATAACCTGCATTCGTTCGTTGAATCCAAAATCACTCGCTTGTCTTGTTCCTGTAGTAGGTGAGTTTTTGTCCCTTGAGTTTTGCTATTTGATCAAAAGTGTAAAATGATGACAAATATAGATTAAATGAATGACGTTGCGTAATAATAATCTTTTTTGTAAACAAATGTTTGAATCTTTTTCAATTCCAGAAATGGTTTATTCCAAAGAAAACGTCCAACCAGGGTTGCTCTGCTCTAAAATGGCATTAAATGGATCAAGGATTGCACTTTTAGAATCATTAATGATATTAAAAAGACTAGATAGACTCATGTGACACCAAAGTTCTTTGAAAAAGGTATGTCAAGTTAGCCTCCTTTTAGACCACAAGCTCACGGATAGGGTTGCCTCCACTGCCGAGCTTGTTCACGATTGAAAAGGAGCAAGTGTGAACGCTACAGCGTCCACAGTGAGGCAGAGAATGGCCGACAAAGGTCTCAAGTCGAGGATGGCTAAGCAGAAGCCTCATCTCACCAACAGGAATCTTACGGATAACCTCCACTTTTGTAGGAATTATAAAGAATGGACTGTTGACGACTGCGGCAAGGTGATATTATCTCACGAAGTTCTCTTCCGCTTGTTCGAACCGCCTAAGAAATCCCTTGGTAGGAGGATAAAGGGAGAGCGCTTTGCGGTCTCCTATGTTGATCCAAAGTTGAAACATCCGGACACTCTCCATGTCTGGTGATGCTTCTCATCAAACACCTTTGACCAAGAACTGCCATGAACTCAACAAAATGGTATCCAAACGTGCTTCATCACCACCTTACCAAACAGTTGAGGATCAATTTCGGGATGATCACTTGGGGGGGAGCACTTTATCACAAATAAAAAGTCATAAAAAAGTTTTTGGCTCAAATTAGCGTCGAACCTTTGCAGTCTTGGCAGGGAAATTCGCCAGATTTGAACCCAACAGAGAATAGGCGTGGTATGATCAAACTTGGGGCTCATAAACAGAAGCCATCCAATTGTGAGCAGTTGCGGTGCTTACTGAACACAGATGGAGGAATATCAGCCAAGATATCATTACAAATTTGGTCTCCACCATGCCAAAACGAATTAACCATTTCTGAAGAACAAGGGTCGTTATTGTATATAATGACTGCACGCATCAATTGGAAGTATTTATTAGTAAAATGGGTTTAGGTCCTAATTTTTTACTTATTTTACCTTCGAATTATGATAGAAATATACTAAAACAAAACACAACGTTTGTTAGTTTCATAATTTATATTTTTAAAATTTTAGAAAAAATTTAGCAGCCTCAAAACTTTTAGGCATGACTAGAATGGTCGTTATACAGCGGTGGATTATATATATAAAGAATGGTACTGTAAAGTTTATGCGAAATACTCGCATTGTATATGATGCAAAGCATCATCTTGTTCATACTCCTTCAAACTATTGTACAATTGTCAATATCAATCCCGTGGTGTTGTTAATTAAAAAATTATACAACTCAAATAACACTGGCCAACAAATTGAAACTTTTTTTAATCATCAGAAACCTTAGCAAACTTTTCCAATGGCATTTTCCTCGTTGATTCCAAATCTGACTTTAGTTGTTCTTTAGCACATCAAGTCTTCGAGATATTCGAAAATGTAGTATGACCGCCGTCGCTGATAGAATGTAGCGTTTTACTTTGACTTATTTGCAAAAACTGGTGATATATGGTTGCATAGCTCCATTGCTAGAAATAAATTGCCTTTTGTATTTTTCCATGGGCATTGAGAAGTTGAAACTATAAAATTTATCATTCTCTTCAGGCGTAAACATATGATAAAGATAAATAGCCATTTTTTGTTTATTCCACAAGTACCATAAAGTTAATAGTACTTATATTGCATGTATAAGAATGATAAACAATGATTGAAGGGCTAATAAGTCAAAACTCGAATTCATAAACGTTGTTCATGGGATTTGCGTTTGAATTTTTTCTCAGGATTATTATGATATGACATACACTAATGAGCTCTTATCATGCTCTCATTCCAAAATCCTGGATAGCGAGTTTCTATCGTCTTGATATCCTCGTGGAAACGTTCACCTTGCTCGTTACTCACGGCTCCAAGATTTTGGGGGAAAAAGTCTCGGTGCGAATGCAGGAAATGGATTTTAAGTGACATACGGCATCCCATTTCTTTATAAGATTGAAGAAGGTTTTCCGCGCCATCTCTGTATGTAGGTGACTTGTTGATGCCCAGAACGTTTGCACATAACCACTTGAAGGCTAGCTATGCATTTAGGTCAAGAGGAGTGATGGTCTTCTCGAAGTCAGGGTCTGCTAATCCTCCCTGTTTTGTGGCCTCACAAATATGCCTTTTTTTAGTTTTTCTGCGCTAAGTTGGGGAAATCTTTTGCATAGATATTGAAAACCTGAAAATTGTCCTTAGCCGTTGCTTTAACAAAGTTTTTCATTAGACTTAGTTTCAAATGAAGAGGTGGCAGATATATTTTCTGAGGCTCTACCAGGGAGACAGACTGAACACTGCTTATTCTTGGCTTATTTGTAGATCGAAGTGACTAGTCACGCTTGTCATAATGTTTTGCAGTAGCACGGCTATCCCACAGGCAGAGGAAGCAACAGTACTTGGTGAATCCTCCTTGCATACCCATTAGCATGCCTATGACTTTTAGATCACTACAGATGTACCACTTGCTTGGTAGTTTATGGCTTTAAGAAGAATATCTATATTGTCATATATCTCCTTAAGGTGGACAGAATGGCCAATAGGAATAGAAGCCTTTACATTGCCATTGTGCGAGAGGGCAGCTTTAGACTTGTCTTAGAAGCATCAATAAATAAACGCCAGTCAGACGCCTCATATGTCTGTGACAAGGCTTCGAACAATCCATTTATATCATGGCAGTAGCAGAGATGTCCATTAACTGTGAAGAATTAAGTTAAATCACGATTACGCTTTCTAAAGTAACTCACATGCACATTTTTTTCGAGTAAGAATTTTTCCTGTAGTCGAGATACTAGAAGTTCTGCTTTCTCCTTTGAGAGGGACAGATCTCTCGCAAGAACATTCAAGTCTTCCTGAGTAAATAACTCTTGCTCAGAGTTAGCATTCTCATATTCAACATACGCATCTAATATGCATGCATCATTAGTACTACTATCATCACTGATATCATCAGTTGGAACTGGAATTGCCAAAGATACATCATGTGGAACTAGTCTGCACGCCAAATGCATGGTTGGATAAACAATTTGGTGCTTTTTCTTTACAGAAACCCCTATTGTGTTCACACTGCAGAAAAAGCAAACTTCGAAATGATCTTTGGACTCTCTCCATATCATAGGAACAGCGAAGGGCATTGAAGCTTTCTTTTTGTTAATCCATTCACGTAATCCATTAAGGCAGGAAGTACAAATCTGGTGTGGTGCCCATACTTTATCTTGGTCACCCAGAGGGCAACCGAAGTAGAGTTTGTACATTTTCTTTATATCATTTGTGATAGTACGCTGCTGAGATTTTTGTTGTCAAATGCGCACATACTCGTACATAGCAGAATTCATCTAGATGAGATGTGCACTCTAGAATCATTTTTACTGCTTTGTGGAAATATTTGGAAGCCTCTTACGATCAACACAGAAGAAGCAGCTTAGAATATGCACCTCACATGAGCAACCTGAAAGCATAAAATAGAATTATAAATAATTGCGCAAATTATGCATGCGGGTTACAGATATAAATGAATTCTTCTCTATACCCCTTTAACCAGCAAGAACTCACGAAGCATCTAGTTTGCTCATCTTAGTAGCAAAATAATGATGTATGCAATAGAGCAATACCAGTAATATACTGCATTTTATAATCGCAGGCGGCCATTTTGAATTTTTGGCATATCTTAAAAACGGTACGTGCTAGAACAAAACGGAAGGCAGATCCATTCTCTGAGTTTCGTCGTGTTTCTCTTGTCCAATTAAATTAAGATTTCCAACCTAATAATGTCGGAAGACGTTTTTAATTGGAAAGTCTCCTTTTCCATGGTTGCGAAAATTTAATTTTCTCTTATTATCCCATTTTTTTTGTTTAACCCTAAATAAAGGAAATAAATTGTTTTAGTATCCTAGATTTTATATTTATTACCAAATAATTGACAAGAAAATCCTTTCGTTTAGGTATTTTTCGGGTCACGAAAAAAAAAAATTAAATTTGAACTGTTTCTTTTGGGATTAGTATGGCTACATTTTGGTAAGAATATCTCCGGACAAAAATAGTGATTAACTACTTGTATAATTAAATTAATCTTTACATCACATATATATATATATCTAAACCAATTACAAGTCGTTTCACTTTGATATTAACTATAGTAAGATAATGGAGCAACTAGTAATTATTAAACATATGCATGTTGTCAAGATGAGGAATCCCTATGATTTTCGACCAGAAAATAACAACCTAATTAAACCCAACCTAACCTATTAACTTAACAAAACTAATCTTCAATAGACTACGTTAGTTTAGGTTAGTTTAACTTATATTACGTTCGAAAAAAGCTGGGGAGACTTCATCTTCACAAGATCCAAACAAATTGACCCAGAAATCCAACCATGTGCCACACAAACTGACGAAGCACGGGACTGAGTAAAAATACCCAGCTTATAAAAGTGTGTTAAATGTGGTATAGAATTTGATCATGTAGAAAAAGATATTAATCAGTTTATTATACTTGCCCCCACCATTTTACCCAATTACTTGCAAGTTATCTTACAAACCTTGTTTCTTGACACCGTTCTGTGTCAAGGAAGTGTTGATTTGGAAACTCTTTTGGGAGGTTCCGAAACGGAAGAGTGATTTGTTCTTTTCCTAAGTGAAGGGGTGATAGAAGAGCAAAGAGTGTTTCGTTATCCGAATCGTGATCTAGAAGGCCAAAACTAACTGAGCGTATGTCTCAGACCCCTCTGATTTGGGGTTACCCTCTGCCACTGCCGAAATGTTTTGTGTCCGCTCACAACAGGAATTGGAAATACAATCTGGACGTGGAAATCTGACGGCGAATCAACTAGGATAGAGATAGATCGACCAGAAATATAGTGGATTATAACGTCATTGGGTAGATTAATCCTGTAATTTTACTTGGGTGACGTACTCAATTTTTTTTCTAAATCGAGTGGTGACTCCCTCTTTTTCACTGATTTATTCGGAGTTATGAGGAATAAAAATTTAGTTAAACTTTGAAGGGTTTATTGATTGGATTAGAAGCTTAAATACCCCCGCATTATTGTCCTATTTAGTAGTTTCAATGCACTTCTCTTCATAAAATAAATAAAAAGTGTTTTGTACATTAGAAACGTGAAATTGGCCCAAACGTTGTTTCCTTTAAATGTATCGGATTTAATCTACTATATAGCTATATAGAAAATCAGATATTTGCATGCACCTATTAAATTTTCTCAAAAGTAGGGTGGGAATCAAATTTTTATATCTAATTAATCGTTTCCGGGCCGTTTTTTAGAAGACCTCGACACTCTCTCAAATTACCTTGAATATGGTATAAAATCCAATTTGGGATAGAGGAGGCGTCTTTCTTTATACGAGTAGCTACCACATCTCGGCAGTATGGGTGAAAGCAAATAGAATAGGGAATAGGCAATCATGTATGTTATTGCATCTGAGACGTCAAACAATTAAAAATTCTTCCAATATCTGTAAGGAAAGCTAAATTATCAACGACTAATATATTTGTAACAAGGTAAAGAGGGATTAAGTTAACCTACCCACCACTTTTTATGAGATGAAAATAAGGAGATTTGTACACCATAATTACCTTCTCCTTACACTCTTTCGCGATACTCACATTCGCAAAGGATCAGATGAACAATGATTAAATATTTTATAAGAAAATATTATGGAATGAGGAAACAAAAAGTTAAGTATTATATTTTGATTCAAACACAGAAGAAATGATTGGCAGAAACCTTGTTATTGGTTTCATCTGAACAACACAATCCAATCGTAAAGCAGGGTAGAATAATCATCATGTTAAGACTCTAAGTTGCTGCTCCTGCTCTAGGAACACTCATTCAAATAAATCGTACAACGGGAACTGAAGTTCTTTTAGCTAATTTTGAAAGAAATACTTCTACCACTAACAAGAAAAGTGAAGTTAGTTAGGCAGTTTTACTTCTAGCAGAAAAACTATTTAAAACTCACAACCTTTGTAGCGTACAAACGGAATTAAATGTGAAAATTAATGCTTTCGCAAAGCTTAAATCTTACTCCATAGGAAATTTGCAGTTGAAAATGAAAAAAAAAACGCGCTTAACAAAGATCTCAAAGAAATATAAAAAAAAATTTAATGTAATGTAAGGAAAAATAATAGTAGTATTAAATTTATTGAAATATGACTACATAATATTTTGTCTACGAATTTGATAACAGTTTTGTTGAGATTGTTTCTACAAGTGTGTTCCATTTGGCAGCCAACCAACCCCTGATCTGGCAAGGATCGGTAATAGGATGACGGAGACAATAGAATTTAAAGTAATGTTAATGGGGCAATTAAGGTAACAGAGATTATTTGTAATATTAATCAGTAAAAGAAGGTAGTTCAAAATACCCTGACGATGATAATAATACTAAAATACTAACCTTGTGTTAGGGTACTCTGATCGCCAGATCAGAGTAAGGAATAAAAGAGTGAACTTCTTGTATTGTAAAATAAAGATGTCATATTTCTCTAAGCGGTTTGATCAAGTAAAAGATATTTTAAAAGATCTTTAAAGCTATTAAATGGGATAAAGTTGATGGGAGACTATCCCAAATACAAATAGAGCGATAGACAAAAGAATATTGAGATGTAGATTCAAGTAATTTAAGAAGATAAAATTTTCGAAACGGAAGAAAATTGAATTGCGTAAGTGCGTTGGAATGAGAATACTGAATAGCTTTTAAAAAAAGCCTAAATATCACCTTTAAAATTTCTAAGAATTTTAAAAGGGTGCACTAATTTACGAAAGAGTTGAAAGAGTAATTTTATTGTAATTGGGTTGCTGGTTGGTAGTAAAAGTTAAAATATTTCCATGTTCTTCGAAAAAGGCTATGGAGTTTAGTGGAAAAGTTGGTTCCAATAAAATAAATGAATTAGGTAGTGGGAATTTTGTCTTGAAAGGCAGAAGTTGGGAAATTAGTTTAAGGAGGCAAGATTCCGAAACAGGTTTTTGAGGTGTATTTCTGCTTGGGTGGGGAACTTTAGTTTAGCTTTAATATGAACACCAAGAAATTAGTAGAGAATGATCGGTTAATAGGTTGATGTATTTTAATATAGGAGGCAGGAGACTAGGCTTAATAGAGTAGAATATCATATAGGTGAATGTAATCTAATTCTCTAGCAATAATATAGACAAAAAGGGAGTGAATGCTTGAGCAATGTTAGAAAGATGATCGTTAAATTTTCTATTCTAGACTAGCTCAGAATAAGAGCGGTGTAAAGAGATGAGGTTAATAGTTTATTCAACGCTTTCCCATGTAGCCTAGCTGTCGGAGAACGTGGATTTAAATTCTGAGTAGAAAAAATTATTTGGCCTGGCGTAAGCAGAAAGTTAGTAATGTTTTGTAATCGTGGGTAAATATGAAATACAAAGCCACTGATTTAAAGAAATTTTAGGACTCCATTTCTATCTCGGACCATTCGGGGCAGAGCACTACATAAAAACAATGAACAATGGAACGCCTGACAATGGAATGCTTTGGTTGCCTTAGTCAGTTGACTCCTGCTTTAACAGCTTACTCGGAAATTTGATAAAATGAATTTTTGCGAAAGAATTGTGAATAGCGTGACTCGTCTCGAGTAGGGACAAAATATTGGGAATAGTGAAAGCTCGATCGTTCGAAAAGTAGACCACCGGCCTTCTTCGTTTGAGGACGGTTACGGACGGATCTTCACTCCTTCGTAGAGACAAGATTGAAACTTCATTTGGCTCACTCACAATCTCCAGAAGAAAGGAAATTATTGAGGTAAAGTGTTTTTTTTGGTACTTGGATATTGGCCCTTTGATCTCCTCCTCTTCCGTTCTCTCTCACCCACATTTTCTTACACATAACCGACTTTATGAATAGTAACCATCTAGTGTACGGTAAGATGCATCAAAAATGAGGGAGACGCTTCGCATCACTCTTCGGGTCCTCTCCGAGGGCCCAAAACCGGACAGAGGCAAGGTTTTTGAACAAATATATGGAAACTTGATAATTGCACTGATAAGACTAATTGACATTCATAATAGATACTCTGCTATTTGTGCGAGGGAGGCCGATTGTGAAGTCTTGACCTCAAGCAAAGCAGTTGAATGCCTGAAGACAGTTAACTTAAAACCCGACACACCCCCTCAAATTAAAACATACCGTAGTGTCATCTGCAAGCGCTTCGACTCTTGGGTTGGGAGCCACTCGGCAGAAGACATAAGGGATAAAGTTGAAAGGAACCACCCTTGGGCAAAAGTAGAGGAGGTTATTAAGTTCAAAACCTACACGCACGTCTTCAAGGTCGTTTTCTAGGATACGGCAATGGCCTCAAAAGGCAAAGGGTCTCGGACTAGTTCTTTTTAGCGTAAGAATCTGCCCAGAGTAGATTGAAAGGGAAGAGTTTGTCGACTTGCAAATGTGCTTTTGGTGCTACAAGTACGGCAAACATACCACTTCAAGCTGCCCTGAAAAATGCCTTACACTATGCTCGATTTGTGCCGGTTGCAACCATTTTGGGCGCGACTGTAAGAGTACCTCCCTAAAGTGTCTCAACTGTGAAGGCCCCCACCGGATTATGTCCATGGCATGCCAGATCAGGAAAAACGAGATACAAAAACAAACCCAACTATGACGCTAAACGGAGGAAAAAAAAGGTAAATTCGACCTATGCAAAAGTAGCTAAAGCTGCGATTGCCAAGAAGAACAACCAGAAAACATATCTCTACATTGAAAATGAGTACTCCACCAAAATTATGTGTTGCATTTATTATGCACATATAGCAAACATTACTTGCCTTGGTACTTTTGCCACCGAGATCAACCGCATGCTCGTAAAGAACGGCCTGCAGGAGATGTGGTTCCCGGACAACCCTCCCTCAGAGGAGGTTATGCGAATAACCACCACACGTGACCCACGTCTGAACAAATCCAAACAAACTTCCCAAACAGAAAAACAAGCGACGCTTACACCCCCCAAAATTAACACCAATACACCAAAAGCACAAACACAAACCAAGACACCTAACAAGGAAGCAGTGCGACCAAAAGAGACCAGGTCTCCAAGGTAGAGGAAAACTTCAAAAACACGTGGTCCCAGGTCAACCTACTCATCTCGAGGCAGAGAGCACCAATTAAAATATCATGTAAGAGGCTTCAATCTCAAGCTACATGTCCCCAAATCGGCCCACTTCCCAACCGAAATTGATTCTCGAGAAGTATCTGAGGGTCTTAGGACCGGAAGATACAAGTGGGAATGCTCTGATGAGGTTCCGGAACGGCAAGTTGAGGAGGCTCTATCCCAAAACATGATCAAATTGACTATCGACTGATTTCTCACAATCACGGACACAGAATTCAGAAAAAAACGAAACAGCAGGAAGCGCACCCCACCCAGTACACCTCATGGGGCTAAAGTGGATCGCGAATAAGCGTCCACTTTAATTCCACACACTAAAAGACCCAACATTACACAAAATGACCAACAGACTTACGATTATACAAATGAATGTCGATAGATGGGACAGAAAAGGTTCGATCTACGGAAATATTTTGCGACAAAGTGACCCTGACATTGTACTTACCTCTGAACACGGACTGACCGCGCAAATAGAGTTAAAAATATTTCAATACGACGTCATTAGTAAAATAAATCATAGCCAGGGACGGTATGACAGCTGCGCAATAACCGCCAAAAAAGGACTAAAGTACAAAAAAAACTACCCAACTTAGATGAATCTTACCTTGCCATTAAGGTAGGCACTACCCTGGGGGGTCTGGTCGTGGCTACGGGGTTTTAACACCCAAGACGCGGCTATGTACCCATGCACAACTTTCTACAGAATTTCAGCCATAAGAAAAACGTCATCTTTGCTGGAGATCTGAATGCAAGGTGTGCAGCGGCAGGATATACCTCCTACAACAATGCAGGCAGAAACATCGAAGTATTACTTGACAGACAATACATGACAAGAATCGGACCAGAATTCCCGACATATATAACGGGAAAAGCAGCAACGAAACCTGATATTGTTCTATCCAGTATCAGGTTTCCATACAACTACTACATTGAACCGGGCCCCATCATTCCGAGCGACCACCAGGGTATTAAAATTACAATTGGTGTAAATCCGATTCAAATTACAATTCCAGAACGCAAAAGCTACAAGCAGGCGAACTGGGGAAGCTACAGAGATTATCTTTTAGTTTATACCCCTGACCCCTTACTCGATGCCAATTTAGAAGAGATAGATAAAGAGCTGGATAAAATCACTGACCTCCTAATTAAAGCCGATGAGAATAGTATTCACCATATCAAGTATACCCTTCCAGCTTCCCATTGGACCCCTCCCATGAAAGCCATGGCCCAGGAATATAAGGACCTGTCCAATGTAGTAGCGCTGATAGGCCCAAACCACAATGCCCACAGAAAACTAAGACAGATTAAAGATGAACTCCAGACACTAATTACGGACCAGCAGATACTCACATGGGACAGACTAATAGAAAGACTCGACATTGAAAGAGACTCACATACTTTCAGGCAAACACTTAAACGGTTAAAAGGAAGCCCTCTCAAAAAAGAATCACGCTTATAAACGACAGTATAGAAATTGACGAGCCTGAAGAGATTGAGGAAATGTTTAAAAATTTTCTGGTCCTCAATCTTCACAATTACCCCAGAAGAAAATGACAACTACGACCTCGAATTCGAGACTGACATAATCCAACAACTAAACACAAAAATACACAGAACCTCCCCTCATCATTGTGTGTCGCAGGAAAGAGTGATGAAGGGCTATGGTAGTAAAATAACTGCCCTAGAACTCCCCATGGCTCTAAAATCCTTTCGTCAAAGAGCACCGGGTACCACGGGGCTGACCAGGGAGAACTTCATCAAGGCCCCTCCTAATGTTTGCAGTGGGCTGCCTCACATCATGAATGCCGCTCTGAACACGGGCTACTTTCCCGATCAGTAGTAAGTGGCCAAGATGATTTTCATTCCCAAATCGGGAAAGCCGCCGGACTGCCCTCCTAGCTTTTGGCCGATATCTCTCTTAGAATTTGCTGGCAAAGTCTTCGAGAAGATATTAGCCAAAGAGTCAACTCTTTTCTCGACGAAGCCAACTTGCATAACGAGCAACAACACGGCTTCAGAAGGAAAAGAGGGACTGAAACGGCACTAGCCGTTATCACAGAAAAGCTCGCTAAGATCAAGGCAGACAAAAGGCATGCCAACCTGGTGCTCCGAAATGTCTAAAAAGCTTTGGATAAGGTTTGGAAGAAAGGACTACAATTTAAGATCCTTGAAGTAGGCCTCGACCCCATTCTTGAGAGGATTCTATGCGACTACATAATGGAGAGGAGAGCATATATACATATCAGAGGATACAAAGGCCCCGAATTTGAGCTCAAATCAGGGGTCCCACAAGGGGGCTGTCTCAGTCCCCTTCTATACAACATATATACACGTCACCTACCACAACCTTTATCCGAAGGTACGATATACATTCAGTTCGCTGACGATATTTCGCAAATTTGTACAGCTGCTTACGTTCACAGGGTATTTATGGCGAGAAATACGGCTTGGGAGATTTCCAACATCAAATCTTTCAAGAGAGATGGAAGATATCGACCAATGCCCCAAAATTCAAAATAATTCCCATGTTTCGCAAGATCTTCAATGACATACGGGTAGAAGGGGAGCGAATCCCCTACTGCCGAGAAGGGACCGTTCTGGGGCTCAAAATCACCACAGGGGGCTACAAGAGTCTTATCGAACGAACAGTCGCGAATAGCAAGAGAGATTTGAGGGAGTTTTATAGGTTCCGTGACCTAACTCGCTCAAATAAACTCAAGATATTCAATGCGTGCATTCGCTCGAGACTCTTGTACCCCCCGGTGCCGTTGAACGTGAGCGCCAAGACCCACATTGCGAAACTACAAGTCATCCAGAATAAGGCGGTTTTACTTATTAAAAACACCGGAAGAAGAGAACATAAACGACAGAAGGATCTCCACGACTCGGTTGGATTATCTCAATCAACGTGGCGCTCCACGAGAGAGCCAAGAGGATATGGCAAGCCATTGGTGCACGCTTGACCCCTGAATTCTCTCGTACACACGTAGACATCGAAGCCGACCGACAAATAAGACCATTTAAAAGCAGTAAATTACAGTCTGACAGTGACGTGACTCCCAAATACACATTACAGAATCGACAATAGACAAAAATCGACTAGTGTAATGCACAAGTTTTTTATTAGTAAAAATTAACTTCATATTAAATACAAATTCACTTTAATAATGGAAATTTTCAAACTCAAATTAACATTTAAAAAAAAACTATATATATCTGTTCAAATACCCATAGCGGGATTAAAAACCCCGTCTCAAATAAATGCTTGAATGCCAAAGATCATCATTAAGATGAAAACCTAATAATTAAATTAAGTGTTAATTTAATAAAATAAACTATAAAATTATAGTTTATCAAAACAAAATCCTCAAAACTAACAAGAACAGAGCTACCCTTTCACCAGGGACCTTTTTATTCTGTCTCCCACACATCATCTATTCTTTAAACTCACCCTTTAACCACTTTACTCTCTTACTTTTCTCTCTAACTCTACCTATATTTCATCACCAATTATGTCCAAAGTCCAAGCCTGACAACGTCTGGCAACCGCATTTGAATTCGAACCCTAAGGTGACTATTTAAAAATGGGAGTTTCGCACGCCTACACCCTTTGATGGCGGTGGGTTGCATCTCACTCACTATTTTTAATCAGCTAGTAGTGTAAAAAACTCGATAAGCCTAGCATTAGATTCGAATTCAAAGGAGATTGCTAGACGTCGTTATGCGATCTATGTTCATTGTTTTCATGCGCTGCTTCTTGACTTCAGACATAAAGCCCCGTCCCCGATTGTTATTTAAATCAATCATAAATATGTCCATATCATATTTTATTGATAAAAAATACCTTCAAAATTATATATAATACAATATGTAGTAATTCAAATTGAAAATGCGGCTGTGTATTCCTGATATAACTAAGCGTTATATGTAGTTAAAGATGAATTCCCCGGTTTTGTGTTTACTCTTAATTAAATTAAATAGATTTTTCGTAATCCAAAGACAGGAATTATGTCAAGCAGAGAGAAACTTAGAGCAAACATAGCAGTTTTCATTGGCTATGCTATAGAAAGTAGTAGAACATGATTCTACGGCAATATTTAGCCTAGTGGATTGATTTAATGTGTGAGAGATATAGTAATGAATGTACGCAGTTTGCATTCGTTTCTTTCACTGGATCGCGAATTGATTTGTGGACGTAGAGGTTTGTTTTAGTTTGTAAGGAGAACATGCCAAAATAGGGCGTGTGGTTATTTATACTGCCTGCAATTATTCGAGAAAAGGTATTGGAAATGTGTTTCTAGCAAATATAGTCAATAGCAGTTGTGGAGCGTGTTTAAAAATATGAAGAAAAGAAAAGCCGTGGCAATGTTTGATGAAATCGACTTCAGCGTTGGAAGGATTAATAATAACGCTATATAAGTGACCGAACAAATATGTTTGAATGTTAGGCATTGTAGTGAGAAAGTATAATGGAGGGGGTATCATTAAAGCAATGGGTATTAAATTAACATGGAGGACAACATATACTTAAAATGGTGAGCTTTAAAGAGTTAAGATATATTCAAACTGTACAGAGTTCACATATGTCATAAAAAATACCAATCAAGCTTTATGGAATCTTTATAAGAGTTTAATAGACTAACAGAAATCTTTTTCCTCCTGCAGAATAATTTGGGGGAGAGCCAAGTTTCATTCAGAATTATTATATCAGGTTGAAAGTTCAGTTGAGCTAAATATGCAAATAAAAGATAAAACAATCAGATTCGCAATAGAGGATTCTCTGATAACGACGTACTCGAAGAGAGACTTCGATAGCTTGAAAGACAAGGGAGTTTTATTCGAGACAATAATAAACTGTATTTTTTGTTGTAAACATGCTTCTGAAAAGAATGGAAATCATTTTTTAAAATACATTGTAATGTTTGAACTCTGTTTTCATTTATTTACTTAGGTTTAAAACCCGAATTAACTTTCTTGGACAGCTGATATATTCCTGGTTTGAAGTTGAGGCCTTATTCTCATTCTGACACTATTTTGAGCGATCGCATCAAATCTGACCACCTTCAAGGGGGTGGATGTTGTAGGGGGGGGGGGCAATACCCTGGCTACAACTGGTACCTGGATTAGCGGCACTGCCCTTCGACCCCACTGCCCCAAGAGAAAGTGGGTCTCTCTCTCAGGTCATTTTTTGCAACTCTTATAAAGGTACCAGTATCTTTTTTTCGCTTGGTAAGACCCAGCAAATGGGGAAAGAGGGCATTTAACGCTAAAAAACAAACCTGACGCTATTTATGTACCTTCGCCTTTCTTTTTTTTGTGAGAACAAGGGAAAATGACGAACCATGACCGAGGAGATAGTACGAGGTTTTTATGGTTTATGTTAGGTGTAGAAAGGGCTAGCTGAAATCTGGAAGTTTGTGTGCCCTCCAGGCCCAAATAGAGGCAGGTGGATTTGGAGCTAGATATCTTGTAATAAAAAAATAGCTAAGAGGAGCAACCTTGATGCCAAGTGAACTCTTTACTCTCTTATCTGAGCACTTCTTTGAATAGCGACTCTTAATCAGGTCATCTGGTCAACGGTCGCAGATTAACTATCCCAAAAGGTAGCCCAAGTTATTAGTCCCACTTGTTAAGTTTGCCGGGGCTGACGAGTGAATGAAGATAAATAAGGGATCGTAAATAAATTCAGTAAAAGAATAAATTTCTGAAAAACTAATAGTTTGAGAAAGACAAATATTTGAAGACAGGCAAGAGTAGAGGTTGCCCTATTCACGTTAGGGCGAATGCAATTAGCCATTAAAGATACTGCTTACGCCAATGCTGTTCTCCATACTAAATCCTACACTGTGAGTAATAATAATCTCATAAATTTTTTTTATGGAGAGGTTTAAAGCTCTTGGTGGATGTGGGGTGGGGAGGGGAATAAAATCTTCTTGAAGAGCGGTGAATTTCCAAGTGGCGATCTTTTAGAAGTCTTTTTGAGCTCAATTCGCCCCAATAAGGAGTCCCAAGATTTCTTGATTGTCTTACGGTACTTTTTTACACCTTTAAGCAAGGGAGAGCCTTCCTCCTTCTTTTCCTGGGTTCCTAATCTCACCATTTCAAATTAAACTACAATGTGCATCATGTACATTTCATTCAATAAATCTTTTTTTTTGTTTTACACAAATCTAATTTTCAAAGATTTAATATTAATACGACCTGTTTACGTTCATTTAAAATCTGCTTTCATTTTAATGCAAAGAGCCGAAGATGATCATGGAAGAAAATGGCTTGAGGGCAAAACAGAAAGCTTGCCTTTTTCTCTAAGCAAATAGAATATATCGATAATGTTTGACTTATCATCAGTTATGCAAGGCTGTGCAGATATTAAAAGGTTATCCTAATAAACTTTGATCAGAAATGATCGGAATACGTAGAACGAGGAATAATATAAAATCGTCGACAAAAAACAACAAATTTGATGCGAATTTCGCATTAATAAATAATTTCAACGAGCTATTTATCCAGAAACAAAAGGTTACGGAAGTCTTATTCTTCTTAATCCAATTTTATGAGGTAATTAAGGCGCTTTATCTCTTCTACTAAAATTTTAACTTCTTTGCATTTCCCCTTTCTCTCTCTATTCCGTTTTCCGTTTGCATCTCTTTTCTCTAAAGAGGTCTAATCCTCTCAGAATGAAATGGTTCGCACTGGGCAGCCACCTCTAACCACTCCTCGGTGTGGGAAGGCACGGACTCCGGCTCATTCTTTCCATACCACTTCAAAAGAATGTAACTCAGTTGCGAGATTATGCGAGGCCGCAGCAAATCTTCGGAATAAACAGTCCGTGGAATATGAGCCTTATCATTCTCCACCCCTTACCATATATAGCATTCTCTATCCCTTACCATATATATCATTGTCCATCCCTTACCATATATAGCATTGTCCATCTCTTACCATATATAGCATTCTCCATCCCTTACCATATATAGCATTCTCCATCCCTTACCATATATAGCATTCTCCATCCTTTACCATATATAGCATTCTCTATCCCTTACCATATATAGCATTCTACATCACTTGCCAGATATATCCTTCTCCATCCCTTACCATATATATCATTCTCCATCCCTTACCATATATAGCATTCTCCATCCCTTACCATATATAGTATTCTCCATCCCTTACCATATATAGCATTCTCCATCCCTTACCATATATAGCATTCTCCATCCCTTACCATATAGATATTCTGAAAATCCTGTAGCTCAAGATATTAGTATATGCTGGGGTTCAAAATGTCCATCTGTGTTGACCGTCGTTTATTCTAAGCCTTCCGACCTATAATAGGCTTCGTCCTAAGAGATGTTCTCGCTGCAACGTCTAAACTGTGAATGATGTGAAGTTTTTTTCGAGGGTGGGATAGTAAGAGGGAAAGATTCATTGCCTTCACAGGCCCCTCTCCACACTCTTCTCCCGAGTGGAAGAGGTGGGTGACGGGGGGCCCCGGTCAACCCTTCATCTATCTCCCACTCCTCTCTCAAAGGGTCGAATGGACTCAGATGGGAAAGGGTTGGTGCGAACCGATGTAGGTAAAGAGGAGTCGGGGAAAAGAATAAAAAAATGTAAGTGTGAAAGAGGGTAAGATAATCAAAGTTGATCTATGTTGACCTTCTTCTTATAGCAGATATATTTGATAGAATGGAACCACTCTAACGCGTGGATCTACATATTTTATGGTTGATTCCGAACCAAGCATCACCCAAGTGCTCAGTTTCTCCCATCGTTTGTACTTTCACCTCCACAACTTCATACAGATAGCGAGAGAGCCGGTTAACATCTCTCAGCATTTTCGGTTCCTCTTACATTCATGTATGGCATTCATGCCATTATGTGCTTTTAATCTGTATGAGATTATGTATTTTGTTTTTGTTTTATATGTTTCGGTATTTTTTATTTATTTATGAGTTACTTTTCACTTCTGATTTCACTTCTTTCATTTTTAGGTTTAGTTTTTAAATTTTATCATTACCAATAACTTCAAACTACTATGGTAATATCACTTCACTTCTGTTTTTTTCACTTTTCGCTTCACTTTGTCTTGTTTGTATTTTAGTTTGGTATCGTTTCACTTAACACTGTTCTAAGTTATTAGTTTTTTAATTTTCGGGTATTTTTGTTGACTTGGGATTGGGTTATTTGAATATCCTTCCTTTCTTCCTGTTTGGTTGTTTTTATCGGTTGTTTTGTTATGGTCGCGATATAATATGTCCTCGTCATGTCTTTTGTTCATTTTGTTCAATGACTTCACTTAAATAAACAAAGGCGCCTCCTCAATTATCAGCTGCTGTATTCCGCCGGAAAATCAAGTGTTAAAGACGTTTTCTGCCCTGATGGTAAATGTGTTCTAGAAAAATTGGAGGTAGCTCTTCTATTTTCGACTCTATTTTCTCCGAACTTTTCTAGATATCGATACTGAGCATTTCAATTCCCTCCTCTTGATTCAGACTCCGCTAATTCTCGGCTATCTTCTCCGCATGTTAGTAATTAAGTAGAGAGATTTTTCTCTGATTCCTTCTGAGTTCCATTATTTTTTAGACTTGCTGTTGATTGTGATAGGAAGGTACAAACAAGCCTCCATTTCTGGGGCCATATATATTTCCCTTTGTTCTTAATGTTGAAACCAATCAACCTTTATATAAAGAGGTTTAGCATTGGTTTCGTTTTTTTCTTTCTCTTTGCGATGTATTCTTTATAGTCTCCTGATGTTATTTTTATCCCCTAGGACTTTCCCCTCTGTACGGTATCTCTATTTCTGGTCTTAAAGTTTGATATATGCTACCTTGATTCTGGAGATTGGGACTATCGTAAATTTCTTTCTACTAATTCTCATCTTCAAGTCCATTTCGAAATTATTGATGTTGCTGATTTTTAATACTTTAGTCATAGATTGAAAGTGTAAGTTACTCTAGAGTGAAACGACGAGCTGGATTATGCCACTTGCAAAGTGGATGTTTAAACAAACATTAATGGTCTTTGCAGGTTCGCTCTATGGATTTAAAACAGCCCAGTCGGGGTTCAGCTTCCAACTCAAGTTCTGGTTTTTCATAATCATAACTCACTACGCATACTTTCTTATATGTGATGTAATGGCAGAGAATTCTCTCCAGATTGCTTCTCATCTGCTGATTTTAGATCTTATATTACATTCTCTTGATCCAGAATTTGTTAACTCTGTTCTCTAGATCTCTCTGGCAAGATCGATGTAGTTTTTCTCTGCTTTTGCCTTAGCTAATTTTCTGTTATTATACCAAGTGCCATCGTGGTAGTCTTTTTCTTTTACGAACCTGAACTGGTAATCATTATATAGGTTATTTTCTTCGAGATATTCTTTCGATCTTCGATTAAGGATTTTTCCGAAAGCTTTGTCTACTAAATTGTGATAAAGTGGATTTCCTGATTATGGAACGAATATTATTTGCCTGGTTTATGGACATCTGGTAAGTAATTTGTGTTAAGCAAGTGATGTAGATGTCCTTTAATGTTTCTATGATGGACGGTGCCTTAATCAGACTTATACTGGTTATTCCGGGCCTGGCGCTTTCTGCATTAATGAATTGATTACGTTTTGGATTTCTGCCTCTTTATATATTCTCCTGTGCCCAGAATTTCTTTTCTCTCTAGCGCTCCTCTTGGTGTTGAGGATATTTTGTAGATGTTTTCTTTTAATTAAGTGTGGACCATTTCACCTCTCTCTAGATTGAAGTCTTTATTATCTTCTAGGGGTATGGGGAACAGAGACTTCCAGTGAACGAAAAATAGTACTTCTTTGTCTTCTTGAGTTTTTTCTTCACTTCCGTTTTTAATTGTCAATTTCTTTCTCTAGTCTCGTTTTGAATTTGTTTATTAGTTCCCAGTTTTCTTTAGCTTCTTGAACTACAATGATTTTTGAATATTAAACCATCACAAAAATGACGTTAATGATCTTCTATGCTATGCATTTTGGGGAAGTTTTACGCCTCTGACCGAAATAAATCTCTAATTGCTCGTATATTCCACTTAGGTGTCAATTTTACATCTTCATTCCTTGCCTCCACCGAGAGTAGAGATGAGTGCGGCATCTCGTCGTCGGGATGTTTCTTTCATCCGCACCGGTGATCGTTCTTGTTAGTCTTGATCTTTCCTCGTCGATTTATTCCAAGTTTACGTCTGATTTGATCATTTGAGATCAAAGTAGGGAATTCTTCTTTGTAAGATTCCCAGTTAGTTCTTCTCTAGTGTTTCCTCTCTGCCTCCGGCCACTGTATTGCCATTGATTCATGAACAGCAAGGTTCCAATATGGTTAATACATGCAATGGTTATCTGCTGTATATGGATGTTAAATGGTAAGTGGGGCTGCTTAAAGTGACATCACGCCTCGTCGCATCATTGCCTGTGATCAGATATGGGCAAGATCTTGATCTTCACCTTGACCTCGACTTGTTTACTTTATTCTTGTGATATTGATCCTAAAGATCACTCTAGACCTCAAGAATCCTTTTAACTTCAGATTCTTAAAATGAAGCTATGCGAATGTCATTTGTTTTTTTGTTTTTCAAGCGACATCTGGCAACTTTGTTCAACACCGGCTGTTTGTTTAGTGCAATGAGTGTGCATAGAATTCCTATTTAAACAAGTGATGGAGTCATGTACCCGAATCCGTAGACTTTTCTTTCACCAAATTGGTAAAGATTACTTATAAACATGTATATATTTTGTGATCATTTATATCATTTATTAAATTGTAGTAATTATTTATATAATTAAACATTATGCACATTTACTAAAGCGCCAGGTGTATCTGTCTTTCTCTCTGTCAGATCCATGTCTGTAATTTCTGCTATTTAGTTAATGAATGACGAAATTCGGCTTTCAATTTAACATTGGATAAAAATACACTGATCTTGGTGAAAATAATTTTCCAGATAAAAATAAATTTAGCATATTGTTAAGTATTAATTTCAAATAGAATTTTGATACGCTGAAAATAATTTCAGCGTAATTTCATGAAAATAATTTAATTTTGGGCGTAAAACATGCATTTTGATATTTTGCTGAGTATGAATCGACAAGATAACTGACAAGTGTCCAACTAAAGAAGACATGGCAGCAATGATGGTTCCATCAAAAATTTTTAAGCACTCAACAATCGGCCTGTTCACATTTCCAAGCCAAAACCAGAACCGCCAATATAATTCTCTCGTTTGGTGTAAATTGCCTCTTACCAATGGGACTCGTTGAGCTGCATGAATTTAAGGAACTTCTTTCATGTTATGATAACTCAAATATTTTGCTATTTTTCCATAGCAAATATCTGCTAAAAATAATTACCTATATTATTTGTATGAATATTAGATTATTGCTAGCCTAGCTAAATATTTTACTATTTTTTCCATAGCTAATCTCTGCTTTAAATAATTATTCATCTTATTTGTATGAGCATTGGACTGTTTCTAGCCTAGATAAATATTTATTTATTTTCTCCGTTGGTGGTCAATTGTTATTGTTTTAATTTTTAAAAGGTCTTCCAACGTAGAGTCGGCTGTTGTAAAGTCATCTTGACAAGATCTCTTGCACCAACAACAAGTCTAATGAACGAATACATACAAATAAAGGAGGCTTCAGCTGACCATGTCTGTTACATGCGAGATGTGGGCAACTAATCACCGCACTTTCATTGGAGCCACTATTCATTGGGTATGTTGTTGATTTAGTTTATATTTGTACATAATTGATAAATTAACCAGGTGATAGACTGAGAGTGTTGCTAATTTTTCAATTATCGACATGTGTTTCTCATTCATTAATTTGATGAGTATTCACTTTGTTGTAAATATTGACCCCTCCCTTTTTTCATATGGGATGGGTCACTGAGCGTAGCCAACCAAACGACCTGTTCTCTATTAACTGCCTGCCATTTCTGGAAGCAGTCATCTCTGTCTTCAATGCAAGAATTGGTATTTTATTTCTTTGTGTCACGAGGTAACTGTTACGGTTTTGATTTCAGTATATCATCCATATTTCAAATTCAGTGTTAAATTCTTAATTATATATGCTGATCTTAGTTATGGACCGGGCAAACTAAGAGATGATAAAAAAGAACTAAAACTCTATGTAAGTAATTTAATATTTTGTTCTTTGCTGATAAGTTATGATAATACTAAGTTTTAAGATTACCAGCTGAAATACTGAAAAGGAATCGTCAATCCCTGTGGTTTAAATCAGGTAACATAACATATATTAAACGCAAAAAAGCGAAAAGGTAATCAATGTTGCAAGTATATAAAACTAGTTCTGTTGACCAAAAAGTCGCGTGCTCTCAGCTATTTTGATTTATGACCTTACGACCTTCAAAACTTTCAAAAGTTCCCAGACTAACTGTGGGAGGAACTTGCCACTTACGAGTATATCACTCGAAAAAGAATGTAAAACAAAATAAGGGTTTAAAATTTCGTTAGAATCGGCCGAATAGTTATGATGTTATTACCCCCCCCCCCCCCGAAAAATCATAGGCTATCCTTGGGAGGGATTTGGCAATTATATCATTCGAAAGAGAATTATATCATTCGTTAGAATCAGCCGAATAGTTATGATATTAATGCCAAAATAAAATAATTCATGAGCTTACATTGGGGGACTTTGGCAATTATATCATTCGAAAGAGAATGTAAAACAACATAGGGGTTTCAAATTTCGTTAGAATTGGCCAGCTAGTTACAATTATATTACAAAAACAGAAAAAAAGCAAAAGGGGACCTACAGACCGACATAGTGCGATGCAGAGTCGCCCGCGACTAGACTCACACGCGACTAAAAATACCAAAAAGACTCAAAAGATAAAATTACACAACAACGTCAAAATGAAGGATCGCAAAATGACGATGGTGATGATGTGTCGATGGCAAATAGCTGACAAAGGAGAAGACGCCCCCCTGGTGTAGGCGTGATAAGGGAGAATGCTTTACAAAGACGAAGGCTTGACGATGGCGATAACTTGATTCCGAGTGTCTTGCAGTGCTGTGATAAAGGCGAAGATGTAAGGAGGCTATATACTCTTCTTTGGCATCGAAGCAACGTGATTTTTTGTTTCGTGCTTCTTTGATTTTACTTGTACCCTTTAGTCTTTTTGTGTAGATTATATTATACTAGCACATTGGATGCAAATTTACGCGTACTACACGTTATGTTATGTTAAATACAACATAACATAAGATAACACGTTACACACAAAAAAGCCAAAATGTTATCAAGGTTGCGAGTGTATATATATATATATATATATATATATATATATCAGGCAATGGCTTCGCTACTAGGATTAAATTTAAACTAAATTCCCCTCTTTCAAAATATCACGTTGCTAAAATATAGTTATAGAAGAAGATATATAAAAATAAATTTTCTGAACTTCACCATTTGTAATTCTTTGAGTTTTAAGAATTTCACAAAATTTCAATACTTATATTTATTTCTGAACTTCACTATTTTTTTTTTGATATTATAAAAGAATTATTTGAAATAACTTTGATAAAAAACATAAATCATAACCAAACTAAGATGAAATTATTATTCAAATACTCAAAAGAATCCCCTTCTTAAATGATTTAGTTAAAATCACATGACATTTGATATACAATGGATTTAGTTAACAACCTATTTTCTCTGTTTTAAATCTTTTATTTTCTTTCTTAAATACAAATGATTGGAGATGTTTCAATGTGGAAGACATGACGAGATGTTGAAACATAAAAATGGCTAAGGTGTCATGAGAGCGATGGCCTCATGAGAATGACGACTTGGCGATAGCGATAACTTGATTAAGATTGTCTTGCAGTGATGTAGTTTCTTTGATTTTGTATGTAACTATGGTGAAGATGCAACCCCACTGAAGAGATAATGACGGTGAAGAAACGAGGCGAAAGACCGACAAAGATCTTAGAAGACATCGAGCGAAAAGATGACGACATAACCCCAAGCAACCCAACAACCGTGGATGACAGTGGCGCGCACACTTTTGCAACCCTTGATTGCGTTGATTAAATTGAGCGGGCGAAGAAGCGACAATATGGAGTAAGAATCGACGATAGAAAGCAACCGCTGACCCCTCGAACGATGACACGAATCAATGATGCGATCATGAAAAATATAACAGATGAAGAATGTTACTTATTTGCTTTAGATTTTTATTAAATCCGCTAGAATTTATTATTATTATGCTGCCTAATGTTAGTTTATTAATATTAGACATATGTTAACTTTATTTAAATAATACTATTATTCAATTTCATTAAACACTGATATATTTATCAAGATTTCTCTTAAAAAATTTAAATTTTGAGACTTGACCACTGTTTCAATAAGAGTTCTCCACCTATCTATTATTCAGGCTGTAAAATAATTTTACGTTGAGTAAAATGTGAGTAGGGCTTATACAGTTTGTAGTTACGCATCCTTGGACTTGAACAGTCAAACTTAAATAGATCATATTCATCAACAAAATATATTTTCGTACATATTACGTGAGTATGATACGATGTTTCTATTGCCTCAGCCCTCAAAGGAATATTAGGAGTGATACTTTTCAAAAGTTATATAGACAAAATTGTTTTTGTTTACTCTTCAAGAATACAACTTTTGTTCAATTTAAAAAAAAAGGATCATAAAAAGTGATTTTCAAAATGGCCAATCTTCCTTTGGATTATCAAAATTTCTTTTTTGGTGAAATGATCTTGATCTTCAAAATAACTAAATTTGGTGATCCTGCCCATCTCTACCTGTGGCATATGTTGGAAAGTCCGGTCCTATTCTCTTGAAATTATGCTTTCGATCATCATTTCTAAAATATCTTCTCTGTCGTTTGCCGTGTGATAGCCGTTTGCTCAGCACGTGACTTGGAGGGCTCGTAAAAATTTTGTAGCGTGGACTATGCCAAAGATTGTCATTTGATTTTGCAAGGTTAGGGAGTATTTGCTTGCAATAAGCTCAGCTTTATTCTCCTTATAGCTTGCAATATTTATTTTGTTTTGTGTTCTTAGTACTCCTTAATGGTTTGATGGGTGGATCTTCTCATTGGCTTTGTTCCTTTTCTAAATTTGAAACACTTCCATAGATTCGAATCATGTTCTGGAGTAAAAGTGTTTATTTCATTTGTCGAGGTTTAGTCCCACTTCCTAGGCATATATTTTATTACCGCACCGAGGTGAAGCAGAGGTGTAATGTATCCAATACACCTACCTTAGCCACTTCCGGTAAGTGAAAATAACCCCGGGCGTACCTTTTTGATCAAAACTAAGATGATGATCCCCTGAGTGTGTCTCAACTCAGTAAAAGCCAATCATGGAGGGATCGGTGTAATATTGAGATTTAAGCCGAGTGGGGATTGCTTAATAATTGCCAAAGGATCGTCCAAAATAGTTAAACACACATATACAAAAATAATCTTTAATGCACATGAATTTGGAATAAGCAACAGCGTATATAAATATAAATAGAATTAATCTTGCACTGAATAAATACTCGTAAGTCTACAAAAGTGTCGTGGGGATTACTTGAAAATTACTCACTAGGTTGCTTGCGTCTTAATGGCATCCGACAGGACGAATGGAATATTATTATTGAGTTAAACACTGAATTAAGCACTTCTAATACTCGAGGTCATGGGCTCGGGATGGGAATTCTAGTTCACAAATAAACTGCTGAAGTTTGGGGAGGGGATAATTCAATTAACGATACCTTTGAGTTCATAAGTATGTTTGAGAATGACGGTGAAGATCTTCTTCTGTTGACGATGATCGCACCTAGTCCGGTCGTCCGATGTTACCGAATGAGGAGGTAATCCTAGACCAGTGATATGATGATCCTATGCCAGATCACAAAGGTGAGCCAAACGGTGGCTCAAATCGGACTTCTTCCTCAAAGTGACTGTCTGATTATTCGGTTCCTGGAGTGGGTAGCCAAAACCGATTACCTAGCTACGTCTAGGGTAATCCGTAGAGGGAGATCCTGTGTAACCTCTGACTCTGTAGGAGGGGGTCTGCGAGAAGTTTGGCACCTACAAGTACCGTGACGGCTACAACTAATTCCCCGAGAAGTTCCTTTCTTGCAGCGGGCGAACTGTTTCTTATGTGGATCGAGCTCCACCTCACAACATAGGTGCAAGGTCATCTGCTTGACTATAGGGAGAAGTTTTCCTTTTATTTCCCTGGCGAGCAGAAATCGAGAGAGAGCACTGGATTCTCATAAAATCCGTATCGCCGCGCGAAAAACCTTTTTCATCTGTGGCCAGACAGTATAAGTCTTTCACACCTTCGAGCCACCTCGCAGTTTACGATGGTGCGAAAAGGAGCGATAGAGAATTCGAGACTGGTGCATTTGGAAAATACGGGGACACGTAGCTTGTGTCGGAGTATTACTGCGTACACTTATGTACGCGGTATTTAGACTTCTACACATTTAAAAAGGATAACTTTCTAACTAATCAAGAGAAGTTTGTGGAAGGTTTCTAAGTTTGTGAACCACTTAAAAATGGCGATTCACAACATAATTCCTTTTATTTAAGCAGTAATAAGTTATTTATGAGGCCCCTCAACTTATTCCTCACCTTTTTTATATCTTAGAAATTTTTTTTTTGTAATAGCTTCATACTTTTAAATTAAATGTTTGAAAACACCGAATAAATATATAATGGGTTTCAATATTGCTATAAAACTTAAATATTAAATTGATTATATCCGGTACGTGGATCGGTTTGAATTATAAAAAATATCGTTGGTTTTAGAAGTTTTCTACAACCTTTATTATTGTAATCATAGTCAAAGTCCAAATATGAACATCCAAAGAGAACTATCAAAAATAACTATGGTTGCTGTCAAGACAATGTTCAAGCGATTTTATAGATATATAAATAAATAATCGTAAGCAAAAGAGAGAGAGAGAGTGAATCAGGCGTTTGTAGAATACCGATGGTCTGTTTAGTGATGATCCTGTCCACATGATGCCTATGAGGGCATTAAATATATATTTTGAAAATATCTTACATGACGAAGATTTAAATTACTTCCATACAATCGACAGTGCTATAAGATTTGATGAAGATACTGCAATTTTAAATATTGACAACCCAGTGAAATTCGTATTTTTATTAAATAAGTTTTAAATGTACTAAGCACTACGTTCTGATAAATTGATCTAAACTATCTTACTTATTAGAAATAAACAATTAAAACACATTTATATAATTTTATAAACCTTTGGCGAGGAAATAGATCGTAAAGTGCTTAATAAGTTAAAATTAACGGATATTTTCCTGGTTCATCTTGAGGTAAAAACTTAAAGGATGAATCAAGCCACTGATAAAGCAGTAGATGTAATTTATTAAGGCTTATTTGGTGATTGCCTCTACAGGCAATCGCCTATAGATGCTACACAGGATGAGTTTAATGCTATTATAGAATCACTGGAAACTCAGTCACTTTAACCCTAGGTTTGGCTCTTCAGCAAATGGTGAATGGGTCTCCATACCCAGTGGCCTTTTTCTCCAGCAAGTTAAACAAAACACAACAAGCATACTTCACTTATGAGAAGAAGCTCTAGGTTGCGTATCTTGCTGTGATCCATTTCAGACACATCATCGATAGGCGACATGTGACCTAATGTACGAGCCACATACCTGCCTTTTCCTTGCCGCTACATGCAAAGACCGACAGACAACAACGTAACTGGACGGCAATATTGCAATATATTAACGACATAACGTAAATACTTGGTGAATAGAATGCAATTGCTGACTGCCGATCTCGAAATGTCAACTCAGTCTAAGTAGATTCGTTTGATCTCTTTTCTTTGGCAACAACACATGATCGGGAGGAAGGGAAATATGTTCAATCTTGCTAATAAAGCATCAAAGTTCTTTGTGCAAAGAAGGTATTTCTTGCCTAATATGGATAAAGACATACGTTCCTGGTCAAGAGAATGTCTACAATGTCATGCAGATGAGGTAAATTGTGACACCAGGTCACCAATCTTGTCTATTTGTATTCCCACGTCGAGATCCCAAACAGTACACATTGGATTGTTAGTCCTCTACCGCTTTGTACACTCCCTGGACAATCCTACCCATCTCTTAATTGTTAGTTGTTATACTACATAGAAAGAAATTACATACAAGGTGGATTGAAGCTTTAACGATTCCAGAAATCAGTGCTGCAACGGTTGCTTTAGTTTTCTTAGACGGTTGTATCTCCCGATTTAATGTTCACTGCATGTGCAACTGAGAGAGAAGCCCAGTTTGAATCTGAACTTTTAATGAATTTATCTCGCGTCGTCATGATTTTATCGCCTGCAAAACATGACGTGCTAACCTCACACAAACAGAATAGTAGAAATATCACACAGGACGCCGAATAGCTCAATTAGGGCTCGTCGACAAGGAAGGCTAATGGCTCTACCAATACTTTATTGGCATCCGTTCTACTCCTAATAATTCGGGTTTCTTGCCAATTACTGTCATCAAAGGGACAAAACGTCTTTGTCAATAATGCCTAGTTGCATCCTCTCTTACGAAAGCTAATTGCAAATTCATCAATGAAGTAGCTAAACTTATGTCACAAAATTATTTTCACACACATCTCTGAAGGACATCTACACACACTACCAAAATGGGTTGTTCCCAAGGTATTACGAGATCCCACGCATGTGTGGGTCTGTGTTGATTGCGTTCATAAACCTCTAGAAGCGTCTTATGCATGCTTATTCCGTGTTGTCCGACGTGACAAAAAAGTATAGAAATTCGTATTCCCTAATGTACGTTAAGATATGATATCAATAATCAGCCTGAAACCAGAAAAATTACCAAATCTCTTTAATAATTGGACAAAAATTACTCGTAAACTAAAAATAGTCTAACAATTGTTAATAAACTAAAAACTTTGGAAACTCCAGAGCAGACTGAAGAAGACTTACCAGAGAGTGATAGCAATAACTAAAGTAAAGTAGAATCCGCCCCAAATACTCAAAGGAGTTATAGACAAGCCGAAGTGTATACTCGTTACGGCCGACGGGTTATATATGCAAAAAATCCTTCTACCTTTATTGATAAATATTTATTCTTGTAGACCAAATTAATTGCAGAAAAATCCGTTGTATTATTATTTTTATATTTTATTCCGTACGCCTAAGCTTTGTTTATGTAGAGAAGTTGTGATCTGCATACACACAGAGTATCGTAGACTAAAAGAAGTTTTGTTCCCGATGAGGAGTGTATGCTGCAGCATGCAAACGCTCAGGTAAATGAAAAAAGCCTGGCAGAACAGAAAATTTGATTAGAACAACAGAATTCCTGAGCACTTTAAAATTTATGTTGCAGTCAATAATAAAAACGGAATAGGAAAACAAATGTAAAAATATAAATACTAAAGTTTTGTATGCATAAATAATAAGTTTTGCTCGCATTAAGGAGTTGCAGCTTCTGCGTGAGAACCCTCATATTGAATTATGAAAATTCTAGAAAGAATATATTATACAAACAAAAAGATATGTGCGGTAAATATTTATTTCAAAATTCTTACATTACCTTCTTGTAAGCTTCACTCACGTGAAGAAAATGGCATAGGGTCCACATTGTAATAGGAATAGGAGGCTTAAAGAATCTTATAATTGGTTTACTTCGAACCAAAATAACATTTGACGTAAGAGAATCCGAATGTATAAGTGATATAAAAAGAGAACTGTTTCCTTATTCGTAATTACTCTCCTTTGGAAGAATACGAAAAGACTGGTTATTGACCTGGGTTTTTTTTTATGTTACCTATGCTGCTGCAATCTGTGCAAGCGGTGCAAACTACGATAAATAAATATACAAAACTATAAAATAATAAATAGCGCTTAAACATACTGCCAGATCACAGAAACAAATGATGAGAGTTTGTGCTTGTTCTTAGAAGCGTTAAGGTCGAGAATAAGACTACCGCCCTCTTGATGTTCAACGTTTGGCCCGAAAAGTGATAAGTAAACATGATAACAACTGTTTACAATTGGAATGTTTCTTTTTAATAAACCGCCAGTATATTATTGCCATTAGTTCACTATTGGGCCGAGATTTCAAAGAGTACGATGTTAGTTTCAACAGGAACTTTGCTATTGCTTTTGCTTTGTGACATGGTGCGCCCATAAGGTGAAGGGTAGGTTAATTATCCCCAAATTGGTCGGAAACTGTTGAGAAAAGGGCTGATGAAGCACGTTTTGATTGCATTTTGAGTTCATGGGAGATTTCTTGCGCAAAATTGTTATTGATGGTGCTCCCTTATCAGTGAGAGAGACACAAACAGGGACAGTGTCCAAATGCTTCACTCTGGGCACAAAACAGGATTCTGGAAATCACTCCAATTTTATCTTAATTAAGGGATCTTGTCAAGGCATCAAACAAGTGTGAGGGAGCATCAGATAATATCAATTTACCCCAGTTTTCAACAAAAGTGGAGACGAACCAAAAGTTATTTTTGAGGAGGTGAGGCTTTTTTGTACCTCTTCTCGACTTCAGAACTTTGTCACAAAGTCTACCTCTTATTGTGCGCGTTGAAGTAGCTGCACTGCCTCTTTCCAATCGTGATCAAAATTCGCAATCATTTGAATCTCTTGGGTTTTGAGAAGACTTGTTCACAGGAGGGGTCTTTTTAAAGTGTTAAATTATCCATAAAATAGTGTTCCTTGATAAAACCCCTTTAGCAATTATCTACTTGTATTTCAAGCACCTTGAGGGCAGAGTAACAATGGTTGGTCGCTTTTCTTTGGAAAGAACCATTTCCGGAATCGAAAAAGATTCAAATATTTATTTTTACAAAAAAATATTACAAAAATGGTTATAACTACACAGCTTCAATTATTTAACCCATATTTGTCATCATTTTACCCTTTCAAACGAATGGCGAAGCTCCCAGGGCTGAAACCTTTCTTTTATATGAAGATGACCAGAGCGCGATTTTGGATTCAGGAAGGAATGCACAGTTATTTCTTATTATGTTTGAAATGCTGACTTTTGAATAAAACTTAAATAATTTTAAATATTATATTAATTGTTTGTATAGCGTAAATTTTAAAAACGAATGAAAAAATTAAAATATATATTAGTCTTAAAACTTTTAGTCATGACCGTATACTCCTATTTGTCATTTTTTTTTAGTTAAAAAACAGACATGTAAACATCAATTCCTTGAGAAACTGAACTCGTTTGTGCCCTTTCATACGCCTCAAGATGGCGTCGGCGACAAATGCTTATAAGCAAGAATTCATGAATGCTAATAGTAAATTACATCAAGACCTATTACAAGAAATTGCTAACTCGCTTGACAGCAATTATATATGGGTTCAAATGGTACTCGACCGAGGATTAGAGAGAATTTTCAATTGCCTGTCGAAATTTCCTTTCTCCTTATAGGAAGTAGCTGGGCGCCTGATGTTTTAACGAGCCTAACCTAACTTAGCTTAACCTAACCTAACCTAAACCTAACTAACCTAGCCTATTCTACACTAGGTTAGCTAAGTTAGGTTAGGTTCAGTTAGATAAGGTTATATTAGGATCGAAAAATCCTTGGGATGCATCATCTTCACAAGATCTGTTGCTGTGACTGAAAATGTCACTATTGTTGTGAGTCTGATTTAAATTCAAGTGTATTAATTAATTCTTCCTGCCAAAAAAACAAGGAAATAAAAAGTGAACTTTTGACCACGCGAATAAATTGATAATGTCATGGGAAGTTCCAATCGGTGATTATAGGAACATAAATCCAAGTTCCTATTTGAATTCTCCGAATAAAAAAAAATCAATTATTGTAATTTGAATGCTTCGATGAAATCTAAATTAAAGCGAATGGTTACTTTTAGAATTATTCAGTGGTGCAATGGGACAACTAGGCAAAATACAAAGGTAATTTATCATAAATAAACGAAACACTGAATAGTTTGTAACGAAATGGACGTCAGTTTTCATAAATATTAGAGCTACTCGTACGTTATGAAAATTTTCCATTTGTACAGACGGAATTACTCTATATTTAGGTAGGAAATGAGGGTTTATGACATATTTATGTTAGGCAACATCATCGAAAATCTTTATAGAATGCCATTTTTTAAAAATTAAGCAATTAGGAAACATCTTGCCAGAGGGCGCTACATCATTACCGTAAGGAAAAAGATAAATAATTGCTTTTTGAGGCGCAGAGCATTTGAAACAAAGTTTTATAACGAATAATTAGATTCCAATAGAAATTGTTTTCCACTCTCAGTGGCAGCATTTTGGATTCTTCAATTTCTCTAATAAATTGCATATCTGCTTGTGAGGGAATCGATACCCCCCTTCCCTTCACAGTCGAACCACGGGACATTAACCACAACATCCGGGCAGTGTAGACGCCATGGTTCAAACTCTTAACCACGTTGCTCTCGCCCCTCCTCTCGATGGGAAGCTGAACGACCTTCCGAGACCACAGAAGGCGCTAATCAGCTCATGTCGGACTGAAGACCATAATAACAGTTTAAAACTGCAAGATTTCCCCTAAGGGCAAGTATTCAATTTCACCTCAGAGGCGAAATTAGAGAAGCGTCGCCCGAAATCCAGAAGGTCCCACCGGGCCATCTGTACGACGCCCTGAGAAAAACCGTTGGAGGAGGAACCTTCATGCAGCCTGTCCACAAATCCCCCCCCCACCTCTCACCCCTACCCCAGTTGGATGAAAACGTATATATACAAAAAACTTTGGAAAAACGTGGTAGAATACGTGAGTTAGCAAGGCTACGAAGTCCCCGGCAAGAGGGCGGGCTACCAAGAGAAGGGACTAAGAAGCAGCTCATCCTCGAGCTAGTTCCTGGTAATCACACCGAACTTTAACTTAACTTGATTATGTAGCCCAAAACACCGAGATATTACTCGCCCTTGAGGAATACCGGAACTAAGAAGAAGCTCCTCCTCGAGCCCGTCCCTGTTGGTCACACCGAACTTTAAGTTAACTTGGTTTAAGAACCAAGTTCCACTTACTCTTTTCAGAGAAACCCCTCCTATCCTCGTGCTTCGTAAAGCACAGAGATAGTCCTCACCCTTGAAGAAGACCCCCGAGTGCATTCCCTCCAGCACTCCCCCGAGTCAAAGTATTCGAGCATTGGCTCATCGCTAGCCAGTTTGAATTATTCCCCAGAGTAATCCGAAGAGAAGAAAGGAACATTCTTTCACCATCCCGTGGTGATATCATTTCCTGCCGAAGGCGTGTGGCTCCCCCATTTGTCACACTTGCCAAAGTTCTTTGTGGCTTTAAAGCTATTTCGTCTGCCCCAACCATCTGGACAAACAGCACGCGTCATCCAGAAAACAACATTCCTGAAGTGAAGTAGTTCAGTGAGTTCAAGATCAGACTCAAAACCGATTCAAAGGGATCTACAAAGGTATTTAAACTCCGGTATCCGTCCGCTAAAGGCCGTTAGCATTTTTTTTATTGAGTGAGAGATGGGTCAACCATCACTATAATTTCAAGTAGGTCAATTTAGACAGCCTTACTTAAACTTATTGAAGTCATTTCTGTGTATTTAGTGTGTAATATTCCTTTGTTTCATGTTTATTCTGTTTTAATTAAAGTTTTAGTTTGTTTTAACAAATTTTTATTCTATACTCGAAACGCTAAGTAAGACACAAGGAACCTTGAAAGATTAAAGAAGTTACAATCAGATAACAATAAATAATATATAATAATCAGATATATAGCACTCTTAGAGAGATAAAACGTTAATCACGGAGCTTTTTGTGTAGTACGTAAACAACCCATACGTATGAACTCATTTCATCACTCGGTCCTTCCTATACCACGACACTGCTGATAACTTTTATTTTATTCATACAAATTTGCATAAACTTCACTCATATATAGTTTATAAATGCACTTTATCTCAGACACCAATCTTGTAAATCTTGTAATTTTGTGGGCAAACTAAAACCTTGGAGAGTGTCAAATTAAGAACCTTTTAGGTACGTAATAGAACACATAGGTGGGTCATGCCGCACTTGACACTAGACTTCGTAAAGAGTATAATATACTAGCAAGAACATTTTTGGTTACTCCAAGGAGAAACAAGACAAGGTAGACAGTGTTTGGATAGCTCCTTGGCTTTCCTTACTCTACCTGCAAAAATGTTGTAGCACCAAGTCTGTTTTGGCACTCTCTACCTAGTGCCAACGATTAGATGAGCTCTGTGAAAATCTGGCAGCATCTTCGTCACAAGAAAATCCTAGTTTCTCCTACGCTCGGTACACAATTTTTAAGGCAAGAAAAGAACAAAAAACTCTTTGGAAATTTAATATTTTTCCCACCTAGGCACCTTTAACTCCCTCGTAATATCCCTAAAATGCAAATACCTGAGAATCCGATCTAGCATAGATTCGTTGAGGAGGTATCTCTCCTATCGTAACAAGTTAGCAGTTTGCCTACCAGATACGTTTCTAGTGGGTCCTCTTTGTTAGCTCTACTCATCTTTGGGATAAAGGTATGACTGTTAGTTGTGTAAGGCAGGGTCTCCCAACCGAGGGCCATGGCACATCTGAAGAGGGCCACAGTAAAATTTTAAGCTTTAGAGGGGCCACAGATCCATGAAGGGGGCCGGCCACAGGACTCAACCTATTGAAACCTGAATTATAGTTAGGGTAGTACCTAATTTTAATTCATGCAGTTGAATTACATTTTAAAAATATTAATAAATATATTTTCCCTTTTTTAAAATATTATATTAGCATAATAGGATTTACATTAATCTATAAACAAATATTTTGCCTCTTACAAGCTTATTCTGCGGTGCACTCCATTGTGCGCTTGATCGTAATGCGCCTGGCACCGTTGTTGGCTTGATGAAAATACTTCAGGTGAAACTTTAAATCCTTACAGTCTGTTTATCAAGTGGTTCGGCGTTATAGCATGTAAGTAGCTTTTATTTGTTTACCCTAATACTGCAAAGTTGTAGTAATTTTACAACTCTGTGCTACCAATGAAAAAGGGTTTGAGCGCCTACCTTTGCATACATAGGTGCGGTGGCGTTTTAAGGGCAATTTTCTAAATCACTTCATTGTACTTTGGGATAGTGTTGTGTTATTTATGGATGGTAAGCAGCTTGGAGTAAGAATCATTGCTGCCAAATGTGGCATACTCTACCTCATAGATATATTTGAAAAACTAAATATCTTGAACAAACAGCTACAAGGTAAAAATGCAAATATTTTAACTTGCAAAGAGTCTATTTGTGCATTTATGGGGAAAATTAGGCTGTTCAAGACAAATATGGGGCGAAAAGAGTTGATACAGTTTCCAACCCTCCACACTATTGAGAGTGAGCTGAAAGAAGATGATATTTTAGTATATATTGATCATTTGGAGAAATTGCCTAGTAATATGGAAGTTAGGTTCGGAAATCTTCTACAACTGGACATTCCAGGTTGGGTGGCAGACCCATTTGGAATTAATGCAGCTGATGTTGATATCAGATTACAAGAAAGCTTCATTGAGTTACAGAGTGATCAAATTTCTCTGGCTAGATTTAAGCATGGTGTCAGGAACTTATGGACAAGTCATGAAATTGCTATGAAATACTCTTTGCTTTGGGACGAAGTAAAATTATATTTTATTGCTTTTCCTACTTCTTATCTGGTTGAGTCTGGTTTTAGTAAAGTGTCACACCTCCTATCAAAAGCTCGCAGCCGCTTAGAAATAGTAAGAAGAGGTGATCTTCGTCTGTCTCTAACAACTATAGACCCTGATATTGAAAAACTTGTGAAACTGCATGAAGCAAAAGGATCGCATTGAATGAATAAAGAGTTGATGATATATTTATTTCATTTTGCAAAAGGATTTTATTTTTTGTAAGACTAATTATTTATTTTAAAAGAGTACTACATTTTTGTTAACCACTGTTTAATATTTGCTATGTTTATAGTCTTATATATGTGACAAATATAATTGTACCTGAGTACAAATAGCTGTTTTAATATCTTTTATCATTTAAAGTAGAGTTAAACTGCATATTACCTATTGAAAGTAATGATTATGGGCCACAGGAAAAAATAAGGTTCCTAAGGGGGCCATAAGCCAAAATCGGTTGAGAACCATTGGTGTAAGGTACCCCCTGACTGATATCTCCAATGGGCTTATTCCTTTCATGTCTTCCTATTTCTATTAATATTAAGCGGCCACAAACTCTTGAGTGACTATGTTGTCAAAAACAGAGGCATACTGGTAGTTGCAGATCTAAATGAGGAACTGAAGTTAGGCATTCTTTATATCGAAATGTTGACGCCAATCTGTACTAAACTTTCCTCTCTTTATGCAACTCTCTGATCATAATAAAATACACAATTGTACTATGGAAACTAAGCAATTGGTAAATTCCATGAAAGTTATTACTTTGCCATTCGCTTTTCTATAGCTGGCATTGCAATGCTCAAGATGCAGCTTTGACGGTGAGTGATTTGAGTATGGAGGTCCACATTCCACGAGATGACTGAATTTTTTACTTCAGTTAGGAAGTCAAGGTGAGCTATTGATTTCTTCGTCAGCACCTTTACATTACATATCCCCGCACATTTGTTTCATCCCTCAAACCTCTTGTGGTTTTGCACGCTGGCCCCTTTTGTGATGAATATAAAAAGTATGAGATTCTATCACAAAGAAGCAATATGACTTTGAGGGATACAAATCCTCTCTGTGGAATTTAACATTGTGAAAATTTCGCCGGTAAATTTAAAGTTTTTGCCTGTAATACATGCCATAACTTAATTCGAATTCTTCTCTCTCAGATCTGCATTAATGTTTCAACAGAATTCTGGGTAGGATTGCCGACGCTGCCTTTCCCTATATCCTTGAAAACGAAGCCGTTATAACGGCTCTATGTCCGCGCGCGAGATCAACGCAACCGCTTTCTACGCATTATGCAGTTAAGATTTAATCTCCATAGAGTTGAACCCTTTAATCACACTTTTTGCTCAGAAAGTTGCGTTTTGTTCTAGTTTGGGTTTAGTATAGCTCGTCTACTTCTGGTGATATCTCTACTCCATGCTCCGTCGCTTCGATGAACCTGCATCACTTTTATCTAAGTTTTATTTTAACACACTTCATACTAGAGCATTTGCTTAAAAGTCCCATAACTTCTACCAAATAGTTGAGATACTTCTTAAGAACTTGCTTTTCTCATGTCCAAAGCTATGAAATGGCACTGAAATTAAATTAGGCAGGATAGATAGTATTAAAGTTACAGGAAAGTTTAATTTAAACATTAATGAGGGTACATATGTATGTGGCGAATAATAGTTAATTGTATATGTAAGATATTATGACAGTGAGAACGGGACGAGAGAAGATTTAGCATGTAAGAACAGCCAAAGAATACTACTGGTTAAGCCAATTTCAACGCAATTAACAATTTTGTCACATTATAATCCTAGTTGTAGTGTTAATGGTATGTAGGTGTATGCGAGGACGAGGCAGCTGTTATGTTATGGTGAAGAGTTAAATTAGTCGTAGGAATTCATGCAGGAAGTAATAATAACGTTTGGCATCACTCTCAAAAATTGTCTTCAGTTACAAGAAGTACTGAATGATGGTATTAATCCGTCAATTACATTCGTTACGCAAAGAAAATATAAGTTTTTTCAAAATTCTGTTTGATGAGATTGGTAAAAAAAAACAGATTCAGTTCCTTTACATAGGGAAGTTCGATTACTTTTTCGAGGAAAGTTATTTGACGGATATTTATAACAGATATAATGAACTTAATCTTCATTTTTAGGGTTATGCCCAAAACATACTGAGTAATAAGATAAAGTCCTTTTAGTGAAAACTTTTATACTGGATAGAATGCATTTAGAAGGATAATGCCTCGCCTCTTTAACTCTTCAGCGAATTTTATTGCGAAATCAAGTTTCTTAACACCAAGTTAATTGTAAGAATTATAAAGAGGCATCTTTTTAGTATTCAAGAATCAGTTTTGTACTATTACCAAAATATAGAACAATACAATTGCGATGAAAAAATCAATACATTCCACTCCCTTTCTTGTGTGAAAAGTGTTTTTCAGCATCGAAATTGATTAAATTTAAAGAGAGAAACCACTTACATCCGAAAGCATGTTTCTTAATGGTATTCACAAAGATTCTCCTTCGAATCAAAAAACTTGATTCAGAGGAGCAAGACTACGAATCACATTAATTTTCAGTATTTTAAAATACATCTATTGAAGTACCTGAATGATTTTAATTCAGTGAATTAAAACTCACTATAGTGAAACATAAACCGCCATGAAAAACATCAATACTTGGGGAAAACTAGAGATATTAGGTCATATATTAAGTAATGCGAGATTTTTTAAATAATTATTTATTGATTAATTTAATATTTAATATAATTTCCACCAGGTTATAGCACTGGTCTCCATCTACAAGTATCTGCCAACATTTTAATAGCATTTTTATGAAAAATGTCTGATTTTGATTTGAAAAAGGTTTAAAGGTTGTTTTGACATCTGCTATTTTTGAAATTTTCATTCTCTTTAGGTGATTTGCTCAACTCGTAAAAGAGATATATCTGAAGGAGCTAAGTCTGGCGAGTTTAGAGGATGACTCATTAATTTTTAATCGAAATTGTTAGTCATATGTATGGTATCTCTTACGATTAGAGGTTTCGTGTTGTTTTAACAAAAGAACACTCTTCTTCCCTTGATCAATGCTGATCATGTCTATTCAAATTCTTCATATAAACGATCCAGCCGAGCGTAGTATAAACCTACTTGTGATAGTCTGATTTAGTTTAATATGTTTAAATTTAATTATGTCATTTACATCCCACCAAACGTACAATAGAATGTACTGTGGATGAGGCCCTTGTTTCGGCCCTTGTTTCGACTATTCCATCGTCTAGAAGATTTAATATTATTGAGCATGACCACCTCCTTATCTCATGTAGCCATCTTACTAAAAATGGTTCCCTTTTTTAGTCGAGAAGGGAGACATGAACAAATGTTGAATGTGTGTCGCAAGTGTACCTCTGACAGATCCTGATGAATCCATTGGTCCAATCGTGAAACCTTACCTAACTGCTTTAAATGATGATGCAATGTGAAATGAGTTGAATGTATACTGGGCTTCCAGTTTAGCACTTCAGACGACTAAAAAAGCGCTAGTTTTGATAACAAAATAATGGGATGGCCTAATGGGGTGACCAAATATGTAAATTATCACAGCCTAGCAAAATGGATGTAAAATGGAAAGAAAAGCAAAGAGATGTATAAAGAGGAACCGAGAACTTTGAGCAATAAAGAAATATTATGGGCGTCACCAGTCCTCGCCAAGAGAGAAAAAAAGCAAACTCGTGAGACAAGAAGATCAAATTATGATGTCAATCCATAGGCAAAGTCCTTCACGTAAACCACACAAATGATTAGAAAAATCTCCCCACCAAAAGGCAAATAAAATGGCAAGGAAATTTTCTAAGATTAATCGTAACAACTTGAAATCATTAGAAAATTAATTTAATGGCGAAAATGCCACCCTATAGGAACTTAATATTTATTAACCGAGACTTGTTTCGTGTAGGAAGTTACCATGCTATGTTCATTCTTATACTTAGAATAGACACAGACTTTCATACATAAATCTCTAAATCAGTTCAATGTCACTAATGTATGTGAGTTTGTGTGTGTGTGTGTCTAAATACATCCAGAATATCATTTGGCATTAAATTTTGGAAAAAAAGCTACCTTTAAATTGCTCATTTTATGGTTGAAACTTAGGACTTTTACCGAAAAGTTACAAGATTTACTCAGTAATACAAGCACAGAAGAAATATATACACACACATCGAATAATAAAAAAATCAATTCAGACGCCCTCCAACCCTTTAAAGCACCCAATTTTCTCTTCCCTGGATGGCTGGCTTGCCAAAAACCTCATAAAGGACTCTGCGCTATTATGTATATCCCGATTTGGCGCCCATGCATATTAACTCTCCAAATGGCTGGCCTTCCTTCCTCTCCGAAACCCATTTTAGTTTTTCATGTATTTTTCTCATTTTAAGTAATAAAAGTTAAAAAGTTTTTTGCAGTTTCTTTTAAATGCATTTAAAATATGCCATCTTTGATTTTGAAAGATAAAAATAGCATACGATCAGCACATATAATGAAATGAAATATCACTTCCAACCCATTAACGAGAGGTTATCTACTGTAGAACAGGATCAAAATTTTAATTGGCCAAAAATTAAAAAAACACGGACAGTAATACGAATTTTCTATCACTTTCCTTTTTGACCTTTATTAGAGGATTAAGTCCTCTCCTTCCCCAACTAAACCCCCTTTAAATAACCTATTTACTATTTTGAAATCATTCCTTTCGCTAAAACCCAAAGAGAAATCTAATGAATCAGGCGTCATATATTTTATTCCTTGCAAACAATTAGTGACATTCCACAGCGGATAGATTTAGATCATTGCGAAACCTAGGGTAGTTGTACTAAAGAACTAGAATTGGTCAGCAGTTATATTTTTTTAGGTTCCTTCCTACCTTAATTGACCTGATCTAAACCAACCTGGATACCTTAGAAAAAAACCCATACACTAACTTAAATCACTACCCCTTGCATTCTATCACTGACTATAACTTTAATATAAAACGGAAAAAAAAATAAAACTAAAGAACAAATAAAGTCTACTGACCAAAAAGTCGCGTGCTTTCACTTATTCTGATTTATGACCTTACGACCTTCACAACTTTCAATAATTCACGGACTAACCTTGGGAGGACTTTAGCAATTCTATCATTCGAAAGAGCATTGAAAAACAACAAAAGGGGTTCAATTTTCGTTAGGAACAGCCGAATAGTTATAATGTTATTGCCCCCCCCCCCCCAAATAATTCCGGGGCTAACCTAATGGGGAGTTTGGCTATTATATCCTTCGAAAGAGAATGTAAAACAATATAAGGGTTTTAAACTTCGTTAGAATCGGCCAAATAGTTATGATGTTATTATCAAAACAAAATAATTTTCAGACTAACCTTGGGGAGACTTGGTAATTATACTATTCGAAAGAAAATGTAAAACAATATAAGCGTTCCAACTTTCGTTAGAATCGGCAAAATAGTTATGATGTTATTGCCAAAACAATATACTTTCCCGGTTAACCTTGAAAGGACTTTGGCAATTATATCATTGGAAAGAGAATGCGAAACAACAGAAAGTTTACAAATTTCGATAGAATTGGACGAATAGTTACGATGTTATTAAAAAAAAGAAGCAAAACTTGGATTGACCAACTAGCATAGTGAAATATAAAGTCGCCCACGACTAAACCCGCACGCGAATAAAAATGAATAATTGAAAGGGAAGTTCACTAGCTACATGATGGTAGTGGTTACTTTCCTCTCCAGTTAAATAGGTACATGCATGCTCAGGCAATGAAATGACTTATCTCTGGATCCGCTTCGTGATATTATAATTTCAAATTTAAGCGAATCTTAGTCAAAGTATTTTCAGTGACACGAATAGAGTTCCCTTACAAAGCAATCCAAACACGTTTTCCAGACACAACGGATAGATTTAGATAATTCCTAAACCTAGGGTAGTTGAACTAAATAACTATAATTAGTCAGCAGTAGTTTTTTGTTATCTTCCCCAGTCCACTTTCCCCAAAGATGCAGCACATCCCTCATTGTTCCGGGCCTCTTCGCGCGCAAGTCAAGTTACCATGTTGAAAGACATCACATCCTTGCCATATCCTCCTAGGAAACAGTTATTTTCTGGAACCTTTCTCTTTCTTAAGCCTGTATATATTTATTAAATTGCGAATAATTTTGTACCATTCATTGACTTAAGTTATCATATGTTTCGTTATTCAAACTTTTGCTTCACTGTGTTTAAAATATCGTCCGTATATAATTATTTGTACTTTTTCTGTATTTGCTTTTTATTTCTGCTATCTTCTTCTATATTTTTTTATTATCAGGTATAAGAACAATATTTAGCTTATAGTATACTACATTTTATTCGAAATCCATTCAAAACCGAACGGGTTACCCTAGTGACTTCAGAGGATGAAAGCCAATCAGAAGGTGAAATTTCCTGCCTTCAATTGACTTCAGAGTTTTTTGACCTCTCAGTGACCAGGATTCAGTTTTGGTGTAGCACTTTATAAAATGAGGGCGTCATCCTAATTTAGGAGGAAAATTGTTGACGTTTTGCTCTGTGTTAACCATTCTTTTTGAAAACACAATACGGAGAATTTATTACCTTGCCCTTTATTTCTTTCTTGTGTAATATTTGTTCATGTAAAAATATACTGATTTATAATTTTACTCACTAATTACGCTTTAAAGTTTTTAGGATTTTGTGTAGTTTCTCGTCTTTTTTTAATTCTTTTTCTTTATGATATTTTTCTCGTTTAAAATTTACTAATAAATACTCTTACCTCCTATTATACGCAGTTAAGTTTTAGGGCTTGGCTGTGAGTTTTCTTCTTTTCTTTCCCAAGCAGAATGAATCATCTTAAACACAACAACTAAAATGGAGCTACATAAGTGAGTTTGTGATATCTGGATCGTCAATTTTCTTCTTTCTCACTTTTATTTTAGTACAACGTAGTCTCACTGCTGACGAGAGCTTGATATCGAACTTCTTCGCCAGATAGAGGAGGGGGCACTCATTTCCCTTAAGCTTGAAGTATTCATTAGCAGGCCAGCGGCCAGGAGGTTAACGTCTGCAACGAAAGAACTTCAAGTTGTGGCCGCAGCAGCACATGTTCTATTTGACGTTTATTTTGAATTGATGCATCTAATTACTTCCCTAAATCTACCCTAGGAGAGAATTCCGGTGATCTCAATTAACAATAACCCGGTTTTAACTTCTCTGCATGATGAGGACGGGGATGAATTTCGTCAGGTCGGCGATTCGATTGTGCGGAAGAAGTTCGATGAGTTTTCTTGGCAGGTGTGCGGCTAAAAAGAGACGATATTGCTATTCAGATGATAAAGTTGAATATTTATCTTACTCATTTTCTGACTTTACAGACGAATCGAATGAAAATACTTGGTTTATTGTCAATGTAGGCACTAATAATATTTTAATACTGTGTCCCAAGTCTCCGCGAGTATCTGGAATCTTCCCGTCCCCGTTAGTCCCGTGCGAACCCTTGCAGAATCAGTCAATTCCCGTATATTCTCCAAGAACTCGCGAGAGTCAACCCCTTGCTCGTTGGTACCCGTCACCCGAACGCGACGCGTCAAATTCTCGATTCGGTATTCTAAACCCAAAGGCAAGGTCTGAGTCATCTCAGGTGATAGTCGTTCGTCAAGAGGCTCTTACTTTGTACTCTATGCCGTCTCTTACAAGGCAGGATTACTCCTTCGGACCAAATCTTCGAAGTTACCGCAACTCTCCTGAGCAAGCTCTTCCTGCCCGCCCCTATATTAAGCCTCCGTTATCTGGGCTTCACGTGAGGTCAAGATCACTTGAGCGTCCCATCTGCCATTTTCCGTTCGTGTTTACGGTCATCGACACCGCCCAGGTTGCTCTTTGAAGCCGAGACTCTTGTAATTCTGCTATGTTTATATATCTTACCTAAAACCCCTTTTAATTTTGTAAATATATTATTTTCGTAGTAGTATAGTATATTTTGTACTCCGTTTCTATTACCATAGAACCTTCCAAGATAGCTAAGCATTGGCCAAACTAAAAGGTAATTTGAAACGTAATTGTAGTCTGATTTGTATTTATAATTTCACCTATGCTCATAGCGGACTAATACGTTCTTAGGCCTCTCTCTCTCTGGCTTAGGAATTTGGGAACGGTTGGGATCTAACATCAACCTACGAAATATAGTAATATCTATATTATATTAAACTGGTGTCAGGTGAGGGGTTAATCTTCGTTAATCTTGGTTAAATTTTTAAATTGTTAGCTAATCTTGGTTCAGGTCCTGAAAATCAAAAGGTGAGCAATTATTACTTACACAATTGTATTTTTCCCGTTCCCATTTATTATTTTTGAGTGAATTTATTTTGCATGACCGTGCATCACTATTATTCTATTTCTCCACGGAATTGAATTGTTTTCCTTCAAGGCCTCATTTCGTCTGCCCTAAGTTGAAGGTACATTTTTCAAATTGCATTGTTCTATGTATAGATGTCACTAAGCGTGCTGTAACTCTCATCTCAATCACAGTAAGGATTTAGCTAAAATCTCGCCCCCTAAAGTTTTTCTGCGAGTGATCATAGAATCCGCACTGCGCCAAATAATTTATATTATTTTCTGCAAAGTGTTTTTCCCTTCTGTTGTTTGTAATTTCCTTGGGTCGAGCAAAAACGGTCGCACTTCCGCCCGTGCGATACTAGAAATACCGCCACATTCATTGTCGTGCGTTATTTATTACTTGTTGTCGCTTCTCTCGAGTAAAATCAGCAACATGTCTTCGTTTCAAATTTGAAAGGCCCAGGGTCAGGCCCTCGGACTCAACGGAAAAGATCTAATAGCCTATATCCAGGAGGAAGAGAAAAGAGAAAAAACCGAAGATAGAGAAAAGGAATGCGAAGAAAGAGAAAGAGAACGCGAAGAAAGAAAGAGGATACGCTATCACGAATTTGAGATGTGCATGGCTAGGAACAAGACGCTCTCCATAAATTCCGTAAGCTCCAGACTAGACGCACCGCAGACAGCGACCATAAAACTCCCAGTATTCAAAGAAAGAGAAGACTTTCAGTCTTATCTCAACCACTTCAAGAAGATCTTCGAGGTGATTTATTGAGACATCGAGATGGACGGCGTAGCTCAATTGTTGACCCTGCTGAGTCCCCAACTCATGGATATTTTCATCTCCCTTCCTTCAGAGGCAACGATTGATTACTCTTCGTTAAAAGCCGAGCTGTTTGACGCCTATAATATGACCCCGGACTTCGACCTGAGCTAAATTAGGGTATTGTCGCATTCGACCAAACCAGATATTCCGTCAGTTCAGCTACTCCTTGCAGCGTGACTTTAATATTTGGATTGATGCGTCCCTAGTGCCTCGTCAATAAGACGCTCTTATCGATTTCGTCCTCAAGGACGAATTTATTGCCTAGCTCCCTTCGGAAATCAGGTCCTTCGTCAAAGATCGAAAGTGCTATGCTCTCACGGAATGCAAGGAGGAGGCAGAGGTCTACACTGCTAGCCAAAACTGCTATTCGAAAGAAGGGAAGAAGTTAGAACCCCTATCTCCCAAGTCTAAAGCTAGCAAGAACAAATTTATTCCCAACAGTGGAAAGAGTTTCGTCAAGGAAACTGGGCCCGCCAACCTCAAATTCCTCTTCTCGTCCGACCACCGTGATGTCAATCCTTTTGCTCTCAAACCTCCGCTTCGTCGTTCCCTAGGAGAATCATCGTTTGTTTTTTTCCTTTTGAATTTAGGGTCACTTAAGGACCGATTGCCTTCAGAATTTGCAGTTTAGAAGCACTTCTTTTCACCAGGTGCACCAAATCAATGCCACTTCTGCGCCCTCACCGTCGCGAAGAGAAGCTCTCTCTTCTTTAAACTGGCCGAGTACCACTGGCCACCAGTTAAACATTTTGTTTGATAAAAGTACCCCTGGGGCCCTCCAATCCGAAACTAAATTAGTGAATGGTTGCCGGATCTCCACCCTCGTCCGTGATAGAGGGTGCACGTGTATTGTTATTTCAGATGAACTACTCCCTCTGTGGCTTCGGATCACGATAACTTTGCGTAGTGCATGATTACTTGGAGAGCGCCAATAAATTACCCATTGTTAATTATTTTATTTAGTGCGCATATTTTACTGGTTGGACTGAACTCGTTGCAGCCCCCATCAAAAGGCGTGAAACCATCAGATTGAATAATGTGATTTCCTTCATCATCAAGGACGTTCTCTTCTATCACCTGTGCGCCAAGAAAAGCGACACTAAGTCCCGCACACTATGTGTACCTAGCTCCCACCTCCCTCCAAATCTTCAAACTACTCACGATAGTCTCTTTGCTGGCCATTTTAGCCATAGGAAGACCGCCAAAAGGATCTTTAACTATTTTTATTTGCCTGGCACGACCGACGAAATTCTGCGATATTGTCGTTCATGCGACATTTGCCAAACGACGGCAATAAAAGGGTGAGTTAGACCTACACCTTTACAGCAGGGACCCCTAATCTCTGAACCCTTCTCCTGCGTAGCTATCGATTTAATCGGGCCAATGCACACCCCGTAGGCAAAGGTCATAACTACGTTTAAACTCTGGTCGATTTTGACACCAGGTTCCCCGAGGCTGCGCCACTCAAGAAAATTGACAGTATCTCCTGTGTCGAAGCTCTTATTTCCATCTTTCCCCGTGCAGGCCTACTAAAGGACATTCTATCAGATCTTCGTCGCCAATTCACCTCCCAACTGATGGAGTACGTCGGTAAGTTGCTAGTAATTAAGCCTTTGTTTATTAACCATTTTTACCCGGCTGGAAAAGGAATGTATGAGAAGGTAAATGGTAGTCTCAAGGCCATTCTAAAAAAGTTGTGTGCCGATCAACCCACTGAATATCACCGTTTTCTTCCAGTAGTTCTCTTTTGCTACGGTGAAATCCCTCATCGTAGATTAAGATTAGCCCCATCGAGCTTTTATATGGAAGGAATGTTAGAGGCCCCCCTGTATCCTAAAGAAACTCTACTCCAATCAGAAATTGGATCAAGACTTGCAGACCTCTTACACATACCTATTGGATTTGTGACAGAGGTTGTAAAAATGCGCCAAAATTGCGTATTAGAACGACGACATGAATTTGGATCAGTATAAAACATACTCTGATTGCAAGTCCAAGGAAAGGGAATTTTACCCAGGATAAGAAGTTTTGCTACTCCTCCCCACGGACTACAACAAATTGCTGAGCCAATGGAAGGGCTCCTACCTAGTAGTTAGGAAGAGTGGCCCCGTCGATTACTTCATTGAAACCCCATCATGAAGAAAGCTTGTGCAGGGCAACATGCTCAAGCGGTACCACCGACGCACGAGCATCAACCAGAAGGTGGCAATTGACATAGAGGCCTTAATGGAATCTGGCTACCCCCTGGACCCCTTTTGCGTAATTTAAGTAGCCTGCGTGAAGCAAAACAGGGAATACCCGTTGCATGTCTTGCTCGACACTAATAATTCCCAGTCTGCGGAACTTAAGATATGTGACCAGCTATCCTCTCTTCAAAGGAATAAATTGCAAGCGCTTCTAAGTCACTTTGGCGACGTTATCACCGAGATCTCCGGTGGTGAAATGGAAGAAATTCGTAGTGAAAAATGACCATAAACTCCTATCCTACTTGCGTAACGTGAAAAATAATAACGGTCGCTTAATGCGATGGAATTTGTTCTTCTAGGAATTCCAATTCCGCATTTTGTATATAAAAGGTACCGATAACTGCATAGCCTATGGATTAAGTAGAAGCCCACTGGACTCTCTTCTAAACTAATTCTAAGCCATTCGGTTTTTTTAATTTATTTTTGTTAGTAAAGTAAATTTGTATATTTAACCGTAAAATACGGGAATGAGTATCTTTCTATTCTTTATTTTATTTTTGCTTTGTTTTCTATATTGTTAATTCCTTTTGTGTATTTTTATTGTTAACTTTGTATAACCTTAGGATGACATTACCCTTGGGCAAGTGAGCCCCATTTAATTATATCATTGACAAAACGTATCTTTTGGAAACCATGTTGTCACGCGAATATAAGGTACAATCCCCATATTTATTATTTTCCGATCTCACTTCCTTCCCTGAAGTTCCATCTGGGGATGGAGGAGTGTCAGAGAGAGAGAAAAAAAAGATGCACGCGGTCACCCTTTTAAGGAGAGAGTGAGAGAGAAGACACAGCTGGTCGACCCTGTATAATCCATGGTAACGACGCACAAAATCTCGAAGGCCGTAAGGGACTGAAGGCCCAACTTAGCGGAAGCCTGAGATGTGCTTAAGAGCACGAAAGGTCCCGCCGAGGATTATTCTGTGAAGGCGTTAATCGGGCAACGTCCACCTCAGTTGATGAAGCATCGTCAAGCCGAACCCTTTCCCTTCTTGCGTGTGGAAAAGCCCCTCTGTCTCACTCCTATAAAACGTTCGACACCAGACTTTGACAGCAGTAACCGCCTGTGTCCCGAGTATCCGCGAGTATCTACCATCTTTCCGTCCCCTTTAGTCCCGCGCGAACCCTTGCAGAACCAGTCAAGTTCCGTGTATTCTCTTAGAACTCGTGAGAGTCAACTCCTTACTCGTTGGTACCCGTTATACGAACGCGATGCGTCAAATTCTTGATTCGAAATTCTAAACCGGAATGCAAGATCTGAGTCATCTAAGTTAACATTAATTCGTCAAGAGGCTCTTATTTTGGACTCTACGCTGTCTCTAAAAGGCACGATTACTCCTTCGGATCAAATCTTTAAGCCGCCATCATTTGGGCCTCACGTGCGCTCAAGGTCATTTCAGCGTCCCATCTGTGATTGTTCGTTCGTGTGTATGGTAACACAAATTTATCCCTATTTTATAGAATATATAAAATATAGATAAATTTATGCTACCCTTTGTACTTTCTCGACAATTGTAATAAGTCCGCCAAGCGTTCCTATTATCAAACTAAAGTTAATATCCCTAAGTTTCAGTCCCAAAACTTATTAGTTTTACCCTATAACCAAATTTTCATTAAATTACCTCGTTTACTTATGCCTTTGAACATAAATGTTATTTTTAAGTACGATACTACAATTTATCGTATCCTTGTCAAGAATTCAGCCCCTCGACTTGGCATTGTTTATTTGATAGGCTGCAACAACTGCCAAAAATGTTATTATGGACAAACCGGAAAAGAATTGATGTCCGGGTTAAGTAACATCAAGCCAATGTACTTAATCACAGTGAACAACATGCGCTTTTTATACATATGTACAATCTTAACCATAGCATTAACTGGAACAGTGCCAAACCAGTTATAAAATGCAGTAATTATATTTCGAGAAATATATTAGAATGTATCTCCATTAACGCGTTCCCAAATTTCAACCTTAGCCCTGGTTTGTTCATGCTAGACCCCATTATCACTACATACATAAAATCTCAAATAAAGTTGTTTCAGGATTTTGTAGCTTCTAATGAAGGTTCAGAGGTGGGTAGTCTAATCGCCCCTTTCACTATTTAAGGCAATGTATGTCCAGCTTCCTGTTCATTCCTTGAAAAGGTCTTTAAAAATAAAGACGAAAGCGCTCGGAATCGTCTTTCACTTTTCCTTTGTGGATGTATCTGCATCGAATCTGAAGTAGAACATCGCCTCCCTAACGCTGGAACAGCCTTTCAGAAACTAAATTCAAGAGTTATTGACAATTGCAGCCTGAGAACAAAGACAAAGCTCATGGTATACAATGTTGTGGTCCTCACGGCAATACTATACAGTGGCAAAACCTCGACCACATACTGGCATTATGTGAAGTCACTCGAACATTTTCAGCAAAGATTTCTCTGAAAAGTACTACACATTTCCTTGGACGAACGAAGAACAAACTACAGCGTTGTAGAAGACGCAGAGTCCAGCAGCATCGAGGCCCTCCTAATGAAACCTCAATTAATAGTGGCGGGACACTGTGCTCGGATGCCAGAGACAAGACTGCCTTAGTGTTTCTTGTTCTTCAAACTTCAAACTAGCGCCCGCGCGAGAGGAGGACAGAAATAGCGACGGAAGGATACATTAAAGTCCTACATGAAGAACGGCAAACATTAACGTTAATTCATGTGAGACCTCGGTGAGTTATCGCCCTTGTTGGCGACCTGCAGCCCACAGGGCAGTGGACAGGTTCGAAAGCACCCGACATTACGACCAGTAGATGTGATGAGAATCTAGGCATGCGAAAGCTGGCAATCGAGCGCTGCCACAACAACTTCCCACCGACACCATCTGCGCTACGTGCAAGAAACAGTGCTGGTCGCGACTGGGCCTCCTCAGCCATCTGAGGACCCAAGGGTTAGATGGTCGGTCACACAGAAGAAGTCATCCACACTCGCGAGTGACAGCCAATTTACTTATTTATAAGCAAATATGACCACTATACTATTTAATTTAAAAGCTGCTTTTCAAATAAAACATCGAAGAAGTAATATTTTAAATTTCCAAAGTATAAATTGTTTTGCCTTTCGTATAAAATGAGGCAAGTCGACCGGATGTATGACAATTTAATTTTTTTTTTAGTTACGATAAAAAATGCGTTCCTACAAAGGAGGTGCATCGGCTCGCAAGTCAAATACTGCCGATGCACCTCAAGAATCACATATGCACTGTCCTTGAGATGCACACCCCCGCTGGACATTCACAAGATGCTAGACCACCTGCAGCACAGATGAGGGAGGCCATGGTTCGCTGTGTTGTGTGTCCCTCGAAGGCAGACAAAAAAAACACGCTTCCGGTTGTGTCCTGCCAACGAGCTGTGTGTCATAACCACTACTACACCACCTGCAGCATCTGTGTATGGGGCTGAGGTAGGTAGAATGCACATGAAGACTTTATTTACTTGTACATAACAAATACATAGTCAATTGCTGCACTCATTTCAGTTCCCAAAAATTATTTTTGGAAAAAAGCCATTTTCTTGGTAACTCAATATAGGGTCTTTTTCCATTTTTGCTTTTTTGAAAATTTTGAAAAATTTTAGTAGTGGTGTGTAGTGAAATGATGGTTAGTGTTCCAGGGTTAAGGTAAGTTGGGGTCTCCTAAATCTTCTCCAGTATCTTGACTGCCATAGACTTTCTCTGCTCCTTGCCTGAGGCTGTAAGGGTCTGCTTCGTCTATATTCTGTATAGGTAGGCCTTTACATCCATTACTAGTACTCTCCTACAAGCCTCACGGGATATACCGAGGGACTGACTTCGCTTGCGCACAGAGCGTTTTGGACTTTGCTGAACTGATTCTCTCACACTCTCGACCAGCTCAGCCGTACGCTTCCTGGGGCGTCCTGAATAGCTTGAACGGTTGTCACTGGCTGCATTGAGGGTCTCCTCTGTCCCCTAGTTTTCGAAGTGCTTCACCGAGTCCTGAATTCTGCACTTGGAGGAGGCTTTTTAACATTCAAACTGATGCACGAAAGTGTCCTTCACTTTCTTGAACGAGCCTGTCTTGTAGTAATGTTTGATGCAGTATATTCTTTGCTGGAGCTCCCATTGAGATCTAGTTGTGTTCACAGGCGTTGCTTCTGTCATGTCCTGCAAAGTAAGGCTGATTAGTGAATGAATGAAAGATATATCACAAAAATTGTATGCAGACCCGTTTTAGGGGGTCTCCCCCACCCCTCCAAAGCCTCTCTTTTGTCAGATAGGTGGTGGTGCAATGTGCTCTTTAATAGAACGATTTCTTTATGTCACATCTCAAAGACAAATTTGTTATGCCAATTTGACATACAAACTATTTTATTGTCGTTTTGCGGATGGGTCCTTTGCAATTTTCGATTATCATGCGCTAGAAAACTTTTCTAAAGTAATATAAACACTTAACATAATGTTTGAAATTGAAGTAAATCTAATGATAAGATATCTTTTCTTGATCTTTGTTCGTCAGCGATGTTGTTCAGGCGAAACTTCGGACTTATTTTTTATTAAAAAAATGAATTAAGACTTGTCATAATTACTTCAGTTTGGGGGACTCTAATTATAAAATATTTACTAGAAATAAAAACATTACTGCAAGCTTCACTTTCACTTTCTTCTCCTTTACCCCGCACAATATATTTTTTTCTAAGTAAACGAATTGACCCCCGAATGTTCCTACATTTGCGAAATCCTGAACGGTGGTTCAAAATGATTATTTTAAAATAAAAATTACTTATTTGAACAGGTTTTTTACACAAATTAATTCCCCAATTGTTTTTCTGTGAAAATAATAATAATCAGAAGTTTCTTTGGACCACAGCAGTGATGCTCTCTATTTAATAAATGCTCCAGTTGCACTGGCACCTCTTACATTGGCAGCGCTGTTAGGGCTCTTAGAACTAGGTTCTCTGCCCATAGAAGAAATAGTTGGCGTACAGAAAATATATTGCGCAAAAAAATCTTTTATTAGAGAAAAAAACATAGAAACATAAGGTTGATATGTAAATTGATAAATTTAAAATATCATAGTAGTCTGACAAAATAGCATTTAATGAATGTTTAATAAAATTAGAAAGATGGTACATTAATCACTGCAAACATTTTCTTAACGATGAATTAAGTCCAGTACATTTATTAATTACTTAATATTTAACTAGCGTTGGTTTGCTGCTTCTCTCGCTCTTTGTCTCTCTCTGTCTCTCTCTCTCTCTCTCTCTCTCTCTCTCTCTCTCTCTCTCTCTCTCTCTCTCTATATATATATATATATATATATATATATATATATATATATATATATATATATCTTCTTTCTCTCTCTCTCTTGTGCGTGCCATATCTCCGTCAATAAACCGACTAAATAGCAATTCTGACTCTAATTCCGTCACTCTTTCTCATGTTTTAATAAAAAATGCGACAATATTTTTTGTAACTTGTTTTATAATTCATTTAATTTTATAATTACTTAAAATGTAATTTGCGCTTATAGTCATTGTGAAGCAGTTTATACCTATTAACTTTTTGGGGGGGTTTGTATTTTTAGCAGTCTAAGATTATTCCAGTCAACCTCAAATGTTGCTCTTTTCATTTCCTATGAAATTTTTTTATTTGATATTTAAATTTTTTCTTATATTTAATAAACTATGTTAAATGTTTTGATCTTTACTCATATTTTACTTCTGTACTAATTTTGTTATTCTATATTTTGAACTTGAAAACTACATACATTCAATGTATTCTTTGCTTCCACACTCAGAACACATTTTTCCCTGGAAAGTGCTGTCTTCGGTGATATCTTTGCCCAAGGCATAGCACTTGAAGCCTACCTGGACAGATATGAGCGTTTTAATTTCGATTTACTCAGCTGAAGTCTTTGTTTTGAACATCACTATTCAACGTTCATTTGCTTTTTGGGCCATTTCGGTTGTTCTTCGACCTGCTAACCTCCTCAATTCTGGCCCATGATTGTTGAGTTTCAAATTTAGCTTTTATTTCCCGAGCCGTGTGTGCCCATACCCATGGGCCTAGGCGGTGGCAAATGATCGGTCTCTTTATAGTGTCATTAGGGAGAGTTTAAGTTCGATTTCTCATGTTTCGTGTCGCAAGGTTCAATATATCCGTTCACTTGCTCCTACAAGCTGGGCTAAATGGCACCAATATCTGAGTAGATAGTCTGTAGGGCGTTTTCCCACGAAGGTTTCTCCTTTCTTTCAAGGACGCGAAGAGACGCCCTCTTCACTCTTTCCCAGTCATCCATGTTCCCTCTTGAAAGTTCTAATATAGTTCTTTTTTGTGTACTTCCTTTAAAAACCACTGTATTTTCTTGCGAAAAATTTAATGTGTGTACTTTTCAATATAATTTAATAATGGATTCTATCTACCACCACAAGCAGCCGAGTTACTACTTTAGTTGTTGCCAGAATGAAAAAAAGAGGATGAATGGATAGATGGGTATATCCAGGGATGCCTCCCTAATGGATAACTCATGGCGGATTTGCTGATAGGTGGCGGGTGAATCATTGGTGTCGCTCCCTGAGTAATTTGGTTATCGAAACTGCCTCCAGTCTATACAAAGTCGGTTGTTGGTCCTTCTTTTGTCCAGTCTATAAAGAAACAATTCTATGTCCTTCTTTGGTTTAAACGTGCCCTCCGGAATCGAGTAAACTTTTCCAAAGAGTTGCGGGATTGCCTTTCCTCTGGGACTGATATGACGATGGGTTCTATAGTGGGCTATTCCACGTAGCAGCTTTCCGCATCCCTTTAAATTATGCCCTGTCAAATGACTGGCATAGTTCGGACTAGATTGCGAATGACAGCTACCTCAATTAGTTGCCCAGAGGCAGGAGATGAGAGGGTGGTGAGTTTACGCTCCCAAAATTGTTTTTAGGACTGTTTTTAAATAAATACATATATATTATTAAAATCACCACTGAAAAAAATAAAATAATGTGTAGGAGAGAAGGTCTAGTCGAATGGCTATTAATATTTGCTCTTCTTTTCATGATAGGTTTAGTCTTGTAGTTTCTCTCTCGAAAGCTTTTGATATCGGGATTAGGTGACGTTAAGATTATTTGTGCGCTGCGAGATCAAAATATTTTCTGTGTGGTTCCGGCCGAAATTGAGCAGTCAGTAGAAATACATTTCAAAAATAGCGACGTAAATTCAAAAAAAAATTTATGTTTGGATAAATTTGGACAGGCGCCAGAGATCTAGCTAATTATTTAGTTATTTGGGTTAAATATCCTACTTTGTATTTTGTTTCTTTGCGTTAATAATTCTATTGGTTTCATGATTTCTAATTCTTGTTGCATATATCATTTTTTATTTTTCCTTCTTCTAATTTTAGTTTCATTAACTTCTCTTTTCCTTACAAATCTTTAGTAAGTCATGTGGTTTCAGAACACAGACCAGAGATTGCATAATTTGCAGATGCACAGAGAAGATAGCGTCCTCTACACCTTCTTCGCCTTGTTCCGACAAATATCTCCAGTTTTAGAGTTTGTTCTGGTTTTCACTAAGGTTCTCTCCTACCTTTGATTATGTCCAGGATCGCCTTGAGTTCGTGGTCTAGGGAAAATTTCTTGTCTTCTTGTGTTTTGTTCTTTGCGCTAGGCTTCCTGCTTGACACTTGTTGTCGGTCTCTTTCCTCATGTGTAGTTCTCTTTAAGTTGATTTTGGTCAGGTGATTGACTTTTGTCGGGAGAGGGGGCTTCTGGGATTATTTTTGTTAACTATTTTTGGGAGCCGGTGAATCCTCTCATTCCTCTCCACTTTCGTCTGAGGACTTTTTGGTATCTTGCTATGTCTCTTTATTCTTAATTTCCTGTCATTGTTCTTGCGGGTGTTCTCATATTCTTTCAGAGTTGTATACGGTAATAACTGCGTCGGCTGATGAGGGAAGTAGGCTAGAAACTAGAGATACCTGCTAGTTTGCTTCTTTGCGCTAGGCTTCCTGCTTGACACTTGTTGTCGGTCTCTTTCCTCATGTGTAGTTCTCTTTAAGTTGATTTTGGTCAGGTGATTGACTTTTGTCGGGAGAGGGGGCTTCTGGGATTATTTTTGTTAACTATTTTTGGGAGCCGGTGAATCCTCTCATTCCTCTCCACTTTCGTCTGAGGACTTTTTGGTATCTTGCTATGTCTCTTTATTCTTAATTTCCTGTCATTGTTCTTGCGGGTGTTCTCATATTCTTTCAGAGTTGTATACGGTAATAACTGCGTCGGCTGATGAGGGAAGTAGGCTAGAAACTAGAGATACCTGCTAGTTTGCTTTTTTCCTGAGCAGTCTCTTTTATTTTAACAACAAAGCTTCCCGATGTTGTGATGTTGGCGACGTCCCTAAATATTAACATAGCCATCACCTCCAAACTTTAAATGCCGGCTGGGATATACTGGGTTCCTGCTCTGTGGGGTTGTTTCGCTGCGACTCCCGAGTAAGATCGGTTTGTTGCTGCTTAGGCCATAGTGGGTTCCTCCGCTACTAGCTCACTTCTTCGGATATTTATGGCATTCTAACCGAGGTGGTTAGGCTCGCCGCACTCGGAACAGAGTTTCTGCTGTGATGGAAATTATTTACGTTCCTGCTCCTCCACCTTGAAATATTTCACACAGTTTTTGAGGTGAACAAAGTATTTTTTTCATCTGTTCAGGGGTCACCTTACAATTGAAAGCAAGTAACCCTGTTTTTACTTCTTTCTTAGCCATATTAGATTATTTAAATATCACTTTGATGGTCCATGAGGGCTGCCAAATTTAAGCAGGGAATACAACTTGGCCCATTCTTTCCGGCACTGGATTTCATTTGGGATGTTTTCTGTTGTCTCTTCCCCGATGATTAATTGCAGCTTCTTGCAAACAATTGTTCTGTCTGCCGGGAATTTTGGAGGCACTATTGGTTCAAGTTTTATTTCTTGGAATTGGGTGATGGCCGTGTCCTACAAGAGATTCTTGCCATCGTGGTATACATGAAAAATAAGTACAAATTGGTTGCGAGATTCGCAAACCCTTACCATCACCACGTTGAATATTTTGATGAAGGTTTCAGTGATTCTCTCCTTGGTGTGACTGCTGCTTCCTGGCAGGACTCTCTACGGCATCGCTTCCATATTTCTTTCTTTATATTAGTGAGTAGTTTAAGCCGACATAAAATTTATGCCAGGCTAAATAAGGAGAAAGTATATTCCTTTAAGGTTCCCAGTATGGATGTAATATGGAGGAGATTTGGATTCAAATACCTGTGATATTTTGTTTGATAGGGAGCTAAGAATTAATGCGTCCTTTGTTGATGATATCGAGTGTAAAGATCAGGAATTCGGAATGCGGAATCGGAATAGGAATTTAGGTATATTTTAAATATTCTTTAGCAATACTTTTGAATTTATGTAATATGAGGGATTCACACAACCAAATATAGTTCCTTCCACTTAGAACAAGAGCGCATTCGAAGTATTTAAAAGATTTTTCCAACTTAGGGCAGTTGATTTTATTAATGTGGTAATGTTTTTTGGCATTTACCAAACAGACCGGCAAATGAGAATAACTTCATATCTCTCCACTCTACAAAATTACTTGGTCATTTGAACAAATTCATGTATTCCCTCTTTCTTCTTTCGTAGATTTTCTAGCCTATTTTTACTCCAATGACAAAATGCAGCAGTATTCAAGTCAAAACGGGCAGCACTCAGGAATTATATTCCTTCAAACCATTGGAAATGGATCATCCAACGCTTACATCCCATTTAATAATTTTCGCTACCATTTGAATATTGCTGACAATTACGCCGATCAATAACCGTTCAGTTTTCCTAAATTCCCTTTTTATTTTAACTATTTAGTTGTTAATGGTAATTCAAATGTTAACTTTTCTTTCTTCTGCGCCATCAAGGCTAGGTTAGAGGTAGCATGGGAAACCTTTCTGGAGCAGTAGTCTAGTGGAGTGCGTACCCTTCACGCTCCATGATCCGCTATTTGCCTTTCCGGACCCATTGACTACAAGAAGCTCTGCGGCTATATATCTTCCAGACACTTTCATTTTTTATAACTTTACCACCTTATGTCCACTTTTCCCTCGAGAAAAAATGCTTTTAAAAGCAAAGAATAACAGCATAATAGACTTCTGTGTTTCCTCGATTAATGTGTCAAATCTTTGAAGCTATTCTGTTACTCTAAAACATTGTGTTTCTTGAATCTTCAAAGGACAAGATCTGTTTTTATATCAACCGATGCATTTCATTGACACTCCATCGCGCAATAGAGTTAGCTCCGGTAATTGAATAAAAAGAGCATGAAGAGAACGCGATCGGTGGCTTTTTGGTTTTCCTTTACTTGGCTTTGCGTTAACCATTTTCTTGCTTACTGAATTTAGGATCTATCTGCTACGGTGTCGCCTTTTAGAGATTTATGTACATAGTTTTCCTTTTCATATTCTTTTTGTATGTTTTTAATTGATTTTGTCTCTCATTATTGTATACATAAAATTAAGTTTCTGCTTCTTCCTTCTTCATTAGCAATATATTTACTAATTAGTGTCAACCTTTTGGTAACCCGATAAAAATCTCATTTTAGGTTGTTAAGTGATACTAATATTTTTCACCTGCAATTTGAAATATTCTAAGATTCATTAAATGATTCAACGTGTGTCCAGGATACAATTTGGAAAATTGAAATCAATATTACTCGACGTAAACTACAATTTAATTTCAATTCTGAATGCGAAACTCAATAACGGACAATTAAATTCCTCGCACCCTGAATCAGGAAAAAGTATTGATCCATTTCTAATTCCTTCCTCTTCGTTTCCTTTGGATTGATGGATAGGAATAGAGATCATTAATGGTTAATAAGGCTTATTTACAAGCAATCTTCCATAGTTGATTGGGTTCTCATTGAACATTATAAATGGGTCAAGGTGTGTTGGGCTCGAATTTATTGATGTTCATCTCAAGATGACACAATTGGTTTGTGTTCATTACGTTCAAATAATTTTAATTACCAGAAGGATTTTTTAAAATTTAAAGCAAAAACAAACGATGGCATCTCTGGCTGAAATATTGTAAGGAGAGATCTGTATAGAAAAAGGTGAGAAATGGCAAGTGAAAATGTGAAGAAGAACTAATGTCGCATATCCTCCGCAAACATCGAGACTGGGGCATCACGCAATCTTAGAGATGTCAGTTGCAGCATGGTTGCCTATGCTGCCCCTATGAATTCCTAAGAAAAGAAGACAGGAGGGGACAGTTTCCTATGTGCAAAAAAGGACCCCGTCCTCTCTAATAGGATTTATCTTATTTATCGTAGCAAAGAATTTGCCGTGACTGAAATGATTAAGTTCAAACTAGTTGAAGTAACCAGTGGCCTAAAACATGGTAAACCTACTGCCTCAAAATATGAGTCCTCTGCCCCTGGGCACCAAGGTCGATTCAGATAAGAACACCAACCCCGCCCCCTAGGTTGTGCAACAACCTCTCAGCAACGCTTTACAAATTGTAATTTTTTTCTGGTCAATCTTATTTATATTGCATTATCTCATTAACATTTTTTTTATTCTTCATTACTCTAAATGTTTATAAGGAGTTTTTATTAGAGGCAAAAATCAACGAGGATGTCTCTCCCTATAAAATTGATAGGGAAAGATCTATAAAGAAATTGGTAAAAATTACCATGCAAGCATTGGTACCGATAGGGCAGGGAACTACGAGTATTGTGGTACCGAGGGCACGCGATCCTACAGATGTAAGTTGTAGCATAGTTACTCATAGAACACCAAACCACCTAGTAAGAAGTAGAAAAAAGATAAAAGGGTGATATGTCATGATAAATTTCTTTATAAATACCGAATTTATTTAAAATGCCTAAAATCAAAGAGATAAATGGCCGCGCACTCTAGCTTAACGCAGCTATGGCGATAGGGGCTTCTTTGGGAAAACAAGTTTCAAGACAAAAATTCGCATGTTGTCACTTAGTATTATTTATGACCTTACGACATTTAAAACTTTGGTTAATTCCCGGACTAACCTTGGGAGGACCCTGGCAATTATATCCTTCGAAAGAGAAGGTAGAAAAACATAAGGGTGCCAAATTCCGTTTGAATCGGCCAAATAGTTATGATGTTATTGTCAAATAATTCCCCGGCTAACCTTGGGAGGACTTTAGCATATCACTCGATATAGAATGTAAAACAACTTAAAGGTTTCAAATTTCGTTAGCATCGGCCAAATAGTTATGACGCTATTGCCAAAACATAAAAAATCCTGGGCTAAGCTTGAACAGGACCTTGGCAATTATATCATCGAAAGTGAATGTAAAACAACATAAGGGTTTCAAATTTCGTTAGAATCGGCTAAACAGTCACAATGTTATTGCCAAAATGTGGTATATAGTTTGGAGTCCAAACAGTCTTCAAAGAAATATTCAAGGAAATACATCATCTGATGGCTGCTGTGTCCCCTTAATGTCTCCGATTCGAAGATAACAGAAAAGGACCTCATAACGTCAGGACATTGGATATAGATCTACAGCCAAAGTCTGCCAACAATAGCCAGCAACTTTGAGTTCCTATCTTCTGTCGTGCTTAAAGGGCTGACTTGATCCCTGCAATGTACTTAGAGTGTGGACCAACGAAACGCCAGACACCCTGTTCATACATCCTGGATCCCTAATCAACGCACCTCTGTTAGCAACCCTTACATGACCAGGGATTCATCAATAGATAAACTCGATTTCTTCTCGACTTTCAGCACTCATGAAATCAGAGATACTGCCAAAGAGTTCTGGTAGAGATTCGATGGTTAAAGTAGAAATAAATGTAAGATTGGACGTGAGTTTGCTTATGCTAGGCAGAAAACTTAAAGCGATAGAGTCTATGATGCACCATTATATCACAAAAATGTAGTTTTCGGGCTTCTTCAAATTTGTGAGTAATTTAAGGAAAGGTACAAGATTATTTATTGCAGAAAGGAAATGGCTTACTTTATATTCACTAAACTAAATACAAAACTATTTTATACATGGCGCTGCCATTTATCTTTTCGAAGGATGGAGGAAAGAAACTAGGTTTCAAAATATTCTAATATCTAAACAGCTTAACAAGGTGAGAGAAGGTTTACCATGGTTATGCCGAACCACTGGAGATACCATTCACTCTGAAAGATCAAATAGATCAAATTTGGGTACAAAGTTAGATTCATTCTAAGCACATTAAGCAGTTGGGTAGGATTAGCTTCTAGTAAATACATAAACAGATTATTAATATGAACTTTAGCAACTGAAGAGGCAATATTGAAAGTAGTAATTTTAAATTTCCAATTAACAATATGAGTCATAAATTTATCAATGGAATTAAAATGATTTTAAGAGCGAAAGAAAAAAAATGCACAAAATACTCCTCAATAGACTAGTTAACTATTTAGATAATTTCTAAGAAATAAATCGAACAGAACTGATATTACAATGCATGATAAAATTTGCTTTGTTTCTTGATCGACACATAAATAAGTAATGAAGATGAAAATACACCAACATACGAGGTAAAACTTTTCCCATAATGCACGATTTTATTTTTATTTTATTAAAGTAATATTGATGTTAAAAGTTTCGTTATTTATTTTAAAATAAGTAAATTCCCTCTACAAATTTCCAATATAATTTGCATAATCTACCCTGTGCAAAAATAATATGGAAATGGATTTATCAGCTGAGGTGAAAAAAGGCAATCTTTCTGAGATTTAAAATGGACGAGAAAAAATGGCCTGTAGGCATATATGGTTCAGTAATGTGGTCTAAAGAAAAATAGACAACTCATTTAAAAAAAATAACGTTATTGATGTCGATATGACCGGAGTTTTCAAGATCAATATATCAGTTGATGACGCCATCTTGAACTGAATCTCGTGAGCTTTTGTTTTCGTTTGTGTTTTTGTTGTTTTTAGTTGTATTTTTTATTATATTTGTTCTTTAAGTATCATATGGTCATGTTTAGTTTTCTCTGTTTATTCTTTTTCAATCAATGTGGTCAGTTTCGGGTGAATTTTCTCATATCGGTTTATTGTCTAATTTGGAGTAAATTTCTCATTTCCGTTTTGTCACGTTTGGCTTTTGTGAGTCTTTTCTTTCTTGTTAAACTCACTTCTTATCCATTTAGGGGCTGCTGCTTCCTCGCGCTTTCTAATTTCTTTTTGCAAATAAGAAATCTTGCATCGTTGGTAGCTATTCAATTATTTTCTATATGTATTCATAGGAAGGCATCCGCGATTTTCATTATTTTTTCTTTCATTTTCCCTTCTCTTTGCTCTAATATTTGATTTATTTGGGCTAATTTCGTTTTTCCAAATGCGCTGACAGAGGTTAGTTGTGGTCTCTCTAACATCTTTATTTTTAACGAAGCTGACAATCTTTGTGGAGGAAAATAAACTTTTAAAAAATGTTGGTTGACTTGGTTCTAATATTTGGGTTCTAATTTGTTTTTCTAGTAAAGTTGTTAATATTTTTTTATTTATTATAAATTTTCTTTATCTTAAGTTACAAAAAAAGACATTTCGTTGTGCTATTTTTCGAAGTTAGTCGGTTTTGTAGGCGGTGGTTTTGATTGTTTTGATACAAATTGGTATTTGTATAGTAGAAACTTTGTTTGGAGTTTAATTTTGTACTAAAAAAAAACGAATTAGCCCGAAATTTGTTTTAAACTTCTATTTTTTTAGGAAAATTTTCCTCTCAAAAAAAAAACTTGAATTAATCGCTTCTCTAAAATGATTTAACAAGGCAAAGATGAAACGAAAACAATAGCAAGCTTTAGTTAAATAGGATGATCTACTAAATTAATTTTTCTATTGAAATTATTAACTTACATTTTCTACTCAATAATTTTGCTGCCGACACCAATTTGTAGAGTAATATAGACGGTGTCTTAGCCTTTTTTTGAGAATGCCGTTGCCTCGCAACATTTATTTAAAAATATAAATTTAAAGTTTACGTCAAATAATTTTATTGTCCAAGTAGAAAATAAAGCCCCATTCAATTTTATATATGTTTCAAACATTCGAATGATTAATCCTCTTTTAAAACTCAGAATACTTATGCATACGATTTCATGACAGAGAGAAAATATTCAGTAAACACTATTTTGTTATATTAGGTTAGAGAGATGAATGATAAATTATAAAAAGTGTTACAGAAACCAAAAGGAATAAAATATTATCATGAATAAAATGAGCGGAAACGTGAATTTGAGGATATCTTGAAACTCCTGTTTGGGCTTCGATGACGGAATTCGCGATTGATTACTATAAATATACAGAATATAACCACAAAACTATAATACATCCTCAAAAGAAGATGGTGGCTTTATCTATGTGTTGGATTCTTCAAAATGCCTCCAAACCGAAGGAATTAAAGAGATAAGAGATGTAAAGCCAAGGACATATCCGTAAAGGAACGAGTTGATTTTGATCACTTTAAGATTAGACTATTAAAATTTTTTTTTGTTCCTGGCCTGTGTTAATTTCCAACTAAAGTTTTATTGCAAAACAATAGAAAAAAAGCCTTTCTTTGTTTTAACTTTGCTTTTGTGGCTTGTATGATGAAATATTTAATAAAAAATGCCAAAATTATTTTATTCATTGTAAGGCTAAAACAACGCTTAAATTTAAGCAATTTAATTGAAGCACCCATAAGAAATATATAAAAACAACCAATAAGGTAGAAGGGAAGTTTTCATCGATTTAATTAAGATTTTAAGTAAATCACTTTACCTTACAAGCCCCCAAATGTAGTCTCCCTACTTGTTTTCATCGCATACTCCTTGGTATCTATGTTCTAAGTTCAGCATATCTTGATGGAACCCCTCGCCTTGCTTCTGTGAGTATGCTCCCATATTCTCCTTGAACTTGTCGAGATGCTCATCAAGGATATGAACCTTAAGGGAAATACATCCACCACATTTTGCCATGGGTTTTCACTAAGTTCTCAACCAGTCCCGCTTGATTGTCCACGTTAGGGTTGCCCATAAAGACTTGACACAACGAAACAGATATCGTTTCCTTTTTTAGTAAATTTTGCAGGGAATTATGAGCACTTTGATTTTCCGGATTTTTTTGTCCCACTAAGAAGGCATCTTTCACTTTTACTTGCTAGAGTTTAGGAAAGAAATTTGAAAGTAATTGAGGGCTGCAGACTCTTTTAAGAGCTCTAAAAAACTGCTTCATGAGACCTAGTTTTAAATGCAATGGAAGAAACAACACGTTCTGAGGGCCTATAAATTGCTAGTACTAGACAATTTTTTTTCCAACAGAGAACTAATTCCTTTGGTGGCCAATGCTTCTTGTGGTAATATTTGATAGAGTGTTGTGATATCCCTACTGACCCAAAGTCAGAGATGACATGAAAACTTGGTAAAACCTTCATGTAGACTCATCGAAAATGCTACCATTTTGAAGTCTCTAATCACTTCCCAGCCATACTCCTGATAATTCAAAGTTTGTAACAGGAGCTTGACACTGTTGTTATTCTCCATGAGATATATTTAATGAGCCAAGGGAAGGGATAGATGCTTTATCCAATTATGGTAGAAGTACAGCTTTATTGCTTTTTGAGGATCTGTCAATAAACAGCCTCCAATCATCTGGATTACATGTAAATCCTATTGCATCACCCAAACAAGATACATCCTTGCACTACCTCAACTCAGCATGATAAATAAAGAATCTTGAGAAATGTTTATGACCTTTCCTTTTGTTTGTCAAATGCACATTTACATCCAGCAAATCCCATTCTTTAAACCTGGAAGTCAAAAGCTCAGCATTTAACTTTGACAAGACAAGCTCTCTGACAAGGCCATTGAGGTCTCTTTGGTTTGGATAGTAAGGATTCCTCTCAACTGCTATATCTCTCATAGTGTAGTTTACATCTTTACTGAACTTTTCAGCTTCTGAATTGTTGATTTCCTCTCAGGGTGGATTAATCCTTTCTGGAGAGATAGGTACAGGAATATTAGTACTGTGTGGTACTGGTGCAATTGTGGATGGAAGATCGGGATAGGAAATAGCAGATGCATTTTAGCCAACTCATCATTTGGAAGGGTCCACCATGTATCATGTAGAAGTAGCAGTTGCTTGAGTGGTCAGTGGGTTTGCGTCAAATCTTGAGAATATCAAACCACCGACTAAGTTGAGATTCCTCCTGTTTCAGTGGCTCTCAAAAGAGGCAGTGGTAAGTGTGGGCTAGCTTAATGAAGATTCCTCCTGTGCCTGCCCTGATTGAAAAGAGAGTATCAATGCCTCCCCTCCCGGGACTCAGTGGGAAAGCGGTAGAATGATTGGAGATATCTCTTCTCTCTGTTGACCTCACTCAGTCAAAAACGTTTCTCTCATGAAGGTGGGCGAGGAGGGGACAGGGTGTGGTTAGCACCGTGCCTGCTGATGGTTCAGGGTGAAAACGAGTCAATGAACATCCCAGAGGAGCCACCGGACCTTCGGGTCTCACCTTACTAACCTAATGTAGTGCTTCCTTTTAAGTCTCAGGTTTTTGTGGTAATCTTCGAACAACTGGATATTGGCATAAAAAAAGCTCATTGAACTCGCAAAAAGCTACGCAGCGATATGGTATAATCAAGCAGATTTAGAAAAACTCACCTACAAGAAGGCATTATGGCTGCTGGCCCAAATCAGACTCGAGCCGAAACCAACCCCATCAGTCATTTTAAGAAAGGCAGTGATATGTAGTCAGATAGACTTCTGGGTAGGCGCTTGAAGCGTGAAAGAAATCAGGACCGAAATCGAAAGAAATCCTGCGTGGGCTAAGGTCGCAGAAGTTCTAAAGCTCCGTGACCTAACGCACATCTTCAAAGTGGTCTTCGAGGAAACAATGATGGCGGAAAGGTTCAAACGACTGGGCTAAGGCTCTTCAGTATGGTCATCGGGCCTACTTAAGTCTCTCGTGATAAGTACTTCCACCTGTTTACGTGCTTCTTCTGCTATAAAGTGGAGAACCAAACCACTCGCAACTGCCCAGATAAAGAGAAGACACTGCTCCGAACGCGGACAATAATTGGACTCCTGGATGCGCTGTCTCTCGCAGAATAAGATGTTTCTAAACTTCTCAGGGCTTCACAGAACCTGTAGCATGCAGTACGTTGTGCGCAGGGAACATCTCAACAGCAAAGAGACAGCTTACAGTGTCTCTTTAAACATGACATACGCCAGTGCAGCAAAAACTACACCTCTTCCGCCAGCCAACCAACCCCAGCCTCAAATAATCCTACAGCTGTCAGATTCAAATCCCACCAAACTGTTAGCGTGTATTCTACACGAGCACGTTATAAATTAAGCATCCCCTGGCTCATTCAACACGGAGCTCAACAAAATGCTAGAGACAAACGGCATGGAACCCCTAAAGTTCCCCGCCAACCCTCCCTCCGACAAAGTTCTGGCCCTACGGAGCGTAACTTTAATCCCATCTGCCACCACATCGAATAAGGCTGGAGTAGCTGACCCGAAGTGCATGAAAACAGCTCCGGCGGAGGACGAGATGGCCACCTTTGGTTCCAAATTAGAGCCTATCCGCCAAAAAACTCTCCCGTTGACCAAAAGGCGACTCCAGAGAATCCTCAAAATCCAACTCGCTCGATGCCGACTATGTAAAAAAACTCAGATCAGGCAAACCGTACAGCCCTCCGAAGTACCAGAAGTCCCCAACCAAACCCAGGAAATAACCATGGTCGCAATAAACAGATTGGTGATTCCTGCACACAATATACAAGGATGGGCCAACCACAAACACCAGCTCTACAACATATATAGAAAAATTGACCCGGATCTCCTACTTCTCTCCGTAACTGGAATAAAGGACGAAGACCCCATTAAGATCTATGGTTATGACGTCATTCCCCCAAAATATGACTGGCGAAAGATTTGATGCTGCAGCAATAGCAGTGAGATCTGGACTGCAGTTTGTCCAAAAGAGAGAAATAGACGAGTCGTTGCTGTCCGTCACTTTAAAGACATACTTGAGGAAGATTGAAATAGGATCAGGGTACCAGCCTCCAAGAAGAGGGTACCTTTCGATCAAAGATATGTTCACCCTCTTCAGGAAGGTCCACCCCGTTATCCTCACTGGCGACTTTAACGCCAGATCAAGTATTGCTGGCTACGTTCGAGCAGACGGTCAAGTTAGGAACCTCCACTTACTCGTACGCAGAGAAACAGCTGAGAGGATAGGACCGGACTTCGCGACGTTTATACATCCAGGGTCAGCGACTAAGCCAGACATCGTGCTTACAAACCCTAACTTCCCTTTCCATCACCATCTGCAGCCTGGTCCCATTACACCCAGCGACCATATCCTCATGGCCAGCGGTCCTATACCCATACCCTTGCCACTAAGGAAAAACATTTCGGCTGCAGACTGGAAAGCCTACAGGAGGTCATTCCCGAAGGCAATTTCCGAGATGGATGGTGCCACACAAGAACAAATTATTGACGAGGAGCTGTCCAGCATCCTTGATGACTTTGTACCTCGGACAATGTAATCCCGAACACAAGGCACATGATCCTAATACCGACTCGCCCAACACAGGAGAGGATCATCCTGAAGCAGCGATTCCAGACAATCTACAGCCGCGTCTGGGCTGCTGTATACGCCTGCCCAATGGACTTTGCACAAGTCCAGCAGCCAAGATAAAAAGTAAACGATGCGCTGCTGCAGGACAACAGGGATAAATGGAACCACATGATCCATAACCTAGACATCTAGGACAACCACAAAAAGTTTAGGAACACCATTAGTAAGTTAAGAGGAAGACCAACTTCGAAAACTGACTCACCAATAGTGCACCTAGACAAGTGCGCTAGGACTCCACAAGAAAAAGCCGATCTTTTTAGAGAAGTACAGAGCGACGTTTTCCGCATCTCCGAAGAAGAGGAGAAAAATTTTTATCTGGGCTTTAAGGACAGAGTTCTTGAGCACATGGAAAGGTACTACAGGAGATTCGCGCCGCATATAACCCTCAAGTGTGGGTGCTGGTTTTGCACCATACATATACATAAGGTTATATAATGCTACCGCATGGTTGCCGAAGGATATTTTTTTTCCATGATACCATTAAATGGGGCTCACTGGCCCGAATGTGAGTTTATCTTACGATTATACAAAACTAAAAAAATTAAGGATATAAAAGGAATTCATTTCACACAGATTCTTCCAAAAATATATATAAAAAAGGATACGCATTTCTTTATATATGGTTAAATATACGAATTCATTTATGAACAAAAATTAATACATGGACCAAAAAAAAGAAATAGCTCGGAATTAGTTTGGCAAAGGATCCAACGAGTTTCTACTTAAACTATCAACCATACAGTTCTCGGTGCGTTTTAAATACAAAATGCGAAATTGGAATTCCTGGAGGAACAAGCTCCAACGCACCAACCTACCGTTATTATTCTCGACGTAGGTATGTTAGGGGTTTGAGGTCTGTTTCTACTACAAATTCCTTCCCTACCTAATACATCCTAAATTTACAGATTCCCAAAATGATAGCGAGTGCTTGTCTCTCAATTACCGCATAATTTTTCTCGCGCGCGAGTACTTTTCTGTTTGCCTAAGCGATGGGAAAACTCTCGCCGTTATTCTCATACTGGAGGAGGACACATCCTATACCGTCATTACTGGCGTCGCTGTGAATGCCAAACAGTTTGTCCAGGTTAAGGAGGCGGATAATAGTAGCGGATGCCAACTCTCCGTGAGTTGGTTACATCTATGAGTTGAAAATGGCGTCCACTTGACGCGTTCTGGGGCCTTCTTCTTTAATAGCTCGCATAGAAGGACGGAGATAGACGCGAAGTTCGTTATGAAGCGACGATAGAAAGACGCAAAACCTGTGAATGATCGCAGCTGCTTTTTGTTATCGGGCAAAGGCATGTCCACGATGGCCTTGATCTTTTCTTGCTGGGGGTTAACCGATTATTCTCGATATGGAAGCCAAGGTAATCGATATTGCCAAAAGTGAAGTGGCATTTGTCAAATTGTGTTCCCGGAGGTGTATATGCAGGGGGTATGGTTTGTAACGGATGGGTTCCAGGGTGGTTCGTTGGATATTGTGCTCAAATGGGTAGCCCAACTTAAATACTCATAATGGCAAAAGTGTCACAATAAACAGAAGAATATAATAGGGTTTTGGCGTGGTTTATTGCCTTGGTTTTTGTTTTCTTATTTCCTTCTTCGGAGTATTTGTCCCTATTGGGTTTGATTCTTAATTGGTTTAATACCTTGTTTCAAGTTGACTGATTTGTGTTAAGTTTTATCGTTGATGACTTCACTTCTAAGTAAACAACGATGCTTCCTCAACTTTTATCTGATGTTATCCGTTTATTTTTAATTGGGTTGAAAAGGCTGTTTCACGGCCCCTCCTCCCACGTTAGAGGGGCCACGAGGGGGTAAGGGCAGTGGAGGATGAGACCAGCAGCCAATTCGCTCCTAGAGAAACTCCCAACACTTCCGATCCTCACCTCAATGTGATCCGAGGTCTAAGTGCTTGGTGAGGAAACCCGGAGCGAGGTTTAGGAGATAAAAATAGTAGAAGAGAGAAAGAGGAAAATATAAAGGGAACGCTTAGAGAGAAACTAGGGTGGGAAACCTCGCTAGTCATAGGGCAACAAGGGATAATTCCCATATTTGGATTACCTTTCGGTAATTGATTTCCTGATATTCTTGTCTTGTTTAGTTACTTTTGTCACATTCAGTTGGGTAATAATTCGTGAGTTTGTTTTTCGTTTTTTTTTATGAAAATCATATTTTGTTTTTATTTGTGGCGAAGTGCCAGGTCAAAGCGTCGCTTTTTGTCAAAATGAGTAAAGTTAAATTGTAGCCTTTTAGAGCTATGAAATGAATCAAATGACCTAGGAACATATGGTTATTCACCTTAGAGATTTCAAACCTGCCATCAGATTTAGCGCTGGATAGCGCCATCTAGTGGCAAAAACCTTATTTAGCCATTCAAAGGCACTTGTAAGTGATTTGAACCATGGAAAACCATCAACACAATAACTATTTATCATCTTATCACAAAACGCCACAAGTCATTGTTTGTTTTCTCTTTTCTTCTGTCTCTTCTTTCTTGTTCTTCTTCAGTTCTTGACGTATATATAGGCTCCTCTTCTCTATTAAGCTGACGTCTTGAGCTTTGGATATAAGGTTGAGTGTGTTGTTCGTTTGGGATTTGAAATCTTATTGATTAATGGCTGCCTGTTAACTGTGACGAAGCACTTGGTCTAGGCGTCGCTTTTTACCTGCGGCGAAGCGCCAGGTTTAGGCATCGTTTTTCTTTTTAAAGAAGTAAAGTTTACTTGTACCCATTTAGAGCATGAAGTGATCCATATGACTATGGAGCATAGGGTTATTCACCCTGAAGATTTAAAATCTGCCATCGGGTTTGGTGCTGGGTGGCGTCGTGTAGTGGCAGAATCCTCATTTAGCCATTCAAAGGCACTTGTATGAAGGATGATAAATAAACATTTATCATCATATCACAAAACGTTTCAGGTGATTGTAGGAACTTTTCCTCTTATTTTCAAGATGAGTAAAGTGCAATTTTCCAAAGAAGTAAGAGTTCAATTGTACCCATTTATGGCCATGAAAGAGCCATATGACCATGGGATATATGGCTATTTACCCTGGAGATTTCGAAGAAAGAGCTTGCAAGGTCCCTACAGCAACATCGACGAGCTGAAGTCCTCCGTCAACTAGGTGTGGGTCAGCATAAGGAAGGACTTAGTCTGCAACGTGGGCGACACCTTCAGATCTCGCCTGGAGCGCGTGTTCACCACCCCAGTTCGGCGACATTGATTAATATTAAAATGTAAACACACATTTATAAGTTAAGACAATAAAAATGTATCTAAATCCATCACAACATTCATTTTCTCTTTTGTTGAGACTAAACTAACAAAAATAAACATAAGAAAAAACAACTTAAATACTCATACTGGCAAGAATCCCGCAATAAATAGATGAATATAATGAGAACTACAAAGGCGAACAGAGATTAAGCGGCTCAGCCACTATCTGTATGAAGTTAAGTCACTGAATGAGAAATAAAAGAGCGAAAAGAGATGGAAGGAACTGAGTAATGGATTGATGCGTGATTCAGAATGAACGATAATCAGGATCTCCACAAAAAGAATCCGTTCCATTTTATCTATCTATGCACTATGTCAGCATAGATCAACTTCTCTTTTCTTTCTCTCTTCCCTCATATCAAAACACTTACTCCTTTTTCTACTTCTTGCCACATCAACCTCCTCCCGCAGATCCTTACATATTTGCCTACATTTGGATCCTCTGGTGTAGGCGAGGTAGATGATAAAGGGGACCACCAAAAAGTCACAAACTTGAGGCGGTCATAAGGGTCCTAAATCAGGCTTTCGATAAAATATGACGCGAGGGACTAAAGTCCAAATTAACTAAAATCGCTTGCCTTAATAATCAATAAGATACTTCTTCACTTTCTTCAGCGACCTATAGAAACTGTTTTAAGAAAAGTGGAAACCAACTATGCCCAACAATCCATTTATCGAGAGTTTTCCGCAAGCTAGTTGTTTATCATCCATTCTTTAAGGGATATACAACAACGATCGACCGGAACCCATCTAGCACCAATTTACCTAATTTTAATTCACTGATGATATTAAGCCCACTTATATTGCATTCAAACAGATTCCCAAACATCTAGCATGGGAAGTGGCTTGATAAATAGATTACATTAACCAAAAATAACCGAAAGTGAAAAATGAAATAAACATTAACAAAGGTAATATAATCATCCCAACAGTAGGCGGCTTCGCCACACTCTTTACAGGATTTGCTTGCGCTTTGCAGTCAGATCTTCGGTATAAAAATTTTAAAAGGTTTCCAGTACATATTTTTAATAAATAATTTACTCTTCGTCTATTTTTTTCAGATTCATGCTTATTTTCTAGGCCTAAAGGAAAATCAATCATCAGAGCTCCTTTTTTTTCATCTAAATTTTCTTATATTCGAAGAAAAAAACGATCGACCAATTTCTGAACTTTAATACATTTTCTGAACTTTACAATTTGTTTTTTTTTCCACAAATTTCAAAACATCCCAAAATCATATATGTTTTTTCTGAACTCATAGAGAGAACTTGTATAAAAGCTTCAACTATAAGAAAAACCAGCCTTACTTGGAATTACTTTAGAAAATCTCTTATTTTTCTTTTATAAACTCGGAAACATTAAAAAAAGCATTTAATTTCAAAAAGTTTCGTTATGATAAACATTTTTAATAAAATTACAACAACATACATAAACTTGAACTAAGAGAAATTGCCTTCCTAAAATATATTGTTAGAGATAAATTGGAAACAATTTGAGATAATAATATGTAGGGGCTATCTACCACTACAAAACTACAGCAAAATAATTGAGGTTAAAAATAAAAAAATCATTTGAATTGATATTCTTATGACAACTTTCTTTAATACTTTACACAGCTCGATTTCTCTTTACCCATTCTAACTTTTTGAACTATTTCTCCTATTCACCTGAAACTCTAACGTTCTAAAAAAGGTTTGCTTAGTTCTCAGGATCAAAATGTCAAGAATTGTACTTCGAGGGAGCTAAGAGGCACCTTTTGGTATCTGTCTGAAACAAATGTTGGATTGGCTTTGCTGATTGAACGGGTTACTCTGGCAGAGAGGAACGTGATAGTCGAGCACTGAGGTAGGATTTTCTAGCAATGCAGTTATAATTTGGATAGAAGTTTAAAAATACGCATAGCCCACAGATAAAAATAATTCAACTAAGTGAAGTGCAATCAGCAGAGGCAATTCCTGTTGATCTTCATCAAGCACCATAGAAAAGCATTCACAAAGCTAACAAATGCGCCAAGGCGATTTCAACTTGCAAATGGAAGATTTCTGGAATCACTCAATCTAAGAAACAGAAGCAAGAGGTAATGGTGATATTAAAAGAAAAAACAATTGTACAACAGAAGTTTAAAAGTGTAAATGTGTTTTGTCAATTTATGTATATGATGAGTTAAAAGAAAAAAAAATTGATGAACATTTATTTCTTTTGAATTAATAAGAAGTTTATTTTCTGCAACTCGTTTGACAAGTTTAAGTTGATTATAAATCTTGTGCATGATGAATTAATTTAAGAAATTTTGCATTTACATTTGTTTTTTATTTTATCTTTCGTATATTTTATTACTACTGATTCCAAAATGTATCTTTTAACATATTTGTTTCTCTTTAACATGATTCCGGCATCTTTTTAATCAATTATATCCTCTTATTCTGAGCAATGCATATAAGTCGCGTAATATATTTTGCTTTATTTTTTGGTCACATTATTAACTAGGGAGGTTAACGCCGTGACTGGGAAGTTGAAGCTTTCCCTGGCCCACGTTCCCCGGAGAACAACATAGCTCGGGGGAGGACTGGAACCAGGAACTTTAACTTCTTTTTTTTAATCTATTTCATTCCCTTCCCGTTTTGATCAATATATATATATTTTGATATGAACCACAAAGAATTTGATATCCGTATTCATCCAAACTAGGATGGGACAGCTTTTTTAATTAATAAATCTGTTATCGTTATGCCTTTGTTATACGAATTTGATGTTAATCTTTTGAACAAATTTGGGATTATGATCAAAGTTTTGCAATATGTTAACATTAAACTTTTATCCTGGTGGAATTTGTAGGTGTTTTCGTCATGAAATAATGTTTTTCTATCTCTCCTTAATAGTGAATTAGTCAAGGAGTCATGTTAATTGAGATGCTTAGATATTACAAAGATAAGCTCTAGTTCATCATCCCCAAAAAATCTGCATTACAAACTTTGCAAGCTCTTCTTAAGTAGATAGAGTCGATTTTTTTTATTTTTAGGCTGGCCTGAGTAAAATTCTTTGAAAAACATATTTGTTTAAAAAACAATCAACTTTTACTTTTTAATATTCTATAAAAATCAGAAAGCTTAGAAATTGTGAAGAACAGTTTTCTGATTTGCAGGTAAATTTCTTGGAACAAGATCATTAAACGGTATTAGAAGGTTGTGATCATATTCTGATGGCCAAATATAAAGTACATCGTCTACATAAATATTTCATATGACTTTGTGTGAAAAAAGTCTGGGAATTAATTTGCATGTAAAACAAGGTCTCCTGGCCAAAAGTCGCGTGCTCTCACTTATTCTGATTTATGACCTTACGACCTTCAAAACTTCAATAATTCTCGGTCTAACCATGGGAGAACCTTGGCAATTATATCATTCAAAAGGAAATGTAAAACAACATAAGGTTTCAAATTTCGTTAGAATCGGGCGAATAGTTATGATGTTATTGCCAAATAATTATTTCGCTAACCTTGAGAGGACTTTGGTAAGTATATCATTCGAAAATAATGTAAAACAACATAAAGGTTTTAAATTTCGTTAGAATATTTACAGCAGAATATTTACAATGTTATTACTAAATAATAAAAGCAAAACGGGGACCCACCGACCGAGATAGTGAGATGTCAGGCGGTAATAATATCTCATATGTAAAAAACTTAGCAGAAGCGAGATGGGTTTGGCTACACATCGACATTCCAAATTTTATTTGCAAATTTATAATAATAAACGAACTTAACGTTTTAAGTACTTACAGGAGTAGAAGAGAGGCTTACAAAAATGTAAGATGAACCCTCCATTCCTCATATTATGGACGAGATACCCCGACCAGATAACAAAATACACATATAGGTTAGGAGAATCGGTGGATAGTCCCTTGAGGATAAGAGTCTAATACAGTATCACTTTGGCTACCGAGGGATATTTAAACAGTAAAATTTATAAGAAATATAAGCGCATTTTGAAAAAACAATGGATGTAATAAAGATGTATTATATAACACTATTTTAAACCACATTATGCGCAAAGTAATTATGTGTAGTTCTCAAAATATAGTTATTGTACATTTCTTCAAAGTAAATATTCCTTTACATAAATTAAAAATAAATAGACTCCTATTTTCAAGCTCATTATGGCATCATAAAAATTAGGGTATTCTTCATAGGGAGTTGGCTATTAGCGTTGTTGTGCTGAATAAATAATTATGTTTTTGTTCTTCACACATATATATATATATATATATATGTATATATATATATATATATATATATATATATATATATATATATATATATATATTTATATATATTTATATATATATATATATATATATATATATATATATATATATATATATATATATATATATATTCAATAAGCCATAAGAAATAAGGAAAGAGAGATATATTAAACGCAATAAAATGGTATAAACACTTTTGCCCTTTAGGAAAAGTGCAAAAAGGGTGGGAGAGGGTTCGAACCTATGCCATCGAGCGCTTTTTAGAGAATGAAAGGAAGAGACTGAGAGAAGTAATGATAGAGTTAAAGAGAGAGTGAAAGAGAGTTGTGTTATCCCCACATGTGTCGCTCTTATAGCATACTGAAAACCAGAAAAATGCCGTGAAATATTTCGAGAGACAAATCTATTTTTCTTTATTTCACTCCAACTTCTCATACACGTTTACCTCTGGCCCGAAAAAGGAGTTTAAGCAACTTTTTGACAGCTGTTCTCTTTTTGGATTTATCTTATTTCCATAATAAAATGTTTGGCGATGAAAATGGGAGTTAAGCCTCGTTTTACATAGGAGAGGGGGAGAATGAGTCCTGCATTTGTCACAAGTCAAACCAGTGTGAGTTCTTTTTGCTCCAAATTTACTCCGTCTGTTTCCTTTCTCGAAGGAACCCTCAGTTTATGACCGCCTTCGCAAAGTCGTCCTTATTCCGGTTTCTGGGCGTGTTCAGTACGGCTTGCCTTCGCTCATTGTGTTGGGGAGTTTTCCACTCGGTGATGCAGCAACCCTTAGGCTCATATGCATGAAGTCAAATCGATCTCGCGTGACGTCAAGATAATGTCAAAATGAAAGGGAAATTAGAGATGAACGGTCGGAAGTAGCACACTCTCCCTCAAGGGAGGTGGGAAGAGACTCATCTCGAAAAGAGCGACGTTGAATCGAAACCGAGATTCACGGATCTATGCACGAGCGAGTTCAACTCCGATTCAGCCTTGGGCGTCTTTTATTGACAGATATTTAATAAATAATTAATAGGCAGTATTAAATTATATTTATCGTTAAATTTCAGAATTCCTAATAGTGGGAAAATTCTATTATTATTACATTATTCTATCTAAAAATAAAAATACCTAGAACAAATAATATTACATAGACCTCTGAGGGCCAAACAAGATCATCCATAAGAGGGCAAGTTGACCATATGTTGGCAGAGGGTAAATGATGTCGGATAATTGTATTTAACTATAATATGTTTCCTATATTTCTTTTGTTACATACGTTTAGCAGAGAAGACTTACAATGTGACCTAAGAACTTATCAAACCCTTAGTCGATACGATTGGAACTTACAAGATGATGTTGCATTTATAATTTGTTACTACTTATCATTTATTAAGTATAAATATAAAAAAACATATAAAAGTATCATTCCGTTAAACCAAACTTGAAAGTTTATTAGTTAGTATTGTATTCCACATGCAAAATGAAATAGGACTGAAAATGAAGCATCACAAATGAGTGTCATATAAATCCTATGAAGGCTTGAAATGGGCACGCACATAATTATGCACATACAATAATAATATATAACATTTTTGTCATGTAAATAATAATATACAAGATTTGATAATGTAAATAATAATATATACACATTTTTTCAGATATATAATGCTATACAATATTTGATCATGTAAACAATAATATAACTGTTCTTGTAGAGAACGTTAGGAAAACGAATTTTTCACGCGCATACGCTCTCACACACTTACATACTCACAGGCATAAATAAATACACGCCTCTTGTGATATCTGCCCAGACCCTTTTCATCAAGGTCCCGTGAAACGCCACAGCTGCACCAACAAACATCAAAACAGGTGCAGTCATTGACACCGAGCTGAAGACAGGAAAGATGTAGACCGTATTCACTATCATAGAGCTGTGAAACAAAATCTTATTCTCAAAATTTAAGATATAAAGATTTTCTCTATCCTCATGCACACACAAATAAACAATCAGTAGAGGAAGCTCTGCCAAAGCCGTGTCATTGGCCAACAGCGGGCTACGCCCACTGTTTTCGATACATTATAATATACAACTCTGGGTAGAATCTAGAGAGGAGAGGAGTGAAAGGTCAGTCAGTCAGACCATCAGCTAGTCAGAAAAGACTTAAACATTAGTAGGCCTTCCTCAAATACCTGCCCCAATTCCAATCAAATTCTTTGCGCCTAAGCCTACCGAGTCCTCCACCCAATGAAGAGTCCTTGAATCCGCCATCCAAGATTCCTTTTCCTGTGCCTAATCCAACCGGTCCTCTTACCCAGTCTACTCCACTATAGTATAACTAAGCGAGAGGATAATCTTCCCTCAAAACTGGAGTCAGCCCAAAGTCAGTGCATGGTGACCGAATACCACAATAGCGCTACGTTGAAGTTAGCCACTTGTGAAAGGTTAGTACTTGGATGGTAAACCGCTGAGTCGAACTCCACCGGTGAACATTTAGCCAGCCGTCTTCTGACCACTAACAAACTACTAATCACGGTAAACTGGTAACCAAAAACTTATAGGCCTACTACCAGTCAATAACGGGTGACCTTGGATTTGCCATAGTATCACCATAGTTTATAAGTTCTGACAACCAATAAAAATACAAAGAGATGACCAATTTGAAAATATCTAATTGTTCTTCTATGGCAAACTAGCGAATTCAGCCATTTCTTGACTTATTTAGAAAAAGAGAGAAATATATCGAATTTAAAAAGAAAAATTGGTAAAACATGGTTAACACTTAATATCTATTTGAGTCTACATATATGTCCCCTATTGCTAAATTTCCTTCTTTTTTAGCAACTTTAGGCCGGCCTCAATCTTTAAATTTTCTTCTTGATAATTTCCTTTGTCTTTAAATGCGTATATTTCCCAAAGGTAATCAATCACATGATATTCTTTCTAAACTGTTGTTCAATCCAAGGTCCAGAATTTTGTGTTGCATTCTTCTTTGCCATACCTTATCAAATCCTTTAAATAAGTCCCTGCAGACTATATATGTGGCATGTGGCCTGTTTTTCTGTAGCTTCGATTATTTTTTTTATAATAAAGCTGAAAGTCATCTTTCTGTTTCTATTTTTCCTAAAGCCAAACTGTGTGTTATTTTTTTTTGTTAGATATTCATTCAGTCGTTGGTTCAGAATATTTTGGTCTACCGTCCCGATTAAGTCAGGAAAGAATATAGTGCTGTATCTTTTTACATCAGGAGGAGGTTTTCAGGCTTCGGAATGAATATCAATGTTTGCTATCTTAACTCGTCAGGGTAATATTCCGGATTAAGGCAAGCATTAAACACATGCTTTAACACATGGTTTGGGCTTTAGCTCACTGTCGATAATTTAAATGGCTATGTGCCCGTATTCGTTTTGTTTATCAGCTATTTCTCTTAACAATTATCTCTTTCCTTCTCAGATTTAAGTATATTTCGCATTTTGTTCCTTTCCTTTGTATCTTCTCGTTTACTTATCTTATTTCAGTAATGTTGACTTTCATCTCTGGGGTCTATGTGAACTATTTAACTGTTTTACGAGTATAAGCAGTTCTGCGGACTGCATTTTTGTCTGATGTTTGTATGTTTGTCCTTATTCTCCTATGTTCCTAGTTGATCTCTTAAAATGTTGCTTCATTGAGTTCTGTTTATATTTTGCCCAATCTGTTCTGTGCTATGCCTTCCATGTTTTCACGGAGATTTAAATTGGTTGTTGGTTAAGTGTGAGTAGCGTTGCTGTATGATCTCTGCAGAGAACATCTAATGGTTTTATATGATAGTTAAATGGTAGATGGTTATTTAAATGGCAGATGTCTGGTGTTGTTGCTGTTTCGTTTCTGATGAATGTTTGGAAGTCCAGTCCCAGTCGTCTGATTATCTGCCAGTGCTAGAAAGATTGAAAATAAAAATAAATCTAAGTGAATATGTCTCATTAGCCACGAATCTCATTAGACGGAATGAGATTCGTGGCTAAAAGTATGTAATTTATCGTTTATTTCTGAATATTTTCCGTATTTTTGCAGTTAAATTCAATTTTCTGCCATAAAAATGTAACTGAAAGGTTTACTGTAAAGTAAACTTGCTTATTACCGCATAAATACCATTTGTACCCTGATTTCTTAATGAAATTGACCTCACTCAGACATTCTATGCATGTGGTGACATGAGCTAAAAAGACGGGGAGCGGTTTTGCCTGGGACCAGTAGTAACCTAAATACCAAGGTCTAATATTATTCAACCTAGTGATTGCCGTTTGGTAAAAAAAACTGTAGTTTGTATTTTGTCTCATTGTACGAGAATATAATGCGAAATTTTTCGTCTCCGTAATTTCAAGAAAGAACTAATTTTGCAGCCAAAATTTTGTCCTGTTTATCGTACACTTGCATTTTTTCGATATTAGTTCTGGTTTGAGGGGAAAACATTTTTGAGTATGGAATTTTTATTGAAACCTTTTCGTCTCTCTTTACGGCGTTCGGTTTGGGCATGTTTTGTGTATTGCCTACTTTTTAATCGCGAGTGACTCTATATCTCACTATGTCGGTCGGTCGGTCCCCGTTTTGCTTTTTTTTTGTTTTTGTAATAACATTGTAGCTATTCAGCCAGTTCTAACAAAATTTTAAAGCCTTATGTTGTTTTACATTCTCTTTCGAAGGATATAATTGCAAAAGTCCTCCCAAGGTTATCCAGGGAATTATTTTGTTTTAGCAATAACATCATAACTATTCGGCCGATTCTAATGAAATTTGGAACCCTTATGTTATTTTACCTTCTCGTTTGAATGATAAAATGACCAATGTCATTCCAAGTTTATTCTAGGAATAATTGAAAGTTTTGAAGGTTGTAAGGTCATAAATCAGAATAATTGTGACCACGCGACTTTTGGACAGCAGACCTTTTTTATGTTTTGTTTGATACCATAAGTGATTATGTCGTTGTAATTAGTTAGTTAGTTGTGAATCTATGATTTGCTCAAATTTGTTGTTTTGTTTTTTAGGGCACCACATTTTTCTTCTCAGTGTACCATTTTTAGTCACGGGCAACTCTATATCTCACTATATTGGTCGATCGGTCGGTTCCTATTCGACCAATTCTAACGAAATTTGAAACCCATATGTTGTTTTACATTCTCTTTCGAATGGTATAATTGCTAAGGTCGTTCCAAGGTTAGCCCAGTAATTATTTCGTTTTGGCAATAACATCATAACTATTCGGCCGATTCTAACGAAATTTGAAACCCTTATGTTCTTTCACGTCTTCTTTCGAATGGTATAATTACCATGTCCTCTCAAGTTTAGCCGGGGAATTATTTGGCAATAACATCATAACTATTCTGCCGATTCTAACGAAATTTGCAACCCTTATGTTTTTTTTTACATTCTCTTTCGAATAATATAATCGCAAAAGTTGTCCTAAGGTTAGCCAAGGAATTATTTGGCAATAAAATCATAACTATTTGGCCAATTCGCACGAAATGTAAAACTTTTATGTTGTTTTACGTCATTTTTCGAATGATATGATTGACAAGGTCTTTCAAGGTTAGCCCAAGAATTATTTTGTTTTGGCAATAACATCATAATTATTCAATCGATCCTAACTAAGTTTAAAACCCTTATGTTCTTTTACGTCTTCTTTCGAATGGTATAATTACCATGTCCTCTCAAGTTTAGCCGGGCAATTATTTGGCAATAACATCATAACTATTATGCCGATTCTAACGAAATTTGGAACCTTTATGTTGTTTTACATTATATTTCGAATGATATCATTACAAAGGGCCTCACAACTGAGGTTAGTTCAGAAATTATTGAAAGTTTTCAAGCTCGTAAGCCCATAAATCAGAATAAATAAGAGCACTCGACTTTTGGTCAGCTGGATTTGTTACATCCTCAGTCAAATATGAGTCAAGCTAATAAGATTATGGATGCGATTATGTGCGCCATAGCAATGACACTTCATGACCGGTTCTTGTCTCAAGATGTAGAGGAGAGAATGTTTGGGAGGTTCTGTATATTCTATAACTTGTTTGGATTGGATAAAAAGCCTCCAGAAATTAACGTTAGTACACTAATAGGAAGAGTTAATTTGTGGGGTGAAAATGAATTTTGCCAATTCCATCACTAAGAGGTTGTAATAATATGGGTTTAGTAAATAAGCAATTCAAATCCGCTATTATTTTTGTGATTGCTAAATGTTTAGCTTGGTAAACCTACATTTGAAAAAGCTCAAATTTCCTATTATAATTGCGATTGATCGACATTTAGTTTGGAAAATCTACGTTTAAAAAATCAACTCATAAATTGCTATAGGAAAGCAACCACTAGTAATTTTAGTTTCTCAAAATAGAAAGTAATGATATGGAAATTTAGTTTTCTTGCATAAAACATATCCCAGTAATCATAAAACTTATCCTTTTCATCATATAACATTAGAAATTGATAAAAACAAGTAAAGAAATGATTTAACAGGTTTCATCAAGTCCTGCTTTGATTCTTTCTTGGGCAGCAGCCGCCAACTTGCTTTTTGGCCTGTGATATAGCCCTCTCGTATTTTAGGGCTATTTACCCTGTCCTCTGCATCTCTGACTAGTTTCATACACTTTTCCTTTGACTGGTCATGACAGGACTACTGCGGAACTTTGCATTGACTTTTCAAGGAACTTCTTTACTTCCGCTTCAGTTAATTTAGATGTTAAAGTAGGTTGGAATTATCCATGAGACCAGTCTCTCAGCCTCAAAAGAGAAGAAGCACTGGGATTTATTAAAGCCGTTTTCCTGGGAAGTAAAGAAAGATCTCCACGTGTTGGATCATCTCAACCCTTCATGTTCTAAATCATTTGGACAGCTGCTCTCCTCTCATCACTGCCATCTGAGCACAAGAGTGTCTGGATTATCATTTCGCTAAATGAATACCATGCTAAGCTTTCTTTTGCAGCTTATGTAGCCGCAGGTGAAACAAGATGTGGTGAGAGCCTTCTACACAAGAAACTTTTATTTGATGTTAAACCAACAGGGTTGTACACAGCAATAATGTACAGGGTGCGGCAGAAATAGATCCCACATTTTAAACTTTCACCTATGTGTTGCTAATGAACTTATGCAAGTGCCAATGATGTTTTCATTTAGCTAATGTCTCAGCATTTTTTCAGATATCCTCATCAAAATGGTAAGTTATTAGCTAAATGAAAACATCATTGGCACTTGCATAAGTTCATTAGCAACACATAGGTGAAAGTTGAAAATGTGGGAGGTAAAAGTGTTGGAAGTATTTCTGCCGCACCCTGTATTACACTATTAGTCTTAAGTTATTGAGAGTTCTGCCTTTGAGGCCATGTTTTGAAATCCATATGCGACAAAGCCTGTTTGCTGTTTTTAACCACCTAAAAAGGCAAATTGAACGAATTTAAAGAACGTCCAGGAATCTGGGAAGTTGTCCAGTCCTTATGGGCTGTGCGATCCTATATACGTACGCTTGATAAGTAGAGAGATTCTTTACGATATTTTCATCAGTGAAGTAAGAGGCTCTCCAGTTGAGAATATGGTAAATGGAGGATTGATATCAGTGTCTGGCATTTTGCCGATATTACCTATCCACTTCTTGTTAGACAAGGTATTTACATCCATTGGTGTAATCAAATGTCAAAGGTGTAACTCGTTCGTGTGGTGGGCATATACCAACTAGATCAGTTTACGGCCAAGCTTAACTTCGACCCAAAGCATGGAACTACCCTCCCAGCCAGTGTTAAAATTTGTAGAATCAACTTTAATGGCCTGTTGGCTTTTATCATACTCTTTTTATTCCTGAACTCTATAAGATTATCAGCAATAACTTCATAAAGTTTTTAATCCTTGGGCCTTTCTCAGGAGTTAAATGTTAGAAATATCTTCCACCTGGCTCATTGAACATAGAAACATGCTCTTCTTTGATATTTCAGGGAAACTTACAATCTGAATTGTCTACTTTTAGTATAAGCTTAGTATTATCTAGAAGGCCGTCATAGAATTTGCAATCAATTTCACCCTCTGACAAAGTTCATCAAAATCCTGATCTAGAAATCTCATAACTTTTGCTTGGGCACACATTTCTTTATTGGGATCAACTATAAGCCTCTACTCGGTAAATGTGATCAAGCCAGCATCCAAAAAGGCAGTAGTTGTGGTAGCAGTTGTGACACGCAATACAACACCATATCTGATGCGATTCATACCAATATCGAGTAATTCTTATGTATTGTAGTGAGTCTTTTTAATGGAAGTTGAAAATATGCTTTGTATTTTTAATGTCACTTCATAATTTCAATCCTTTCCATCTTGAGCATCAGCTATTTATCCTTCATTTTTATCAGCAGATAAAATTATTCCAATTGATGTCAATGTAACTTTGGCCCACTTACTGGTCAGCTTATATTCAACAACTCTTCTTTTTTTTACCTTCTTGCCGCCTCTGCTTCTTCTTTTTTCCATTTTGTTCACGTCGATCTGGCAAGTCAATCTGAAGTGATTCAATAAAAGCAAACTTTTGTCTCTAACCTTTATTGAAAGGAATTTCCTTTACTGGGATTTTTATCTCCCTTGGGCATAAATAATTAACCAAAATAGCCAAAACCCCGCCCAGAACAATTTTAAACTTACAACTGAGGATGTCAAAAAAGCTTGTCAAGTTTGCAAATGAAAGCCTCTTTGACATGTAGTTGTCGTCTCTAAAGAGATATGTTTTTAGGCTGCTCCGACTTTCTTGGATATTTTTAAGATTGTGACTCGTAACTTTAAACCGGGAGCTACAAAATAACCATTCGCTTATTTCCAATTTCCAAGCACTTTAGGGAAAATGTCCTTTGCAAGACTGGCTGCTGGGTAGTTTCTCACATCCTCAATACTTTGCACTTTGAGCAATAGTCCATATTTCAGAAAGTCACGCAGAGTTAGGAGTTCAGAGGGCAACAACTCATACCCATTTCTAATTAAGTTGCTCATATGTGTAAATGTGCCTAGTCTTGACCTAATTTAAAAGCCATTGTAGGTCAATTCCCTTTTGGTTACGATGGTAGCACTGACGGCCAAGGAACCTGTTTAACACTGATGAATATATTTCAACCTGTGAAATAATAAAAAAAGTAGTGAATTAGATATAAATATTAACATAATAATTTTCATTTAATTCGCCCTAAAACAAATAAGTTGAAACTGTCAAGTAGCTTATTACCAAAAAGATCAAAATTATATTTAATAAACAAAAATATCATTAGAATTCATAAGTCGTGGTGAAAATTTTTAGTATCCCTCATTTTGGGGAATTAAAAGATAAAAAAATCACACAACCTAGTACACTAATATATAAAATAGGTCTAATCGAATGAACTTATACAAAATCTTCGTCTTTTTGAAGAGTGCGAAAATTTATGGGTCAGTGAGGTTAAAGTTAGAAGGTTTTTAATTCTTTGTGTTAACCCATTAGTGCAAAGCGTCCAGAAAAATAGACGCTCGAAAAATATTGACCAAAAATCAAGTTTGGTAATAATTATTCATTTCTTTGTTTCAGTTTACCATTAATACAATTCTATATCATGTTTTCTATTAATAATGTAAGTAAAGTATAATTTTCTTTGACATAAATCAGTTTACTTCAGTATGTCTCTAGTAAGTGTGTTGCCTCCTGATCTGAGTAAGTAAATTACTATTATTCTACATGGAAAATTATTATTATCGCTTTTTTACTTTTATATATTTAAATGAAATATTAATTATCGTGGTGAAGTTATATATATATATATATATATATATATATATATATATATATATATATATATATATATATATATATATATATATATGAGGAATTAAACCACATTCTCCGAAGATAATTTAATTCAGAACAGTTTCGGTGTATCTCAGACTCTTTTTCAACTGACTCTGGATATAAAATATAGCAAAAGTGCTTACAAACATAACACAGGATCAGGTCGTTAAAGATCCCCTCTTTTTTCCCCTAATCCCCTACTTGTGGCTAATCAGGGGGGGGGGGGTAGGCCTAAACATATTGAAGGGCTGACATTTTACTATTTTTTTATTTGCTTTCGTATTACAGGATTAAAAGAAAATTGACCCTCAGATAGATTTAAATTAGGCACTGACGATATCAAGCCGGTTAGATAAACAGATTTATAATAAATATTCCCATATGAATAACTGGTTAGATAAACTGGTTTATATGTATTTTTGTTCATTTAGTTATTTATACTTGATATGTTGTTTTTTGTAAACTGTTGAATTTTTAGTTATATGCTTTTCAATGATTTTTTTATATTATAGGAATTTGAACACCCAAGAAATATTGTCATCGCTTGAAGACGAGGATGAAGATAATATAGAATCTGGTGACATTCTTCTTCATGTTCCTAAACCAGGAGTAAATTGCCTAATTTATAAAGATTCAGATCTGTCTGATAATGAAGCTACTGGGGATATAAATCACCTTGGTCGAACCTTATTGAATAGGAAGTGTGATTTTATACCCCATAAACAGTGCAAAACTAAGGCTGAAAACATATCTATTGGTTCACGTAAAGGTAGGAACAAAATTAAAAGTAAGTCAAATAAACTGAGGAAAGAGGGTCCTGATTTTATATAAATTCTCCTAAACCATCAACTGAGAGTTTACCTGAGGACCTATTTTCAGCAAATAATGAACAAACAAAGATTTATGCTCAGCAAAAAATGTTAAATTGGTTTTGAACACTGACGAACTATGTATGGGTAGTATTTGGAGGGTTACTTCTTTCGGGCTATGCAAAATATTCCCCGAAAAGACTCTATTGGTCAAGGGAATCTGATAGTCCTAGCCTTTTGTCAGGCGCTATTCGATGTAACAGATTTGAAATGATATTACATCACAACATTCATTTCAATGACAACCATAAAATTGATGCGACTGACCGTTTATATAAGCTAAGACAATGGCCTGGTCACCTAAGCAGTCGATTTCTTGAATTAGGAGTTTTAGAAGAACACTTTTCAATTGATGAATCAATGGTCCCATATTTTGGAAGGCATTATGCCAAGCAATTCATAAAGGGGAAGTCAATAAGATTTTGCTTTAAAAACCTGGCACTCTGCTCGTTTAGGGGATATATGGATTGATTTGATATATACATAGCTATGTAGTTACTTGAACCTAGTGAACATCATGCTAAAGATAGGTGATGAAAAGATAAAAAGACTTTGAGGATAAAAAAGTTAATTAGAAGTCGAATACAGTAGCATTCGTTTAAGATGTAAAGAAGAAATGTATACAGAATTGAATGACTATAAATTGCAACTAGCCTCGGGGAAAAAAATAATAGTGATGATTTAGCAATTGGTTGTAATATTTCTCAACCTGGATGATTTAAGACGGCAAAGAGAAGCAGAGGTTAAATGAAGCGAGATACTTCCTTTTTTAGAGCCCTCATCTTGCGGTGTTAACAGGGGCATAACTGCACAAATTTCAGAGAATATTAAATCTTTAAGTGACTAAAAATAATAGAGCTAAAAATAAAGTAAAAACAATAAATTATAAACTAAAGTAAAAAAAACAAGAACAGTATTCAAGTGCCTAAGCGAGACCAATGAAATAAATAGTATAATATTATGGAGGCTTACTTTCTCCTAGAACTAAATTACGTCACAATCTTGTGTGAAAGAGACTGCCCCCAGCACAAGGGACATGCGTTAGTGAATTTGCCTGCTATGGTACTGGAACACGGACTAGTTACGCCTTAATTTCCCCCTGACTAAAGGATTCTTATGAAAGCTATCTTCTTTTCAGAGGTATAGGTGAGCGCTGCAACAAAAGGCCCTACGCACTGCTAATATGTTTGATTCGGAGACAAAAAAATACGACCTAAATTCTTAGATGCATTGGAAGGGTAGTCTACGAATAACATCAGCCGGCAATGACACGTAACTTAAATTCCAATTCATATAAAGTGAGAAAGAGCAAAACATTGGTTCGGTCGCTCCGTATGGGCAGAAAGTTTAGCGCCCTAGGTAAGGTGCTCATTTTCTGCAACTCTCACATGTCCAAAGACAATACAGAAGACAATCTCAACATTCTTCTTGCGCGCCGCAGCCATGTCTCTTTAATAACGCGTACTATGAGATGCTAATATTATAATGTTTCGAAGGCACTTAGCGCACCCTGTGAATTGCTAGAAATCAAAATTCGGTGTAAGAACTCTTTCTGCTACAAAGATAAACACAGCTAACGAAACAATTACGGCCGCTTGAAACAGGGGGCATATACCATGGAGGCAAATGCCTTTCAGATTTGAAGCGATCCGTCTATATTGACACAGCTACAGTGGGACAAGATATTTGCTCCAGAAACACATAAGGAGTGAACCAGTGTTGTCAAAACTTTGAAAACGTGAGGAACCGGATTAAGATAGGTCAGAACACAGCCATAATGAAGACGGCTGACGTTGGAATATAGCGACATGCAGGAGAGAACCTATTATCAGAGTGAAATAATTGCAATGTAAAATTTGTTACTACCATGGGGGACTTCTGCATCTTCCTTATCAAAATCTGAATGTGCATCTGGAAAGCAAAGATCAAAGTCAAGGAAGGAAAATGAAGCCGTTTTAATGCATTGAATATATACCAGTATAGATATAAATACGATAGAGTACCTCCTATTCAGGTGTAGCTGCACAGCCACTGTTTGTAAGTAGACATTTACTGAGATGGCTAAATGCGATCTTAGGCCACTCTTAGGATTATTAGATGCGAATTATGTCGATGAGCCTTTCACTTTGGAGAAATTGGAGAATTAGGTTGGTCTCAAAAGGCTAGCATCCTTTTCTTTTCTCGAGACTTTATGGTGGCGAAGTGCCTTTGATGTCTGGATTCCGCTGTTATTTGGGGGGAGAGCAAATACCAAAATCGTCCCGTCGAGATTTACCAGAGGTGATGGACCTGAGGCTCCATTAGTGGCGCCCTGATTTCGTGAGTCAGTCATAAAACTGTACGAAGTGGTGACCCATACCACCTTATAAATCGTTTTCTTCGAAAGGACTGCCTCGATGGAGGAACGTATGCAATTACAAGTGGAGCGCGTAATTGGACCAAGCAAGGGCTGGACCCTTTAATCTGTCATCTGGAGACACGGGTAGCATTTCAGAGAGGAAGAACAAATGGAAGACTTTCTATTAGGCCCAGTAGCTAGAGTGCCAAAGCATTTGCGTTGAATATCTAAACATTCTATCAGCTATTCGCTCATCTTAACATAGAGAACGGGTATCTGTTCCTGATGCACCAAGTTTGGTATCCTTCAAGTCTGATTACTAAAGTGTTGAAGAGGAAGCAGAGAACGATTACAGTGCTGGATTACAGAGTGACCCAAATCATGATGAAGCACACTCCTCTATGCCACATTTCACAACACAAGTGGAACTCCATGACCTTGTTATGGAACTGCAACTATTCAAAAATATGGTAGAGCTGCTAGGCTCTCGTCTTCAACAGTGAAATATCTTAACAGCTGATGTGAAATTTACAAACTTCGTGACCGTAAACAGCAGTTCAATGATTTTTGAGGGTAATGGGAGGTGATTTAGTGGTTTGCAAAAATATCAATGGTCGGAAGGAAGCACTTGGCATCCAATACGACCCAAGACACTGGAAGCTGTTTATTGATTCATCAAAAATAAATCTGAAATGTGTCTTGCTGCACAACAGCAATATTGAACCATCAGTTCCTGTGGGCTATGCAAGATATATGAAAGAAACTAATAAGAATATAAAGCATTTGTTGCAATGCATAAAATATGATGAACATCAATGACAACTCTGTGGTAACTCAAAGGTTGTTGCTCTTGTGATGGGCTTTCAGGGTGGATACACCAATTACTGCTGCTTTTTTGTGTGAATGGGACAGCCGTGCAAGAGGTTCCCACCATATCAGGAGAGACTGGCCACCTCGTCAATCATTGGAGCCTGGGATGAAAAATGTTCAATATCTAACTCTCACTCAACCAAACAAAAATATTTTAACACAACTGCACATAAAACTGGAGATCATGAAAAACCTTGTAAAAGCTATAAACAAATCTAGTTAGGGATTCAAGTATTTAACATCAAAAAGGGAGTTTTCATTGTTCCAAAGATTCGAGAGCTTCCCAAAGATGGTGACTTTAAATCAGCCCTTTATGGGGAGGAAGAAGCTGTTTTGGAAATATAGAGTTAGTGCGAAGGGATTTCTTAGAGACAGTAGGGAAAGAAACAATGAAGAATTGGTGTAAAACCTCACCAAAACTTACAAGAACATGGGATGTAAGATGTCACTTAAAATTCACATTTTAGACTCATATTTAGACTTTCTTTCCAGCGAACTGTGGAACAGTTAGTGATAAACATAGTGAAAGGTTTCACCAAGATATTTCAACCATGGAAAAGCGGTACCAGGTAAATGGAGCACAACAATGCTTGCAGACTATTCCTGGACATTGGCAGAGATGACTCCTTAGCCCACTAAAAACGTCAAGCAAAAAGGCAGAAAGTAGATATGGATTAAAGTTTAAAACATAATGACACATACTCTAGGTTTAATAAAATAATCAAATATTACATTCCGCGTATCTTTAAAACTATAGCGAATAAGCATTTTTCAAGGTGATATTTGGATTCAGTGCAGGAAAATACCTAAAAATAAACTAATCTTATTTAAGAAGCACACAATCTTTCAAAAATGGTCGAGTAGTGTTATCTGATTGATCTTGGGAATTTTACTTTGTTAAAATATTGATGTTCCAATCTCTATAATTCGTCTTTCTGTCATTAATGATAAACCATAAATAGTTAAATAAATCTCCCTTGATCCAAGGCCATACTACCTACTCAAATATAATTTTAGCCGCAAACATGATTTATTACCTTAATCCTTTCTGCATTTATTTTAGTACACTCCTAACATATCACCTGTAAATCTCTTAAATCAATATTTCCTCAATCCTAAAGCTCACAGCCGCAAATAAAATCTCATTAGAAAAGGAAAAATGGTCCACAATTACTATGTATATCAAATTATACCACCAGATTAGTAAGACTTCAGCCCGCTAAGAAGTTTTCCACTATATTCCAAAAAGAATCTAACATTTCGAATACATGCACATTTAATAAAAAAAAAAGAAAAAACATTTTTATTGAACAAACTCTTTTTTTTAATATAGAGATTGCAGGACATATTTTCTTTTATGAGCCATTAGTAAAATTTCTAGGCTTCTCGAATGCAAATATGACAAAAATAGAGAGAGCTGAGACATTTATAAAGGAATGAACACCAAATAAATGAAAAAACGCTGATTTAAAACAAAACCTTTATCTTGTTTTCCTTTCTCCTTCGCCTGTTTTCAGTGGCTTGTAATTTTAAGATTGGCCAATTATGTTTCAAGAAAGAGGAAAATTAAGCTGAACGGAAGTTCTTCTTTTTTGCACTTAAAATTCATTACGGATATAATGAAACAGAATGAGGGTTAAGAAAACAAGGACAAAAGGATGAGAAAAAAAGGAAATTTTAGAATCAGTGAGATTAGTTTAGTCCTAGCTCAATTTTCAGTATTTTTAGCCATGTCCATCATCAACTCCCCCGCTTAGACCCTTTTTCCCTTATAGTAAGAAAGGATATGACAGAGAATGAGTCCCAAAATTTATCCCTTTAATTTTTAGTAATTTATTGGCTTTGTAAATTGAGAACTATACAGTAATACAGTGCTTTGGTTTATGTAGTTGAACTCACGTGAAAATGTAGTTGCATTGGTCGCCTTTATCTAGTCTTTTTATCTCGTCCTTCTCACCTGAAATAAAAGGTAAATATTGGTAATAAATGTGAGTAGACACAAAAAATAATCATAATAAAAATCGTTTAGAAAAGAACTTTGAGATGCGGAGGTCTATTTTGAGAGCAACAAAGCTATAGTGTATGAATCATTTTAATCTAACAGCCCTTCTCTGATCACTTAAATCTAGGTTTTCTTTCAAGTTTGATAAACGACTGTTAATTAGCTTCCTCATAGTTTTATATAGTTTTAATCCCTAGCTAATTAAAACTTCTGCTTTAATCTAAAACTACCTAAAGTATATACTTGAAGTATAATCCTTATATGACCATGAGGGGTTATAGTTTCAATGCTGGGTTTTTTTTTCTATTTGAAGTTCGAGCCTAAGATAATCTTCAATCATGGAGTGGGATACTCATGGGAAAGCAAAGAAATCTACTTTTATATCTAAAAATTCTTGTTTGACTTTAATTTTCGCTAATGATATTCGCCTAGGGAGAAGTATCCTATTCTTGGTTTGGTTAGAGAAAAAGCGATTGAATATTTTCTATTATTATGAAAGGACGAAGAGAGAACACCTTTAGTTCAGAAAAGTTTAAATTATTCCTCAGATATCGGTCTCAATAGGCTTCCGAAGTAACGTATCACATGTGAATTATATCAGAGACTGATTAATACAATATATATATATATATATATATATATATATATATATATATATATATATATATATATATATATATATATATTGTAGGGGAATCGATCCTCTCCTTCCTCTCTCAGTTGAGACACGGGACGTTGACAGCAAAAACACCCACCCAGGCACATTGGGTCAATCTCGTAATCACAGCCCCTCGCCTCTCGTCCCTACGAAAAGCAAAACGGTTCAAACTGCAAGATCTCCCCTACGAGTGTGTATTCAATTTCACCTCAAGTACAAAATTGGTGACGCGTTTTGCTCAAGCTCGAAGGCCCAGCAGGACCAGAGGTAAGACTTGCTGAGAAAACCGTTGGAGTAAGAACCCTCCTGCGGCCCGTCCAAAAGCCTTCCCTCCTACCCCTACCCCAGTGGGGTGACGAGGTATAAATACCAAACCCTTGGGAAAAACGTGGTAGAATAGGTGAGTCCACCAGGCTACGAAGTCCCCTGCAAGAGAGTCCGGGCTACCAAGGAAAGGGACTAAGAAGCAGCTCATCCTCGAGCTAGTCCCTGGTTATCAAACCGAACTTTAAGTTAACTTGTTCAAATTCAACTTATTCTCGTCAGAGAACCCCCGTCCCTTATCTTGGTGTAGCACAAAACACCGATATAGTCCTCGCCCTTGACGAATTCCGAAACGAAGAAGAAAAAGCTCCTCCTCGAGCCCGTTACCCGGTGGTCACACCAAAATCTAAGTTAAATTGGTTTAAGAACCAAGTTCAACTTATTCTCGTCAGAGAGACCCCGCCTATCCTGGTGCATATTAAAACACTGTGATAGTCCTCGCCCTGGAAGAAGACCCCCCCCCGCCCCTAGTATCGTGTGGCCCCCCATCTGCCACACTCACCCAAGTCCCTTGCGACTGTCAAGTTATTCCGTCCACCGTTAACCATCTGGCCGAGGCACGCGTCAAAGAACCCACTGGATTCCTGAGGTGTCTGGGCTCATTGATTTCAAAGTCAGACTCAAACCCGTCGCCGGAGGGACCAAGGTATTTAAACTCTAGTAGAGACAGTTAGCATATTTTTATATTGAAGTGAGTGGTGGGTTAACCATCACTATAATGTCAAGTAGGTCAAGTTAGAAAGCCTTACTTAAAAATTATTGAAGTCCTCATTTTGTATTTCAATTCGTAATATTTCTGCTGTCAGGTTTATTATTGTTTTTGTGTTTTAATTAAAGTTTTAGTTTGTGTTAAAAAAATTGTTTTTATTCTATCCTCGAATCGCTACGTTGGCACAGGGAACCTTTAAAGTTAGAAAGAAGTCAAGACCCTAGATAATAATAATAAAAATATATAGGACTCTTAGAGAGGTATATCGTTAGTCAAGGAGTGTTCTTTTTTATAGTACGTAAACAACCGCTACGTACCAACTCCTTCCATCACTCGGTCCTTCCAATAGCACGAAAAAAATATTTTGGTGTCAGGGTGTGGGATGCTTCCTATACCACGATATATATATATATATATATATATATATATATATATATATATATATATATATATATTCTGACTCAATCACCCCAAATATTTAAAATGTCATTTTTAACTTTAGCTTTCCCAATGAGCTTAGAAGTGTCAAGTGAATAAATTTTGAAAATAATGGACAACATCTTTAAACAGAGTACAAATTGTGTTATCTTTTACATATTTATTGAAGTTTATACAACTCTAAAAGAAAAATCATATGATAAGTCTAATTTAACGATGTGATACAAAGAACATCTTAACCTTTCCTTATATCGAAGGTTTCATTAAGTTTACATAACTAATGCGATAGTTTGAAATTAACGATAAAAATGCTCAATAAATCGTTAAGCATTTGCTTTGAAAAACAGCTAAGTATCGTCAATATAACAAGAAAATATCACTTGTGTAATAGGAGGTGACTAAGGATAAGTATATTGTCCTTGGGCCAATTCACTTTTATTCATTCTTAAACTAAAGTTGTGTATCAAGGATTGATAATTAAAGATACACATATTGCCATTTTCTCAATTTATGATAGTTACTTCTGTTTAGAGAAACAAGGAATTATGTTTCAGTGGCGAAATAAATGCTAGACACTAGCATTAGCGGCAGAAATTTGAACTTTGCTCATTATTACCAGATGTTTATGAGAACATTAATTCGTTCCGTTGATTCTTTTCATAATGCCCAATAATATTAATTACAATGACAATATTAATCAAATAATTTTCCTTGTATAAAGATAGGTTTATCAAGACCGCACGAGATCAACCCATTTTTAATACATTATCATCCTTAGTTCACTAGCCGACGATAGGTACTCCTATATTACCCGTTCTTCCTTCTATTTATGTGTAGATAAACTAAGTAAGAATTTATATCTTTTGATTTCTCTGCATGAGGCTATCAATGGCATTTGACGAAAGGTTAAATTAAAATGCATTACCTACACAGTTTAATTTCGAGAAACATTAAAAGCATAGCTAATTTCTCTCACCCATTGATAATATTAATAAAATATCGTATATGTATTGCATTATTTAGGGCTTAGATTCTTTGCTGGGTGCTCTTTTTGGAAAAAGAGATATAGGAGAAGGCTCGAGTGGAGCTTGTCTCAGAGGTAAGATCAATCATGTCGAAGAGGAAAAGTCCTCTCATATCTCGCTTGAGAGCAACGTGGATCAGAAGTACCATTGCTTAGGCACATATATCGAAAGGGGTGTTTGACATAGGATAGAAGAAGAATTGAGATAAGAAGGATCAGGGAAGCAATAGATGAAACCTTTCGTTGTTCAACGTTCAGAAATAAATCTGAAGCGGCGGTAAAAAGGATTGAGCGAATCATTTAAGCTCCACATCGTAAAAGGAATCTGGCGAGCGGCCAGAGGAAATAGGATCCCATTTTCTTTAGGGTTCATTTAATCTTTGACAGGAATTAAATATTATAATTTATTTTTCTCCACCTTAATTTTCTTCTTCCTTTTGGGAGTTAGAATTTAATTAGTCAGTGAAGAAAATTTGAAGTGACATAAATTAGAGAAAAGGGGGATAAATCTAACAAGAAAAATCGTGGAAAAGGTTAAGAATGACATACGTTATTAGTCTAAAGAGAAGAAGAACTAACTCACTGATACAATTTGAGATTACCTGTATAGTACGAAAAGAAACATCTCCGCATTATAGTCGGTGTATGTCCATGACCTTGTTGTTCGCACTGGGGTTTCCTTCCTTGGCCTTACAGAAACCTGGCTCGAGTCTGAATCTGTTTCATGCACTGCCATTGCAACCCCTCCGAGTCATTCTTTCCTGCATGTTCCTCGGAACCACCATGGAGGGGGAGTTGCACTGATTTCCAACTCATCCTTTTCCCTGAATTTTCTCCCCTTCCCCTCTAGCCTCATTTGTGGCTCTCCTTGTTGTCCCACGTGCTGTGGCCGCTCTGACTATTGTGATATTTTACCTTCCTCCCAGCTCGTATGCGGCCTTATTTCTCGAAGAGTTCAGTAATCTACTCTCCAACCTATCCTCTACTTGTTCTCTCCTTATTCTCGGTGACTTTAATCTTCCTAGCCACAATGAGACTTTACGTGCATTCATTGATATCATCTACCTCTTCTATCTTACACAAAATGTCTCATCCCCAACACATATACATGGTAATACCCTGGGCTTAGTCATCTCGAACCTCCATATATCTAATCTAACAGTAACCGACCTTTCTAATACGATTTCCGACCACTTCTTGGTCAATTTTAAATTCTATATTCCCTACCACCTTCCCTTATCGCTCGTACTGACATCCTACTCCTTTCTGGCGACTATCGTCAATTGATACTACTTCTCTCTTTAACGACGTTGTTTCTGCCCTCCCTTTTATTGATACTACTGCTTCACCTGACCAAACCTTAAATTCTCTGCATAGTCATTACTCGCCTGCCTTAACGCGCACGCCCCCTTTATCACTCATTCTTCAAACTGCCATCACCGCGCCCCTTGGTTCACCATGGAACTCTTTCGTACTCATGAAGAGCCCTTCTTAAAACCTGCTCCCGTGGGCAGGACAGGACTTCCCTCTCACTTGCCTATCGCTTTGCTACTTCGACTTATTCTTTCAAATTATAATTAGTGTATGAGGCTCATTCACGGAAACTTTTGTCTGAGTTGCAAGAATGACCCTCGGGCTATCTTTTGTCTCCTCTCTCGTCTTTCCTCGCCTAGCTCCATTTCCCCCACATCTCGCCCCATCAACCCCTCTACTCTTTCTAAATTTTTCTCTGATAAAATTATTAACCTTCGCGCCGTACTACGCCAGTCGTCTGAACATGCCCATGCTGTTCTCTCCGACCATACTCCATTGCCGCTTAGCATCCTCACTCGGGCGTCCTCTGAGGAATTAACTGCCCTAATCTCACGCTCTAACAAATCTTGGTCCCCTAAGGACGTCTTTCCACCCAAACTCCTCCTCAAATTCTCCCTGCTGTCCTTCCACTGATTCTTTATATCTTTCCTCACTTCTCTTGCCACAGGGGTGGTTCTCTCTTCCTTCAAACATGACTCAATTCGTCTTATCCTTAAAAACTACACTTTAACCCCTATAAACCATTTAGCTTTCACCTTATCTCACAGCTTCCATCCTCTCTAAGATCTTTGAGAGAGTGGTTTTGGGGAAATTAATATCGCGAAAAACAAGAGGAACAAACAGACGCTAGTTTGGTTACACAGCATCAACAGTTGCCTATGGGCTGATACTTAACACCTCTCCACTTTGCCCCGCGGTCCCAAAACAATCCTCGATATGGCTCGCCAAAAAAAGGATTACCATCAGCAGATTTCGTAGCCCGTTAGTATAAACAAAGCAAGATGGGAGATCCTTTAGAATAAAAAACTATGAACAGGTTCACTGTCCCCTCTTATTGTTTAGGTTTACTTTCGCCAAATATCCGAAGGTCCTCTTTATCCGACGTAAACCAGAAGAGACCAAAATGTTTAAGGGTCAAAACATTGAAAGGTTGTCACTCATCTCCCCTGCCTCTCCCCCCAGGGGGTTATTGAGGTATATATAGATCGATATGGAGAAAAGAATAAGAGAATCTAGGTGGCAATCGAGAGAAGAAGAAGACTAGTCCGGAGTCAAACCGGAAAGCAAGAAGAAGTGGAATCAAGCGGGATTTTTCTTCCCAAGGCTGTTTCTTTTAGTCACATCGAAGGGTAGACCATCGGTATAGAAAATCACTCTCGTACCCATGTCATGTAGAGAAACTCCCTATCTCAGTTTTTCGAATGAAAACAGAGATATCCCCTATCATTGAGGAATACCAATGTGAAGTTCCACTCGAGAAAATATTTACTCTTGGTCAAGTCTCATCATCGAGAAGCCTGCTAGTGTAACCCGAAGATTGGAATAATCTTACATCCCCAATACCCTTCGCTTATATCTTCCAGTCTCATCATCAAGCAGCCGGTAGGTATAACTCAAGGATTTGAATAATGTTACATCACCAATCCCCTTCGCTTACATTTTCAAGTCAATAAACATCGCCTTGTGTTCCCCACTTACCTCGAAGTCAGCTGTTATCCCGAATACCTTCCAACAACGTTATCCTTCGCACAGTGGGAGGAATAGCTGTGCGTCTGACTCAGCCTCACGCCTCGAATCATCATATTAACGAGGTTTTCGTTCAAGGTCATCCCACGACGACTCCCACTTAGTTTAAAAGTAAAAAGATTGCAACTTATTTATGTTCTTTAGTTAACTTCTCGTACTAAAGTAAATTTTTGCGTCAACCATCGCGTATTACTAATTGGTAGTATTAATTTTTACTTAGATCCTCTTATTATAGCCTTAGTATATTTAAAGTTTTATTATTTTATTTTTTTATTTAATTAAAAGTATATTTTTGCTCTAGTTGTTAAATTAAATCCGCGAAACACTTCATAAGGCAATAGATATTTAATATTTCGAATCCTCCCGGGTTAAAGAATCAAAACAAATCAATAAATAAACTACATAGAACTCTTAGAGAAAAAAGAAACGGAGTTATTCATGTACGTAACAAACTAACATACATACTCGACCGTATACCACGATAGTGGTTTTCTCTCGCCTTAATGACCATATTTCTAACTGCAATATCGATGAAATGTACCAATCGGGGTTCAAAGAGAAGCACTTTGCTGAAACGACTATTCTTAATGTTTCAGACGGTTTATGTAGAGATACCAATAGGGGTTGTACGTCCATACTAGTCCTCTTAGCCCTCTTCTCTGCTTTCGACACCATCGACCCCAATGTCTTCCTTGATCGTCTTTACACTTTCCTTGGTCTCTTGGACATTGCACTTGATTGGTTCTGCTCATACCTTTCCTCCCGCACTCAATCAATCGCGCTCGATAACCTCTCTTCCGACTCCGCGCCCATTCATTTTAGGGTGCCTCAGGGCTCAGTCCTTGGTCTCCTCCTCTTTTGCATCTACTTACTTCCTCTTGGCTCCCTTCTTCGCGATTTGGACCTGTTCTTCCACCTCTATGCTGATGACACTCAGATATACCTTTCCTCATCGCCTGTGTCTTTCTCTCATTCAATCACCAAGCTCCTTTCTGCCTACACCTCCATAAACGAATGGCTGTCTGCCAACTTTCTCAAACTTAACCACGATAATCTGCAGTTCTCCTTGCTGGTACCGCTTCGATGGTGGAGAAATCTAAAGCTCTCTTTCCCTCCTTTAATTTTGGGGAAGCCAATGTCGCCTTCTCTGATGCCGTCAGTAATCTTTGTGTTATTTTCGACGAGCAGCTCTCTTTTAAACGGCACATCCATCGTATCTGTAAATCTTCCCTCGGTTTCCTCCGCAACTTTTTACGTATTCGATCCCATTTTGATCCACGAAGCCTTGAGACTGTTATTCATGCCTTCGTCACCTCACGCTTAGACAACTGCAGTTCTCCTCTAGTGAATCTCCTTTCTTCGTCACTTCGCCCTCTACAACTAGTTCAAAACTATAATGCCCGGTTCCTACTTCGCCGCCCCCGGTTCTTTTCCTAGATGCCTCTGTTACAGGAGTTACACTGGTTACCTATTCGCTTCCGTAGCCACTATATAATTCTTCTCATCACCTACAAGGCCCTAAACCTCGAGGCTCCACCTTATCTTTCGTCTACCCCCTCTCGTCGTCCAACTCCTCGGGCACTCCGGTCTAACCTCGCTCCCATCCTGAACACTCCTCGTTCTGTCCTATGCTCGATGTGTGATCGTTGCTTCTCAGTCTGTACTCCGAGACTTTTGAATGTTCTTCCTGCCGAAGTCCGATCCTTTCACTCCCTTGCTACTTTTAAACGTCTCCTGGAGATTCATCTCTTCAGAACCGCTTTCTCTCCCTTGTAAACTTTCTCTACAATCGCTACACAACCTGCGCTCTGAGAGGGCTAACAGCCCTGAAGGGCGCATTATAAATACCTATTATTATTATTATTATTATTAAGGAAAACTGCATTGTATGCAGCGATGTTATTCAGTTAGTATAACAATGAGTAGTCTTCTTCACACTGCATTGAGCACGCCTTGGGAATTGTCACTTGTTTGGCGTAGATGAAGTGTGTTTAGCAGGTGTGTCCAATCCAGTGTAAAAATTGACCCTTTTCGCTCTTCGCATTGTAAAGATCTGCATTGTTTACTTTTGAGCAAATCCCTTCCATTTTGGAATCTTCAGGGCAAAATAAACGTCTCTGTCTATGATATTAAATGTATTGAGGTCAAGCCATTAAGTTCTCAATCGTTGGCTCACTATATAACTAACGATAGTAGTGTTAGTAATAAATATGGGGTTTTGTATGGCGATTTCAAGGGAATGTGCATTCACAAAGCGCTCATCTATCAACGAGGCAAAAGCTGAAAAGAAGAGGTAGGAGTAAATGACAAGTTGGAGGCAATAATAAATGGGAGGGAGTGGATAATAATGGGAAGACCATTTCACAATAACCATTTTTACCTTGCAAGAAAACAAACATGTGTTTATGTGGGAGGACCTTTTATTAGCCTTAAATTTTTGGGAGTTTATAAATTAAAAATTAGACATTTAGACAGAACATGGGTTGTTCTACATTCATAAAGTTTTTTGGGGTTATAAGTTTAACAACCTTTTTAAAAGTGCATAGGTAGTTACAAACTCCTACTTGGGTTGCACTACTTCCGTGAAGAAACTAAGAAGTCCAAGCCTACAGAATGTCGTAGGCTTAGTGAAGACTACACTAGGGACTGATATTACGATGAAGTATGCAATAAAACTTGTGTTTTATCGGATATTTTCTTACAAACTATTTGCTTTTGTATAGTTTATAGGCATTTGTTTGCCATGTCTTTAATTCTACAAAAAGGAACAAAAGAATTTTATTTATACAAACTAGATGTATGTATCCATGTTAAATCTAAATTATATTTAATTTCATTGACGCAAAAATGCTATAAAGCTATTAAAGACATCAAAAATAAAAGGCCAACCATTTATAATAACGATTTTTTAATCGTAATATAAACTACAGTTCATTATTAAATGTTAGAATAAACTGTAAACAAAAACTAGCTCGGAAAATTATTTAATGGTCTCTTTAAATCAACTAACTAAACCTCGTATTTCAATGACTGACAAGCGGAGGATACTTCCGTGACAAGTTCAGGAATGATGAAGATGAAATAAGGTTAGATACTGAGTTCCTCAACATCGCAAAATTCGGTAGCGTTCTACGAATCATATATCTAATTTAATTAATTAGGTATTACGGTTGACGAATCGAGGATAGTTGAGGTGTTGCCAGACAAAGTAAACGCTAATGGTCAGAATACATTGTATGGGGAATCAAACGGTTCTTAGAGTGGAATACAATATATTTTTAATTAATCAAAAAATATAAGCATGATTAGAAAGAACCATTTATGTCGCGAAATTATTATTTTAATTGAAACAAAATGAGGGAATTTCATTAAAGAGAGAATGTGGGAATGACTGATGGCACTCTGTCCACAGCATTGAGGATTGGTCAACAATATTTACCACTTTTCAATTTAAATGCAAAGAGGAATGCATTGGCCTTGTTCCTTTCCTCTACATTCATATCGACCTTTGATCCACTAGGGTTGACCTCAAAGAACCTGTCATTGAACTTTCGTCGATTCATGTAGAGGATTTTGAGTTTCTGCCCGTTAGTTTTTATATTGCACTGCCTTCTCAAATTATCGATTTTTGCTCTCGTTTCCCTTGCCTGCATCCTCCCATTCCTATATGTGATATGATTGATTTGAGTGATACATCACGTTCTCCTGCACTACACATTAGGTAAAGTAAGGGACTCACGCAGCTAGGTGCTTTGTAAAACAGCGGATTCCAGTTCAAATTCTGGTCCTTTCTGAGCTACTATCATGATTTACACCTTTTTTTCCATGTTAGAATCCTAGAGGATTCTCCTATAAATTTAGTTCGAACGGAGGTTGAGACTACTTAATTTCTCTCAGCCAGATCTTGTCGAATGTCATCGTCACGTCCCAGAGAGAAATGTCGAAATACTTGCCTTCCTCCTTAATCTGAGGGAGTATTTTAGTTAGAAGAACAAATGCTGTATGTATCCACACCCAGCTTCCTGTTGAGGATTATGTGCCCTAATCTCGTCTAGCTGTGTGTATTTTACGAGTTTGTCAGGTGAAACTTTTAACATCGGGCTAAAACGATTTAAGCTATTTTAACACAGAGAAAATAGCTTCTGTTTAGATATGAATTTAGGTTGTTTGTAAGTCACTAAATAACCTTCTATGGATCATTGATGGGTGTGATAGAACAGTCTGAGGCCGCTTAAAGTCAGCCGCTATCACATGTTAGAAACACATGCTACCCACATGCATCTGCGAAAGGAAGCAGAGCGCGCTATCGCCCACCATAGCAAATGTTTAATCAAGGAGGTTCACTCCCCCGTTTTGCCTCCATACGTCGATCTCGCCAGATTAAGGTAGGCTTATGGGCAGATAAGATATTTTCTTAGGCGCCAGCGAGACATTCCTCCAAAGCCTCCCACTCAATTGTCCCCTACGCCAAGGGAATGGCTCCGACTATTTATATCATAGCTTTTCCCGATTAAGGCAGATCAGATCCCGATTATCTTCGCGAGGCATCACGCTGATCCGGTCTCCCTTGTGCACCTAGGAACTCTCTACCTCGAGAACCCCCTTATTGTCCAGAAGAGGACAATATCCCTTGAGTGCCAAGGTTCGTGCCTTCGAGACGCCAAGTCAACAAGGCCCACCTGTTGTTCAGAAAGAGAACAACGTTAGAACAGCCATTGTTCTTTGAGCCCGTTTGACAAGAGACGGTTCTCACCCCCCCCCCATCCCTGTTGTTCAGAAAGAGAACAACGTTAGAACAGCTATTGTTCTTCAAGCTCGTTCGTCTAGAAACGGTTCTCGTTCCCAAGACATCACGTCCGGATAATTTAATTCGTCCCTTTTTAACGTTCTTCAAGGGAATGCTTGGTTTCAACATTAACCTCTATTGTTCATCTAGTACATCTCCGATTTGCTGTCACAAAGATCGCTCGTACTTCCGAGCCCCACTTTGCTCTCACTCTTCGAAGAAAGTCCTTTCCCTTCGTTAAGGACAACTCCCCGAAGAACCCTTCTGCTGGAAATCGCCAGTGGACCGAAGATTCATTCGCATCGTCTTCCTCTGCACAACAACTTTGTAATTACGTAAGCTGAGCATTACCTTTAATCATTTAACCTTTGGTCAACGCAACCCTGTGCTTTAAATGGTTTAGCAAACCATTCCCCCCCCTTTAATTTTTATTTGTTTACCTTTTTAAATTTCTCAAAATCTTAATCCTCGGTTAGTCAGATATTCCCAGGACCCTTTTCATTCTCCGTTTATGTAAACATTTTTTTGTGTGTTGGTGATAGTTTAATTAATAAAACTCTATTTTATTAATGGTAGCAATATTATTTATCCTTGTGCACCGTTCCACTTCTTAAGCATATTGAAGATAAATAAGCCTCTCCCGCCCCCCCCTCTTTTGGACTAACCTCGGTCAATCATATTACCACGCACTCGAAATATAAGACTAATTCCCTCAACGAATAGTTATATATGGTATATCGTCGAGAGTCTATTCTATGACAATGGGATTGTTTTAAGTGATGCCCTTCCATTCAGGTACCTTATTTGAACGATCTTATTATACGCATGATCGCTTTAGTTATTTTTTATCCATGAATTGTCATCTTCCTCTCATCGGAAACCGTTGGGTCCGGGTAGGTCCATTTGATGATTTCGTTGAGATAAGAATTATATTATATTTGAATTAATTTAAACTGGAGGTTTGTATACGGGAATGATGAAAGTAAAGGGAAAAATAATTAATAGTGGTGAGATTGAAAGCTAAATAGTTTATTTTTTTTATATAGTTGCAAGGTATCTTGAGATCAGGCTAATCTCTCACATTGTTTATGGTGAGAAATTCGGCTTCCGTTGGTTTCAAGGGGATATAAACGGGAATTGCCTTTCAAGCCTCTCACTTCATTCAGTATATCCGGTTGTATACTCATCGTTTTCGTCTGTTTTTATTATTTGTGAAGGGGCATTTGATTTTGTGTCAAATTTTCTTTTCCTTTCTCATTTTATTCATACAGTTTACATAGTCCTACTTGATTTGCAGAGGTACGCACGGTCATTCGGGTTTATTAACGTCGTAATTAGTGAAATGTGTTAATTTCAGAGTTGTCATAATCAGTGGATTCCATTTTGCATTCAATGTTGCTTCTTAGCCTTAAAGATTGTTCACGCAGCTTATGTATGATCTTGGATAGATTCAACTTTTAAATGATTTTCAACAAGTGCTCTATGTTTTTTTCTAAGGTAAGTAATATGTTGTTCGTCATTCAATAGCTCTGTGTTCTCTTATTTAATTTAATAGTCCAAATCGTTGCTAATCTGCGTAGTTGCTTTTACTTTCTCTTCTTTCGATTCAAGTAATGAAGTATATGCACCTGTTTTGTATCCTTTGCATCTCCTATTTTATGCGTTATAAAGACACCGAAGAGTGCAGGAGCTGGATAGATTAGCATTGTTTTAAACAATGTAATTTCAATTGTATTAGCTCTTTATTACAATCCTATAAATCTGTACAGATTGCCACAATGCTGTTCGGATCCTACATATGAGTGCTTTCTCTACCCGCTGGTAGTAATTTTCAAACCCAGCATATTGCACTTGGTGAAGCACGGATATATTCTATCATCCAGCACAATATTATTAGCTAATACAGTATTTCATAGCTAGTGGAATTAGCTTAAATATTTTCTCGTTTATTCGGATCTTCCATTTACCGTTATATTCACTGTGGGGAACTAAATATTACGAGAAAAAACAGATGCTCGTTTGTTTATACAGAGTCAACGGTAACTCTATACATGAGCTAAGCGTTTACTCCTCCCCCTCTCCTTTACCCCGCTGCCCCAAAACCCTTCGAGTGTCGCTCGCAAAGAAGGATTTCAGTCAGCAGATTCGTAATCCGTCAATATAAACAAAGGACGTGTGAGAACCTTTAGAATAAAAATCTATAAACAAGCTCACTGTCCTCCCCGATTGTTTATGTCTATTTTCTCCAAATATTCGAAATTTCACATTTTTCCGTACGTAAACCAGAAGGGCCGAAGTGTCACAACATGGGAAATTTATGGCCTAGGAGATAGGCTCAAATGTGGGCCCTCGTCTCCCCTCCCCCCCCCCCCAGGGGATAAATGACGTATATATAGTTTGATCTTGAGAAATGAAAGGAGAATCCGCTTAGCAATTGAGAGGAGAAGTTGAGTCCATGAGTCAAACAGCGAATCAAGAAGACAGCTGGAACAGATCGGGATTTTCCCTCCCGAGGCATTTCCTTAGGTCGCTTAAAAGAGTAGACCAGTGGTATCGAGACCCACTCGCATACCATTCTCGTACAAAGAAATCCCTAATCTCTGTTTTCTAAATAAAAAAAGTGATTTCCCTCAACATTAAGGAATACCAATGTTAAGTACCACTCGAGAAAGATTCACCTCTTGGTCAAGTCTCATTACCGAGAAGCCCGAATTTATAACACAGGGATCGGAATAACTTCCGTTCATCCAAGATCCCCTCACTTACATATTCAAGTCAAGAAGTCCCCCTTCCTCCCCCAAGACAATCATCAGCTGTTCTTCGTGAATAGATTCTGCACACGTCTATTTCACCCAGTAAGAAGCATAGGCTGTTTTCTAAGCTATTTGCACGTCCGCGAGGAAAGATCCAGTCCAACGCGTCTCTATAATCATTTCAATGAGGAGGTTCTCGTTCAAAGTCAAACAACTCCCGACTCCCTCTTAGTTAAAGGTAAAAGGAATTAAAAACTTATTTATGTTTGTTAGTTACCATTCCGTGCGAAAGTGATTTTTGCGTCAAACATCGCGTATTACTCATTGATAGTATTAATTTTTATTACATCCTCTTATTATATCATAACACGAATCCTCCTTGATAAAGAATTAAATTAAGTTAAAGCACTCTTAGAGAAAAGTGGAACGGAGTTACTCATGTAAGGAGCAATCGTACATACCTTATCGGCCGTATACCACGACATTCACCTTATACATTAATTCATTAACTGCCCGATATCATCTGAAATTTGTACATTGAGGTATATAGAGTTAATTGGTTTGGAAATTCCGTGCTTCGTTTTATACTGAAGCCATAACGATTAACGTTTTAAAGCAAATTTTCCTCCAAGTGATCACTGAGTCTTCAGTTTTGGATTCCCTCGAAGAGCTTAGCCACAAATTTCAGATGGGTTATCAGGCTGTAATTCTCCCACTTAGGATGCTTCTCTGCTTTGGCTATAAAATACTCTGCTATTTAAACTCATCAGAGCGTTGCGCCTTCTCATTATTCCCTCCAGAAATCCCTACAAAGCTTTGGCGTCATTCAGCTCAGTTAGGCCTAAGTGTCCTTGCTACTTTCTATCGGAATGATTCTAGTATATTTTTTAATTCCTCCATCCGTTATTCTATTTAAATAAAAAATTTAGAATTTGTAGAAAAGTATGGAGAGAGTATGGATAGGGATATGTATAGAGAGAGCCAAAGAGAGAAATAAAATTCCCGTATTATTAGTTTACGGTAAAGTTACAGGAAAGTAAAAGTAAGGCATAGGTTTGTAAGGTGTCCTGAGATCAGAGTAGTCTCTTGATTCTTTGGGTTTAATGTTTGTTTAGTTTTTGTCCAGTGTAATCTGTTAATTGTGATAGTTTTTTCTTGTGTTTTTTTGTTGATAGGGTGTGTAAAATAAGGTACGTCTTAATTCGGTTTGAAGGCATATTTGATGAGTTCCACAAGTTGATTTACTCATTTGGTGTTATCAGACAGCTCAGCTCCCCCCATTCATCAATTCTTTCTAATGTCTCAGGGGAAAAGTGATGTCAGCGCCCCTTCTCTCTTGCTATGTTAAAATCGTAATTTACCAACTGATTATATTAATTGTAAGATACCATTATAGTTACCACCGACGAGGAAATGGTGCTCAATGTTTGATCATGACCTATTTTGCTCTTCTCACGGTGAAGTGGAGAAGAGGGATTTCAAACTTTGGTTCCCCTCAAGGGTCAACCCCACATTCACCGTAGAGTGGTTTAAGATGGTTGCGTGTGGTAGTTTTAGAGGATCGAATGCAGTGGTATTTTTCTGGAGAGGCAAGTTATGAATAAAACCCCTACATATTTTCACTTCGCTTATTATAAACAATTTATTTACGAAAGTGGACCCTTGTTGGGCTTCACATTTTGAATCCTAATAAATAATAGTCTTCGTCCACGACCCAATAAACCGATCAAAATTAATATTTTGAAATATTTATATTCCTTGTGCTTTATTTTTAGTATATCATTCACCTTATTGCCATCTGTATTTCCAGTTGAATTTGTTTGTTAATATATTTTAGTGACATTGCTGGCCTTTTTTCACTTATGTTCCTTCTGTTTATTCACTTTTCTTTTTCCTCTGTAATTTCAAATTTATTATCCCTATTCGAGTTTCCTTTCTTTTCTTAATTAAAGAATATCCATACGCTTTGATCAATTTAAGTTCTATTCATAAATGTTGAAGAGATGCTTATGAAAGTTGAAATGTTGTATCCTCGTAATATCCAACTGTGGCTACTGATAGTAATAACTCTAACTGCCCACGACACAGCAGTTACAGACAATGCTTTCTTTGTTAGGAGCCCAGAGTGGGAAATGGGCAATTACCAAATGATCAAAGAATGAAAATTAAGTTTGTCTCTACAATAGAATTATCTAAGCAACTTTGGATTGGAACAATTTATGCATACATTTTGGTAACGAATGAAATGACCTGCTCTAGCAGATAAGGGTAGAAGAATTCCTTTGGGAATCTTGGTGATTATTTGCTTGCCAAAAATAAATCTATGTAATTAAGAATTTATTTCTAACGATCCGCTACCACTTAAAATTTGTTGTGTAATTAACAAACTTTATTGGTCAAATTATCAGAGAAGGATGGCGTTAAAACATTTCTTAGCAACTCAACCCTCCAATAATAGGTAACTCACACACAAATATATATATATATATATATATATATACGAGGAGCGGTCATAAAGTTTTGTCGAATCAGTGGGGCAAAACAGGCTGAAGGGAGATGGCTGTTTGTGGGGGTGTTAGGACAAGTTAGGACAAGTCAGGACCTGCAGCCGCACGCTCCTGCCTCATCTATTTAAGAAGCAGTAGCTGATCGCAGATCGTCAGTCACAAATATTTCAACAATGAAGAAGGTTGAGCACCGCGAAGTGATAAAACTTTCGACCAAGGAAGGCAAGAATGCAAAAGAGATCCATGAACGCATGGTTGCAGTGTACACCGACACCGCCCCTTCCTATGCAACCATTGCTCGCTGGAATAGAGAGTTCTGCCATGGTCGTGAGTCCTGTGAAGATGACCCCCGTCGAGAACGCCCGTCAGACGTGACCAACGAGAACAATGTGGCCCGTGTGGAGAGGATGATCCTTAAAAGTCGACGGGGGAAGGTCGAAGAAATCGAGCGAGAACTTGGAATATCACATGAAAGTGTTATCAACATCATCCACGACAATTTGGCCATGACCAAGGTTTCTCTCCGTTGGGTCCCTAGAAACCTCACGTCCCATGATCGACTTCAACGTCGTCAAAGTCCACAAGGCCAGAGTTGCAAAAGATGCCCTGCGCAAGTACGAATCCGAGGAGCTCAACCATCCTACCTACAGTCCAGATCTGGCCTCTAGCGACTACATTTTATTCCGCCAGCTCAACGCTGCACTGCGTGGATACCAGTTTGGGGACGATGAAGATGTCCAGCTCGCCGTCCAGTAGTGTATTGAATAGCAGTCAGCAGATTTCTGGTTGTCGGGAATTCGAAGCCTCAGGGACAAGTGGCGCAAGTGCATTAAAGTCGAGGGTAGTTATATTGAAAAATAATAGAACACTTTTCCTTATATCTCGTTTCTTTATATCCGAATTTTAAAACTTATTGACCGCCTTTCGTATATATACATATTATATATATAAATATATATATATATATATATATATATATATATATATATATATATATATATATATATATATTATGATTTATTTCCATCTTTATCTTTGCTAAATTTTAAAGATGGTAAAATTTGGGAAGTCTACAGTCAAATGGTGCCGTTAGTATATAGCAAAAAGTGACATAGATCGTAGGTGCAAGTCATCGTTCCTCGCCAGGAAAGTGACATACAAGGAATACAGCTAAGAAGGAAGAATGCTATTCCATCATGAAATAACCCATTAAGGTCAATAAAATTCTCGTTCCAGAATTCCAGGCCATCTTCAGTAAGCAAACCATGAAAATCCCTTTGATGCAAGTAACACCAAGACCATACAAAAGGAATGGCTCAGTTCGGCCCAGACCCGATTTGGCAAAGCCCTCTTCGCCACAAACCTTGTCATGTTTTAAAAATCAAACCAAATCTACTTTTTTTTTAATTTAAAAAGGAAGGTTGTTGTTATAAATATCTGACAAGGATGTCGGAAATAATATGGTCGACGATGTTCGTTCTTTCGTGTTCAAACATACTCAAAAACTATTGAAACGATTCCTACCAAATTTGGTGGAACAAGACAGCCTTAGCTGAGAAGGAAAATATTAGGGGTTTTTTTGACAAGGTAACTTGGTGGAGGTATATAATCGCTAACATGTTTTAATTTGTTTGTTTAAAAAAATTAAACCAAAACTAATTACCCGATATATAAATGAAGAATATTAAACGCATATTAGGATATTGCTATTGCTATATATATATATATATATATATATATATATATATATATATATATATATATATACATATATATCAGACCAATTGTTAAATCCAATGACAGATTCTAAATATGTTAATAAAACCACTGTGGAGGAGTGTAGTATTTATTATCTCGAGACCAGTTTCGGCATGGAGTTTGTCATGCCAGCCTCAGTCGAACACTAAGAATACATGCAGTCCCACCAAGCGTACAATATATATATAGTTTACAGCGATCCAATTGGAGTCCCAAATCAGGGTGTGTGAATTTAAATTCATTAAAGATATCTTTTAAGATTACATCTCTGATATAGGGGCTGCCTTTGTATTGCCCATCCGAAAGGTTAAAGTTGGGGATTTCATCTATAAGGGTGGATTCAATGATCTTGCTTTTGACGGTAGTCCTTACACGGGTAGATAAGTTTGGCCTGTGGAAAGTCTATCGGGTGGTTAAAGTTATTAGTTCCTGTGAAAAGACTAGAGGCTGTGTTTCTCCGTCTAATGTCTCCTCTGTGTTCGTACACTCTCTTATCCAGATTTCTTCCTGTTACGCCTATGTAAAATAAAGGGCAGTTAATTTATTTACAGGTGATTAAAAAGACTCCTGCTTCGTTGGTTCATTCTATAGGTTTGGTAATAAGGAATGATTTTTTAATGGCCGAAGGGTATTTAAAAGTGGTGCGGTAAGGAGAAAGTATACTATTTAAACCTTTCAGTTATGGAAAAAATGGAAGGAGAGGCAGTTTCTTTTAGTATCTGGGTTCCTACTTTTAGGGCAATAGAAGTTTGACTTGGCCTTGGATAAGCATTCATTGATGATATGGAGGGGATATTTTAGTTCTATAAATGTACAGGTGGTGAAAGTAATTTCATCGGACAAGAAACATGGGTCACAAATTCTAAAACCTCTCAAAAACATGGACTTTACAATGGCTTTTTTAACTTTTATATCATGTCAACAGTAAAAATGGATGTAAGAATTGGAATTAGTGGTTTTACGGTATCCAGAAAAGATAGGTCGGTCATTTTTTAATGGTTGAAGGGTATTTAAGAGTAAAAAAGGGTATCCATTTTTACTCTTGATATGATATAAAAGTTAAAAAAGCCATTGTAATGTCTATGTATTTGAAAGGTTTTAGAATTTGGGACCATGTTTCTTGTCTGATGAAATTATTTTCACCACCTGTACATTTATAGAACTAAAATATCCCCTCCATATCATCAATGTAAACTAGAAGCCTTAGTAGATATGTATTATGCATTAAAAACACAGAACTCTAAACATTATCATTTCGTTTTAAAGATGACTTTAATCATGAACACTATTCATAATTGTGAGAAATTCCTCTTAACTATCCAATGTACCTAATATTCTCAAAATTTCCCATCAGTCTGCAAATACAAGTTTTTCATAGTGAAGGTCTCTTCCTCTTTTTACTCTACGCAAACAGTCAATAAATTTTCATATACTTGGTTGCTGCAATTCATGTTCCGATTGACACCTCCTGATTGCTAATTCTGTATGTCTATTTTCCTGCCTATTTGTTCATACTCGCTGATATAGATTACATATTGCATAGGGAAAAAGAGGGTGTCTCCTTTAGTTTGTTCTCATGTCCATTCTTCCTTCATTATTGTCTTCAAACCAATCGAGAAGTTCTTTTAGATCATCAGATAATTCATGACTTAACGGCAAGATTGTTTCTTTTATGTGTTCTGTTCGAATAAAAGCTAAAGCACAGATCATTTTGCATTTTAACTTAAACTCTGCATCGTTTCTGTATTAAAGAGAATGTTCTAAAGCACAAACATGGTTCTTCATATTTTGACACGAACGCCAAAATCATCCTCTAATATCTGCTAAAACTATTCAAATTTGCCAATTCATAGTCAGGGTTGATAATTACTGGACTAAAACTTGATTCAATTTCATTTCGAATAATTTGTCTCAAGTTCCACGAACTTTATTAGGGAGCAGAGCGTATAGTAAGAGATTTACGCACCAGTATTTCTCACCTGAAATTAAATAAACCTGGGAAAAAAGTAGTGGTGCGTGTTGAAAATAACCATCAGCAAAAAACTTTTAATAATCTCAGGTTAATTTTACGTGCAAATAGTAAAATTCTAAATAACTTGCAGAACATTCACTGTCTGCAAGCACAAATTCTGCTGTTTGGTATCCAACAAAACTATAAGTTTTGAATTCTCCTTGAATAACAAACCTGGTTAAATCGATTGGGGTCATCGGGTCTGATCTTACATGATTTCATTGTCTAAGTACAATCTTTTTTAAAGATCTATAATCTGGCAGAGCTCA